>VXBA01001611.1:4677-14748 GCA_013399895.1 Serilophus lunatus | reverse complement strand
CACCTCCCGCCCCGACCCGGGACTCGGGCGGGAGCGCCAGGCTGGAAGCCAGGGGGAACGGGGGTGAGCGGGCAGCCCGGGACGGGGGGATGCCCGGGGGCACCTCTCTGTAGGATTCTGGTGGCGGGCAGGGGTCCGGGCAGCGTGTCATGCTGAGCGGGGGTCTCTGGGGGGTGAGCGGAGCGACTACCGGCCTCTCCTTGGGGTGGGATGGGGATGGGGCTCGGGAACCGGCGGCGTTGGGGCTGCATTGGCCGCGCGGGGTGAAAAGAAGCCCCAGCCCGAACAAAAGTCCAGAGAACTGCCGGGGAGTGGTGCGGCCGGAGGCACCCCGCTGTCCTGTCACCTCGCTGTCCTGACACCGCGCTGTCTGGGGACGGAGGGTGCACGGGGTAAAAAAACACCTGGCCGGGAGCTACCGTGGGGAGCGCCAGACCTCCCTGTCCCGCCCGTGGGACCCTGAGAGCGAGTTCCTGCGGCAGGAGCGGATCCAGCCCGGGCTTCCCGCGCCGTGAGTCACCCTGGGCTGGGTCAGAGGGGGAAGGCCCCCGCTCCTCTTCCTCTGCACCAGAAGAGCTTTTACTGCGTGAGTGCGGTGAGCTGTGGGCAGCCCCTGCCACCACGTGCGATCCGCGGCGTCTTCCCGTGGCACTGTCACCAGTGTTCCACCGGATGCCGGGGTCCCCTTGAGAGCGCTGGCAGCAGTGGCCTCCCCAAGCACGCCAGGGAAACTGAGGCACGTTGAGAGGCAGCGACGTCCCTCGGGCTGCGTCCCCGCAAGGGCAGAGCCAGAGCAAAGTCCGGGTGTCTTGAGCATCTGAAAAACCTCGGAGCATCTGTCTCCGCGAAAGGGCCGGGGGAATCTCTGCCCAGCGCCCCGCAGGATGAGGAGGGTTTATAGAGGGACCCACCGGCTCCGTCCCCATCAGCGGCAGGGCTGGGATATCGCAGAGGGCAGCGGGGAGGTGGCCAGGGGTGGGGTCCGTCTTCCCAGCAGAGTCTCCCCACCCGAGGGTGGGGGACTGCGATTGGCTGCCGGGAAGTGCCCGTGGCTAATGAGTAACATCCGTGGGAGGTACGGCAGCTTGGGACGGGGACAGCAGGTGTACGGCAGCTCCTGCTTCGAGAGGAGAACTCAGTTTCTTATTGCAGAAAGTCCATGCTGGGAGCGCGTGAACGCACGATCCCCCCTCCCCACCATATGCTCAGGCTTCTCCTGCCCGACTTCCCCATCTAGGAGACCCCCGGCCCCACGAGGAGGCGAAGCCCCACGGGGTGGAGGAGGAAGCGAAAGTGGTTGTGCCCAGGGAGCTCCTCCGGGTGCCATATCGTGCCCCGTGTCGAGCCGGTTCCCCCGGGCACGAGGCAGCCCCGTCCCTGCGACCTCGAGTCCCCGGGCCGTGTCCCGGTCCCCGGTGCCGGGCAGACGCCTGCGGCCATTGAGCCTCCGCTCTGGGGATGCCTTCTTGGTTGCCCTGCGGGCGACCGGGAGGCTCGGTGTGCATCCACAGCGGAGATACACTCATGGTTGGTGCAGGTGCGGGGCTGGGAGCGGCCGCGGAGGCTGCTTTGATGGGATGACCCGGAGGAGGGTCCCCGCGGGAGGTTCCCCTCAGGAGGCAACCAGGAAAAGAGTGTTATGCAGAAGCAGGAGAAAAGGAAAACATGGAAATTAGGAAGGGAAGGAAGCGTGGCACGGCTGAGCTGAAGGAGCTGCTGTGACTGATGTCGGGAGGGGACAGGCGTGTCCTCCCCCCCGAGCTCCTCCTGGGCTGGGGGAGGAGGGAGCAGAGCAGCTTCTCCTGCAGACTCTCAGCAGATCCAGGCATGCCTGGTGTATGGCTTACGTTCCAGCTTGGCGCTTCCAGCCAACAGTTGCCTCCCATGGCTGAGCAGAAATACAGGTTTAATGCGGGAGGAGGAGAATGTGAATTAACCTCGAGGGTGGCAAAAGGAGAGGCTGGTTTTCCCTCCTGCCAAGAGCCCACTGGAGTCCGGAGGAGAGCCCGGTGGCATTCCCGGCATCTCTGAGTGCGTTTCCCACGGGGAGGACTGACCCCTCCAGAGTAACCTCATGCCCTGGGCCGTGCCCTGCGCTGAATGCCCAGGATCTGTTTGCTCCGGGCGGGCGTGGTGGAGCCGAAAGCAAAAGCATTTCTGGAAGCCGCCGTGGTTCCTCGCTGGAAGGACACGCGGGGGGCTCCGGGAGGGCTGACTGCGTGGGAAGCAGGGGGAGGAAGGGGGTCACACTGCCATCGTCCTGGGGAGCTGTCGCTGCCCCAAAATCCCCACTCGGCCCCAAGGCCGCGGGCGGTTGTTTGTGCTGCGACGTTGCCCAGTGACGCTTGGCTTCCTTCCCCTCGCAGGGTTTCTCGGAGTCTCTCAGCTCCACCTCCGCCTCGGCTCTCGCCGCGCGGCCCAGGCCCGTGGGGAACGCGCTGCCCGCGGGGGGGGACACGTGAGACGTGACGCGATTCCCTGCTCGGGCTGTTTGCTTTCGGGGACGGGCAGCCAGGCCTGGGCTGAAAGGGCTGGCCGGGGTCCCACCAGTGCCCCGGCCCTCCGGCTGGGCCGTGACACGCCGGTGCTGCGGGAATCTGCCGCGGGCCCAGGCCTTGGCCACGGTCGCTGCCAGCGGAACCGGCAGCGAGGTGGGTGTTGCGTGGGGGACCCCAGGGGACTGGCTGCAGTGGGGGCTGGAGGCTGTGGTTGTGGTGGGAGGAAGGGTGGGAGCTGTTAGGGTTCCAACATCCAGNCCCCCCCCCCCCCCCCGCCACAGGCACCCCGTGAAACTCCATTCCATGTGGAGTTTCCTGCCTAGTGCCGCATTCCAGTCCTACTCTCGTTTGCTCTGAGCTCTGGAGACCATGGGTAGCTGGAGAAGGGGCCTTCCTCAGGGGGGGGAGAGCTGAGGAGGTTTTGGAGGGCCACCAAGGTGTCTCACTGAGGCCACCTCAGCGGAACAGCCTCACCAAGCTCAGCAGGAGTTCACATTCCACCCACCCCTAAGGGGTTTCACGCTTTTCTGGCTCTCCCAACTCTCCTGTGCCGAGTCCAGCAGTGCTCACCCATCTGTCAGTGTGTCCTTGTCTGACACCCACGGCAGAAAGAGCAGGGATTCCCTGGAGATGCAGGAAACTGAGGGACAAGCGAGCTGCCTGCCACCTCAGGGTTGCCCAAGAGGCTGATCCCAGACTGGAGTTCCCACTCCTCCTCCTCTCCAGCAGCCCTGACCTGCTGGAGCAGCAGGTTCAGATGTGGAGGGATGGGCAGCAGCTCTCACCTCCCTCCCCGAGGGGCTTGTCAGCCCTTGAACCCTCCAGAGCTGGGCTGGGGGCTGCCCAAATGGCCCTGTGCTCCCATCCACTCTCCTGTTTGCCCACAGGTGACTGTTCCCAAGATGTCCCTCTGGAACATCGTGTCCCACATGCCGCCGGAGGAGTTCAGCAGCTTTTCCACGGAGTTTCCTCGGAGCCTGCGCTGCCTCCTGGCCGACTGGCTGGAGAACCAGCCCTGGTGAGTCCCCACTGCTCCTCCCCCCCCAGAGCACCGTGGGGCTGGAGGGGGGGGTCACACAGCAGAGGGTGAGGGGTCCATACCTGTTCTCCCAACCTTTTCCCCTCTCCAGGGAATTCATCAATGGCTCGGATGCCTTCTGCACCAGCGTGGCCAGTGGGCTGCTCTCAGCCATGCTGGACAAGCTCCGCAGCACTGCCAGCCCTGATGGGCAGCAGTGCCAGATCCTCCAGCAAGTCAACAGCCTCGAGGTGCGTGGGGACCCCGGGTCTGTGTCACATTGGAATCTCAGCCCGTTCCCAGGGAGATTTATTTGCTTTTTTTATGCCAGAGGGGGCAGATGCCTTGGGATGGTCCCTCTGTGACACCCAGGCTCGCGAGCAACAAACTTGTGCAGACTCGGCAACTGTGTTTTTGGGGTGTTTCAGATGACAGAAGGGGTTTCTCTGCATCCCAGGGTTGACCCTGGTTCTGCAGATCAGTGGGCCCTAGGGACCTGCCATATCTACCCCAAAACAGACCTTGACCCTTTTGGGGACCCTCCTGGATCCCTCAGCCTCCCACAGCTCCGCTCACTCCCAGGTTAGGGGAGTGACAACAGTGGCTGCCTCACTGGATGTTCCTCATTTTCTGCTCAAGCATTTGATTTCTCCTTCCTCCATGCCTTTTTGGGCTGCATTTCCTCCTGCCGTGGGAACTGGGTTTCACTTTTGGGGCTGTTTCTCTTACTAAGGCTGTTGGAATTGCTCTGTCCCATAAATCCTCAGATTTATGCCCTTTCTACAGCCAGCATAGCTCAGAGCACTGGGGCTGAGCAGGATTTGCTCCCAGAGCCCCGTTCCGGTTGTAAACTGTGCTTTTTGGGTAACAGACAATTTTAATATCCAACATTTGGGAAGGGATCAGCTTTAGTCACAACTTCTGGGGAACAGGGCGGCCTCCCACCATTGCTTTTTGCAATGGTTGTAGGAAACAAGCAGATGTTTCAGCTTCTATTGAAGCAGAACTGCCCTCCCATGTTCATGTTCCCTCCTCCCTCTATCCCTCATCCCGGAAGACCAAACCCTTGTTTCTCTGTGCCCAACTGGGCTGTTCCCCTCTTTTGGTGCTGCCTTGAGCAGTGGGAGCTGGGTGCTCCCCAGGATGGGTAACAGCAGGACTGGGGGGAAGGGGGTGAGTCCCTAACCCAGGCCTTTTGCCCCTTAAATCCCACGATTTCCCTGTTAAGAGTCCCTGGGGCTGGATCCAGATCCGCCGTGGATCTGGGGGTAAAGGGTGGAGGTGCCTCCCCACCAGCACAGGAACCCACTGAGCACACCATGGCTGTTCCCCGTTGCATTCTGCTGCTGTTTTGGGAAGTAGCTAATTTGGGAAATGCGTGAAGGCCGGAGGAGCTGGCACAGGGCACCGGAGCCGGAGCCAGCAGGGGAATTCCTCTCCATTTTCAGTGGAAAGCATTGATCCACCCAGGGCAGCTGGGAGTCTCACCTAGGTGTGGAGCTGGCAAGGCTCAAGGAAATGCTCACAGAAATGGAGAATTCCCTTTCATATGAGGTGTTGGGGTTTTTTTTAACTTGATTCTTTTACTTTTTACGCAAAAAATTGAGTTGGAGCCAATGGTCCTTACAGTCCCAACCAACTCCCAATATTCTGTGATTCTATGCACAGTGTAAAGTGGTTTTAAAGCTGGAAATCAACTCTGTTGTGGTTGTGGAACCCCTGAGTCACCTTGGCCCGGGGGTTGTGGGAAGTGGATGGGGTGGGAGGGGGCTGGGATTGGGGGCACATGTCCTACCCCCTCCCCTGACACCCCACATTTGTCTGCCCCCAGAACACCTACCGCCGGGACCCGCTGCGGCTGGTGGCCGTCCTGAAATCCATCCTGGAGGGCGAGAAAGCTGCCGTGCTCAAGCGGGTGGGTGGTCCCTGTCCCCCTCCCGGGTGCCCTGAGGTGTGGGGCTCACCACAGACCCCACTGACCTTGCTGTGCTCTGCCCCAGGACCACCACCTGCCCCTCAGCTTCCACCGGCGGCAGGAGGAGCTGAAGTTCGGCCTGGGGTTGCAGCGGCTGCAGCATCGTGTCCGTGAGATCCAGGCACTCCGAGATGGCCCCAAGGGCGAGGGGACGGGGGTGGATGGGGCTGTGCAGAGCCCTGCGCCCAGTGCTGCCCCCCAGGAGCTGCCCTCCCTCATCCTGGAGGCCGTGAAGGAGCTGGAGGCGGCCAAACAGCAGGTCCTGAAGAGGATCCAGATCTGGAAGAGGCAACAGCAGCTGGCAGGGAATGGAGCTATCTTTGAGGAGAACCTGGCACCGCTGCAGAAGAGGTGAAGGGGCTCAGGGAAGGGGTCCAAGGGGCTCCAGGTGAGGGGTGGACTGGTGCTGAGGGTCCCCCTTTCTCCAGGTGTGAGAACTTGGTCGAAGTTTACTTCCAGCTGCAGCAGCAGGTGATGGCTGCGAGCGCAGAGCTGGGGCCTGAGCTGCTGGCCCGGCTCCTGGAGCGGTTCAACGAGGTGTTGTCCAGCTTGGTCAAGAGGTAATGGGCTGGGGGGGGAGGCTGCAGTGGGTGGGGGGGTGAGGTGAGTCTACAGGGGCTGGTGGCAGAGCTGGTGAGGCATCATAGCGGGTGCCATGGTGTCCCCTTGTCTCCCAGCTCCTTCCTGGTGGAGAAGCAGCCCCCTCAGGTGCTGAAGACCCAGACCAAGTTCCAGGCGAGCATCCGGTTCTTGCTGGGCCCCCGACTGCTGAAGGCAGCGCCCAAGCCCTACATGGTGCGGGCAGAGATGGTGACAGAGAAGCAGGCACGGGAGCTGGCACTCAGCACCTACAGCAACACCCTCAGGTGAGCAGCTGGTGTGGAGAGGAGGAGGGTTCCCCACCACTGCACCCACCCCTGACCCCCTCCTCTTCTCAGTGAGAGCACAGGGGAGATCATGCACAATGTAGTGGCTCTGGAGACCAACCCCACCAGTGGGACCTGCTGCGCCAATTTCAAGAATGTGGTGAGTGCCACCAGTGAGGGGCTGGGCTGGGGGCTCCACTGGGAGCTCCGGTGAGTTCTTGGGGGTCCCAAGGCTGGAGATGCTCAGCTGCCCCTCCACAGCTGCTGAAGAAGATCAAGCGCTGCGAGAGGAAGGGCTCTGAGTCAGTGACAGAGGAGAAGTGTGCTGTCCTGTTCAGCACCACCGTGGCCTTGGCCCCCAGCAACATCTCTGTCTACCTCCAGGTACCGGCCCCTCTCCCGGGGGATGGGGCTGGATGTGCTGACCTTCCCCTGCTGGGCTGAGATGGCCCCAAGGCAGCCACCTTGCTTTGCTCAGGAGGCTGAGGTTGGCCACTCGCTGCCCCCAGGTCCTGTCCTTGCCCATCGTGGTCATTGTCCATGGGAACCAGGACAACAATGCCAAAGCCACTGTGCTGTGGGACAACGCCTTTTCTGAGATAGTGAGTACCACAAGCCAGAGGGAAGGAGCTGGGACCCAGGGCTCTGGAGTGGGGGGAATGGCCACAGACTGGAGTGGTAGCCCTGGCACTGGGTGGGACAGGCAGGGGGTCCTGTCCTGATGCCCCCTTGCCCCCCGGCTGCAGGACCGTGTGCCCTTCGTGGTGGCCGAGAGGGTGCCCTGGGAGAAGATGTGTGACACCCTGAACCTGAAATTCATGGCAGAGGTGCAGACCACCAAGGGGCTCCTCACGGAGCATTACTTCTTCCTGGCCCAGAAGATCTTCAACGACCACAGTGCCAGCCTCGAGGACTTCCAGAGCCGCAATGTCTCCTGGACCCAGTTCAACAAGGTGAATGGGAAGGCTGGCCAGGGTGGGCAGGGGCTAGCATGGCTCTGGGGAGCCTCACAGCCTCTCTCTGCCTCAGGAGATCCTCCCTGGTCGAGGATTCACCTTCTGGCAGTGGTTTGATGGAGTCCTTGACCTCACCAAGAGATGCCTCAAAAGTTACTGGTCAGACAGGTGGGTACCTTGGGACAGGACCTGAGTCAGCCGCTGGTCCCACTTCGCTGTGCTGGAGAGGTCCTGGTCCCACTTTTCCCATCTGTCCACCTCTCTAGGCTCATCACCGGCTTCATCAGCAAGCAGTTTGTCTGCAAACTGCTGAGCAGGGCACCGGACGGGACCTTCCTGCTCCGCTTCAGCGACTCCGAGATCGGAGGCGTCACCATCGCTTACGTCATCCGGGGCAAGGACGGTAAGACTGGGGGGGGGTCAGGTGCTGAAAAGGGGGGGTGTCCATGACATGTGACAGGGACCAGGTGCTGGAGCCCCGTGCTGTGTCTGCCCTCACTCAGGCTCCAGCCAAGTGGAGAACATCCAGCCCTTCTCTGCCAAGGATCTGTCCATCCGCTCCCTCGGCGACCGCATCCGGGATCTGGGGCAGCTCCGTAACCTGTACCCCAACACCCCCAAGGACCAGGCGTTTGGGAGCCACTACAACAGTGAGCAGGGGGAGCTGGGATGGGCCCTGAGTTGCCCCTTTGCACCCTAGCGATGCTGTAGAGGGGTCTAGGATGTCACCCAGATGACCCCAAGGCTTATGGGGGCAGCTGGTGCTGGCAGAGAGAATTGGCAGGGCATGGCGGGGGTGGTGGCTCAGGGATGCTTCTCCTCCCCGAGCAGAAGAGCAGACGGGCAAGGACGGCCGGGGCTACGTCTCCACTGCCATCAAGATGACGGTGGAAAGTGAAAGGTGGGTGCAAGGGCGTGGCTGTGGCCGTGCCAGAGGTGTGTGAACCAGGGTTTGCACAGACCCCTGGCCAGCCTGAGGATCCCCCTGGGCAGGGAGGGATCCCTGACTGGGCAAAACAGGGCTGTGCTGGTGAGCAAGGAGCCCCTCAAACTTTGCTGGGTCACATCTGTGCCCACCACCCCCTGAACATTTGTCCCTTCAGAGCCTGGACCTGGCAGTGCTGATGGGGACATTGTACTTTTGCAGGGACCAGCAGCCGCCAAGCACCATGGGGGCCCCTCCTGGGGCCCCCCAGGCACGGATACCCAGCCTGCCTGTGCTGCAGCCTGAGCTGTGCTCTGAGAGTCTGTCACCACTGCCAGGCTCCATCTGGTGAGCACCCAGCACTGGACAGGGGCAGACCTGCTGGGGTGGGGGCCGCGGCAGAGCCCCTCCCTCAATCTGAACCCTCTCGGTGTCTGCACTGCAGCTCCCCAACTCCCTTCTGCCCCCCACCCGTCCCCATGGGCTACCCCACAGTCGAGAGCAACATGAACATAATGGTCCCTGAGAGCCTCTCCTCCACCTTCCCCAGGTAGGAGTGGGGTTGGGGTGAAGGGGGTGGTGAGAGACATGATGAGCCCTCCACTGACCCCAGGCAGGGTCAGAGAGGTTCATATCTCTGAGTGTCCCCCTCCCTGCAGGACGTCCCCAATTCTCTCACCTTCCCTATGCATGGACCCTGCACATGGACCCACACACTGCCAGGACCCCGCCTTCAGGAACCCTGGGTAAGACCTGGCACATGGTTGGACGGGGGCACCTTGCTCTCCACCCCCTTTTTCCCCCCTCCCACTTCAGGTACGCAGACGTGGAAGGACTATCCCTCAGCTGATCAGTGCTCCCAGTGCTCTGCTCTACTGGTGCTTCCTGCAGGAGACCCACACCAGCCCCCCTACCCCAAACCACGCAGTGCCCCCCCACCCAGTACCCCGTGCCCTGGGGCTGGTGAGTGCCCTGCGGGCAGGGAGGAACCCCACGATCAACACCAACTGTCCCCCCATCCTTTGCCTCCCCAGACCCTTTATGCCCAACCAGTACATGACTGGGGAGCCCTCGCAGCTGCTGTCTGGGGGGCCCTCTTCGGAGCTGCAGGATGAGGAGATGCCTGAACTGCCCCCGTTCCCGGACGTGGTGCAGAGCCCCCCGCAGTGGTAAACACGGGGGGAGGTGGGTGGGGAGGCTCCCACCATTTTTCCCCCCCTCATCATGGTCACGTTGCTGCCTCTGTCTCCAGGATGTCGCCCAGCATCGAGCTGCCACCCGGCTCGGACTTGGACCAATTCCTGCCGGATATGTCCCTGTTTTCCCCCTTCACGCCCCCACCGCAGCACAGCGGGTACCCCAATTCCAACCCCTCCTGCTGGGGGCTGGGGGAGGCGCGGTGGGATGACAGCGCCCGGCCGGGGCACGCCTGAGAGAGCTGCGGCAGCAGGGAGGGAAGGGGGGCATCGCACTGGGACCTCCCCCACACTCTCCCCCAGCCTTGTCTGGGTTCATGGACTTCATACGACTCCTACTGAGGTGGAAACGCCGGCTAGGAAAAGGAGGGAATTTGGGGAAGAAGGTGGGGGTTTGGGCAAACACCCCCCCTCCTCCCCACCCCGCCGTGCATTGCTGCCCGCCCCCGCCGGGGTCCGCGGGTGAGGGGGGGTGAAGGCGCAGGGGCCCCGTCCTGCGTGGGGGGCACCGGCAGCCGCACGCGGTGCCCCCAGCCCACGCCGCCGGGATGAGTCACCGCGGGGGCGGGAGGCGGCAGCGGGAACGGCGCCGGGGGGGAGGGGCCAGCCCGGGGCCCGGGGGGGGGGGGGGGGGGGG
>VXBA01001610.1:0-51387 GCA_013399895.1 Serilophus lunatus | reverse complement strand
GGCTGGAGGGGGTTCCTGTGCGTTTTGGGGGGGAAAGAGTGTAAGAAAAATCCACTTACCTTTTTATAAAATTCAGTTTTCCTTGGAAAAGCCAGGAGGGGGAGGACGGGGGAGGCTGCCTTCGTCCCCGGCTGTTCCCCGGGAGCACAGGCCGGGATGGGGCGGCAGCAGCTCCCCGTTCCCGGGCTGAGCTGGGGCCGGGACAGAGCAGGGCCAGGACGGCAGCGGTGGCTCCTCACCCCCCGGCCTCTCAGGAGTGTGGGGCCGGAGCAGGGACGAGGTGGCAGCAGCAGCTCCTCGCCCCTAGGCCCCCAGGAGCTGCAGGCCAGCAGTGGTAGCGCAGGGGGGGGGCCACCCCGAGGGGCAGGGACCAGGACGGCCCCTGGTCCTGCTCCCCCGCCTCTCCGCGCAGTGCAAGTGGTCCCCTCAGGGTGGGTGGGGGGTTGTGCAGGGTGCACGGTCATCCCTCGGTCCCTGGCACAGGCATGGCAGTCCCGGGCCGGCCCCGGCCAGGAACCTAAGCGCAGCAGCTGCTGTTGGACGGCACAGGGGGCCAGCCCTGGCACCGTGTTGGTGCCAGGGCGTCCCCAAGATGCTGCAGCCATGAAAACAAACATGGCGTGGGGGACCTAAAACTCGTGATTTTTTCGGTGGGAAAACGCAGGAAACAAGGCAGGGCTCAGCTCTGCTGGACCAATGGAAAGACGGTTTGGCCCGGAAGAAGACAGCAAGATCCACGTGAGAGCTGGAGGGCTTAAAAGCCGAGGCGACAGCCCTCCTCTCACTCTTCTTCAGTTGGTGCTCCAAGGGGAAACACATAGCTCCTGTCCTCCGTGCTCACAGGCCTCATGGCGGGATTCCACCCATTTCTCTCAGCACAGGAGCAACTCCCAGCTTAAAAATAAGTAACCCTTCAGGGAGGTGGTGGGAAGGGGGAGTTTTTTTACCTCTGTTTGTGTTTTTCAGAGAACTTCAAAAGCCAGGGAGGGATTCCAGCAGACAGGGAAGGGAGAGAGACAGCTTTTCCTACCCTTCCCCCCTTTTTTTTCAGCTAGCCATCTAGCTGAAAGAGTAATTTCCTTTCTTTTTTGGGTTTTTTTTTTCCCTTTTGTGTTTTTTTCCCTGCGTGTCATGTGTTTCTCTGTGTAATTGTGGGGTCCCCTTGGGTTATCCCTTCTTCCCTATCTTAAATCCCCTGTAATAAACTGTTCACTTGCTGATAATTTTGTTCAGTTTCATCACCTTTATTGAACCTGCCCCTAGACAATAAAAGGTGGTTTAAACCACCACAGAGACTTGTTTTATTATGAGAGAAGAACTTGTTATTGTTGTGAAAAACTTTAAGCACCTGTGTGAAAAACACAAATGTATTTCGAGAGAATTTTACCTTATTATGACAAAGCTGCATTCCAGGGTGTTTTCCTCTTTGCTGTGGTGTAGCCATTTGAAAAACAAGGCTTTTGAAAGGGGGTGTAAGAGAGAAACCCCACTTACCTGAGTTAAAATTAAATTTTTCCTCAAATTTTTCCTGTTTCCCTGAAGCAGAGAGAGGGGGGAAGCTGAGATGAAGTCAGCCCTATCCCGGGCAAGGCAGGGGGTTGCCTCAGCCAGGATGGAGCGGGACCTGTGCTGGTCCTGGTGCCCCCAAGGCTGGGGCCGGGTGGCAACAGCTCCTTGTTTCCCGGGGCCGGGTGGCGGCTGCGCCCTTCAGGCTCCTGGCAGCGGGGCGGCAGTTTCTAGCCGCCCCCTCCCTGCCTCCGCCGTTCCCGGGGCATGGGGACCATCCCTTCTCGAACGGGCACGGTGGCTTCCTGGGGCGAGCAGCGGCCTGGGGGCACGGCTACGGGAAGCCCCAGCGTCCCTCCGTGGGGGCGGCAGCTTCTCACCTCCACCCCAGAGCACGGGCAGCAGCACCTCGCCCCGGGCCAGCCTGGCCAGGAATTTCAGCACCATGGCTGCTGACAGACAGCAATAGAGAGCTCGCCCAGGCACTGTCTTGGCGCTGTGGCATCTCTGAGGTGCAGCCGCCATGAAAACAAAGATGGCGCCTAACGACTGAACTCGTGAGTTCTTCATCGAGAAAACACTGGAAACTGAGGTGGGGCCCGACTGGCTGGAAGGATGGGAAGCCAGCTGGACCAGGAAGAAGGTGACGATATTCATGCGAGACGAGAAGGCTTAAAAGTCGAAGCATGGCCCCACCCCCCTCTCTTTTTCGGCCGTCGCTGCGAGGAGAAGGATCGGAGCCCCAGTGTCCAGCGCCTGCAGGCCCTGGCGGGATTCCACCCATTCCTCTCAACCCGGGAGCCATTTGGCTAGCAAGTATTCTTCGGACAAGGGAGGGAGGGAGCTGGTTTTCACCTGTGTTTGTGTTTTTCAGAGAGCTTGGAGGGCCCAAAGTCCTTCGGAGAGAGGGAAAAAGAAGGAGAGACACCTTTTCCTACCCTTCCTCCCTGTTTCTTTCAACTAGCCATCTGGCTGAAAGGAACAGTTCCCTTCCTTTTTTTTGTTTTTTTTCCCTTTTTATGTGTTTTTTTCCTTGTGTGTTGGGGTCCCTCAATGTAATTCTGGGGTCTCCTGTGGGTTACCCTACCTCTCTAATTTAATTCCCCTGGAATAAACTGTTCTCCTGCTGACCATTCTATTCAGTTTTCCGTCACCTTTATTGCATCTGCCCCCGGAATGCTAAACGGTGGGTCAAACCACCCCATGTGGGTGTTTCTTCAAGGTTCTTTCTCAGTCTGTTTATTTCTTACTTTACTGTTCAGCTTGCTGCCAGAGACAGAACTTCTCAGGCTAAACCTTAGGCATGTGAAACAGGCCCCAAATCCCTAGGCCTTTAAAACGGGCTACCATAAAGAAAGGAAAAGAGGGAGAAAGCTGCCTAAATCAAACCCAAGCAAAGACGTGGACTAATTGCAATGTTCTGAAAAAGACAGAAACAAACCAATTAAGTGTTGGATTTCTTTTAGCTCTACAGGTAAGAGATCCAGGGACAGCAGAGGATTCAGCTCTTCAGAGGGCAAAACCTGGGTGCCTTTTGAGGGCAAAAAAAATGGGGAGAAGGCAGCCTGGCAAGATCAAGCCAGCCAACTCAGGAACATCTTCCAAGGCAACCATGAATTTGCCTATGGAGCAATGGATGTGTCTTGTCCTTGTCAGTTGTCTCCATTCTACATCGTCTTGCTCCTAATATATGGACAAAAGAGGGCCCAACTCTCCTTTGCAGAGGATTCTTTAATTGCTTTGAGGGGAACAAGTTATCCAAGCATCCTTTCACCCAGAGAAGTGCTGGACAAAACACAAAAGAATAAATCACAAGAATAAATTCAGCCTCTTCTGCACCCAGACAGCCCTGGCTCTGTGGGGCCCTGGGGTTGCTGCAATAGGGGAAAGAGGAACAAAGCACCAATGCTGGTTGTGGGCAGAGCAGCAGCCAGGACACCTGGTCCCTGAAGGGGCAAGAAATGGCCACTGGCTTCCAGTGCAGTGAAGGGGCAAAGTCATCATCTGGCCTTAAAAAGAGAAAGTGAAAACCATTCAGAGGAAAAGGCCAAAAGCAGAAGCTCCTTGGGAGAGTCCCTTGAAACAGTGTCAGCATAAGCCCCACCAGAGGAACATACTGAAGGAAAAATCCCAAATCTCTCCCAGCTGCTGAGCAAAGGCAAGAAGCCCTTCAGTGGGTACAAACACAGTCACAGGCTGTTACACCCTCCACAGTGATACCTCATCCCTTAAGACCCGCTGAACTAGTGCAGTCACAGGAGGACAAGGGGGCAGCTGTGGTGCTAAGACAGGCCAGTCTCACATCCACCCTCTGTCCCTGTAGCTGCCCCCAAGGCCTGGGGTCAGCCTGTACCCAGCACTGGAAGAGAAGGGCAAAGTGGAGGGAAGAAGATGGGAGAGGGAGTGGTGGGAGAGCAGAGATGTGGCATCCGAGAGGACATAAGCAGGACATGATAAGGTGCTGTTGGTTGAGGCAGTGACCATCCCCCTGTGCTGGGCACTGGTAAGCGCCCCCCGGAATCCTGGGGTCACCAAAATTTGGAAATAAAACTCTTTAACACCTATGTAGCTCTAAGAATTAGGCATTCCTTTATTACAGTGCCAAATGCACCAAAGATGACTCTGCCAATGCACCAATGGCTCAAGATGGCACATGGAAGGAGGAGCCTGGTGCCAGGCAAGCCAGTAGGATCTGACACATCACTTCCAAGTTAACAGTGCCAGTGTCTTTCGGCAGCCCAGGGGATCAGCGCTGCATACAGCAGATACTCTGAATCTTTGAGCCCAGAGTGCAGGAGCCCTGTGTCCTGGGGCTGCCTCTGAGGTGGCACTGGCTGGCTCTGCACAGAGCTCCTGGAGAAGCACTCGAGCTGCATTGTGTCCATGTTCCAGGTCTCCCAGGAGCACGAGTCGGCTGCCAGGGCTCTGGAGCAGCTGCGCCAGCAGTGCTGTCACCAGGAGCAGGTGCTGGCCCAGGTGTGCAGAGAGAAGGAGCTGCTGGAGAGTGAGAAGGCTGCCCTAGAGGTGCAACTGGCAGCCACAGAGCGGGACCGAGAAAGCCTTTCCGAGCAGCTGGCACACAGCAGGTAAGGGCAGGGAGGAGAGCCTGGGCAGGACATGGCTGAAGGGCGCAATTCTAAACAGGTGAGAGCAGAATCGGCCTTGGTGGGAGGAACATGGCCCTTGGAAAGCACATGTCCCTCAGAAAGCAGAGGAAAACCTCTGTCCTGAGCTGTTTTCCCCAGGCTGGCCAAGCCCTGATTGCTGCTCCCAGGGCTACCAGCTGCTCCTCTCCAGAGCAGGAGGGGATAACGTGCCAGAGGTGCTGTGGCTGCCCCGCCCTGCAAACCGAGCAGGAGGTGGGAGCAGTTGGCTCCCCGTTCCCAGCCATCCCAGCAGCACAACCCCGAGTGGTCAGGAAAGAACAGAGGCTGAGACGTTTCAAGGCCTCAGCAGCGCTTAAGGCCCCTGGGCTTTCTGCACCACGTTCTTCTCTGCTCGTGCATGGAATGCTGTAAGGTTTGGGAGACTATCCATGGGCCAGCTGTCAAGGTGCCCCAATAGAACAGTACTCCAGTCCCTCGGGTGAGCAGCAGCCCTCCTGCTGAGGCACAGCCTGTGGAGCTAAGGGGCTTGGCCATTAAGTGTCCCCAATGTCTCCTTTGAAAATCAGAGTTGGCTTACTAAATCCTGTGGGAAGTCTCTCTCTGATAGACCTGTGATGGCCGAGGGTTGTACGTGGGAAGGGTTGGCCAGCAAGAAAATTGAATTGTTGAGAATCTGAACTCCATTCTAGGGGACTCTGTTCCTTTGCCTTCCACAAGGTCCAAGTGTTTGTCAGGGCTCGAGTTGGAGGCTGAGTCTGCCCCAAGAGCCAGTACTGTGCAGCTACACATGGTCCTGACAGCGTGGGCTTGTCTGAGCTGAGTCTTGTTCCTCTTTCAGGTGCCCCCCCTTCAGTGGCAGCTGGCACAAGACCACCACCAGCACAGGCAGGAGTACCTTGAGAGCTGTGCAGGGACCAACCAGGAGCCATCATGTTCATTCTGTTCCTTGGCTGCAGCACAGAGAGAGCCCAACGCTGCTGCTCTGGAGGCAGAGACAGAACCTGGAGCAGTCTCTGAGTGCTGATTTCCTGTGGAGGAGCAGCTGCAGTGTCATGGGGTTCCTGTCTTGTGTCCTTCCCAGACATGGCTTGTGTTGTGCCTTGGGAAATGTTACTTGTGTTTGTGTTTAGAGGCATCTCTTAGAGATAGGGTTTTTAATATTCTGGAATAAAAAACTTTTTCATGAAAAAATTGGATTTGTATGTTTTAGCCTGCAATGAGGCTATTCCAAGCTGTTGTAGGTTTTTCCCTCTTGAGGGCAGAGCTGTTCCCTGTGTGAAATGTAATGCTGATAGAATTTTGCTTTCGCTAATGAATAGAATCCATATTGTAAGCAGTTTTAGAGTTATGCTTTGATTAAATGAATAGGATTAATATTAGAGTGTTTAGATATGTTAGTAGTGTAATGTAAGAGATGGTGAGCTCTAATGAGCCCTTCTTGCTGAAGGCCATTAGAACAAGGACACATTGTTCACTCCCTGAAACTTTGAAGGAACAGACACCTTTCTGCAGTAAATCTCTCCAGGATCTCCTGGGTAGGCCATAAATTGGTCCACCAGAAGATAATGCCACCTTCAGAGCCAGTCAAGGAAGGCTCATGCCAGTTTTTCCAGGAAAGTTGACAAGTTCAAAATGAGGAAGAGTGTTCTACTTCAGTCTCAAGACCCTCAAAAAGCAATAAAATCCCCCAGACCCAAATTCCCGAGGGGAGGAGAAAGGGGATGTACCTATGTAAATAATTTCCCTCCTACCTCAAAGAAATTGTAATAATCCCACCCGCTTTTGTGCCAATTTTGTTATAAAAACCTGACCTGTCTGAGGACCCTTTGTGCCTCTGACTTGGACACCAACCAAGTCACGCGCCCAGCGCTGATTGCCTTTGTGTTATAATAAATTGCTTTTGAAAATTAAAATAATTGTGGGCCCGTTTCTCACACCTGTGAGGAGAAATGTCAGTTTGGGGTGTTATCGATTGAATGGGTGGAGAGTGCATGGCAGGGTTCGAAAGCGGGCGGGAGAATCGGGGCGGGGGTTCACTTTCCCTTTACCCTTTCCTGTCTTTTTCCTCTCTTCCTTTTCCCCTGCCTTCTCCTTTTCCCTCCAAAGCACTGGCACTCTGCCGGCAGGATTTCCTTCCCGCACTGTCCCCGGCAGGGATCCCCGCTCTGCCCCAGGGGCGGGGCCGAGGCGGGCCCGGAAGAAGGGTTCCGTTCCGGGCCGCGCCGTGTCATGGACTCGCTGTGGCGCCTGAAGCGTTTCGACGCCTTCCCCAAGACCCTGGAAGACTTTCGGGTCAAGACGTGCGGGGGAGCGCTGGGTGAGTGGGCGGGCTGCGGGGGGGCCCTTGCGGGCCGGCGCTCGGAGGCGGCTCGGGGCGGGCGGTGCGGGGCTGACGGCGGTTCTCGTCTCCCCGGCAGTGACGGCTGTCAGCGGGCTCATCATGGTGCTGCTTTTCTTCTCGGAGCTGCAGTACTACCTCACCAAGGAGGTGAGTACGGCCGGCGGGGCGGGCCCGGCTCGCGGCGGGCGGCCCTGCGGGACGGACGGACGGACAGACGGGCGGACCGCGGCGGTGCCCCCCGACCTGCCCGGGCAGCAGCTTTGCAACACCTCAGAGCCGCGGGGCTTTTCTGTGCTGACTTCTCTGGCCTGTGGCCTCCTGCCGGGACGGCGAGGACGTCGGGCCGTGCCAGGCCATGCCAAGCTGTGCCAGGCCATGCCAAGCCGTGCCGACCCAGGAAAGGAGAGCAAGTGCGGAATCCCCGTCCGTTCCCCGCATTCAGAGATCTCCCAGTCATTGTCTTTTTTAACGCCATTGCGATTGGCAAGTGCTGAGCTACCGTCTGGGTGGCAGCAGCTCACATGTGTAGCAAATCCCTTGTCTTAAAAGTCAGCACCTGGCCAGAGCACCCGAGGGAAACCGGCCTTTTGATTTGCTTCCAAGTGAAACAGGATTCTCTATTTGTCCTTTGTTTGCAGGTTCATCCAGAATTGTACGTTGACAAATCAAGGGGAGATAAACTGAAGATCAATCTGGATGTTATTTTTCCACATATGCCTTGTGCTTGTGAGTCAGACTTGTGAAAACTGAGGATAATTTTCATCCTTGGCAAGGGCTTAAGAGGCTCTCTGTGCCCATAACAGTGTGTGTTTATAGACCACTTTATTTGCTTGCTGGTTTCAGATTTGAGTATTGATGCCATGGATGTAGCAGGAGAGCAGCAGCTGGATGTAGAGCACAATCTGTTTAAACAACGTTTGGATAAAGCTGGCAATCGTGTGACACCAGAGGCTGAGAGACACGGTGAGATGCTGTTCTGCCTGTCCTGAATGGATGCTCTGGTGGTCTTCCCCCTGTATGACTGTTTTATGATTCACAGGGACAAGTTACAGCTGTAGAGCATTTAAATGCCACAAAGTCTTGAAGGCTTTGTAGCACACAGATCTATTAAACTACTCTTCTACTCCCTATTTTTGCAAGGACATCTTTGCTTGGTCTCTGCCTATATGACAAGGACCCATCGATGCATTTTAGGAATAAAGCTGCTCAGTTAATGGTCTTCTGTGACTAGAAATCAAGCAGCTGTTCTGGCAAGACTTTGGCTTTGGTTGTGTCTTTAAATCACAAGCAGATGAACAAATGGAACAATGTGGTTTCAGGAAAGTGACTTGACCCGTAAGCCTAACCTTGCACCTTACTTGATTAGCTCTGTGTGTGTTAATGCATACCTGATAAATACATTTGAGTTGATTTATTGGTTACAAGCTGCACTAAGTGATCCTTGGCTCCATAAACCTCTCCTCTACATTTTTTTGTACTTCAGTGCAAACTAGAGATGATTCTGGCAGAGCATTGCAATCTCACAGTAGTACTATTTTGACTTTTCCTTTGTAAAACATGAGGTCCTTGTTCCCTTTCCTGAGAGTCAGTGTAGTTCTACGTATTGACATGACCAAATTTGTAGCTCTGTATCACTCAGATTTAACATTTCTGTTGTTGATGTTGAAAGGCTAGACTAAGCCAAGAGCTGAACAGTTGGCAGTCTCCACTTGTCGTGGGAATGTGGTGGTAGTGTTCTTACTGCTGTGTTACTTAGCAGCCCTCACAGGTTCTAACGTTACAAATTTACATCTGGTGACAAAAACTATTCAGTGTGTTGTGAGGCAGGTCCTGTATCAGTCATAATGTACTGATTGGGTCTACTTTAGACAATATTTTAGCAAAGCCTTAATGGAAGTACTGTCTGACTGATGCTCCAGCAAGGCTTGCAGATAGCCAGTTCTTTCCATGGAGGCTGTTCTTGAGGTGACAAATGCTACACTCTTTCTTGGCCTTCCCCACACCTCTGCAGGCTCCGTGCATACCATTTGAGCTGGGCTTTGGGTGGAACAGGCACTGTGCATAGAGCAGAACAAGAGCGTAAGACAGAGTTTCTGGACATGCCTCATCACTTTGAATCCTCTTTTGTCTTAGAGCTGGGGAAAGAAGAAGAAAAAGTGTTTGATCCAAATTCTTTGGATGCTGATCGCTGCGAGAGCTGTTACGGGGCGGAGTCAGAGGACATCCGGTAACCTTTACACCTTTTTCCTATCTTTTTAGCACTTGAATTCACACAGGTATGTTGCATGTATGTTTATTTTCCAAATGTCTGTGCAATGAAATCCTCCTCCTAGGCACATGTTCAGAGAGTGGTGAGAGCTGTTGTGGTTTGGCTGTGCTCTTGGAAGCTGCACTCGTGATTGTTCAGAAGGTGCAGTTAGGTTTTCTGGATTGTCTGCAGGCCTGTTTTAGCAGCACAAAGATTGTATCTTGACAGATGGGATATTTTCTGTTGTTTATTTGGTGTCCAGAGGAGAGTGTGTAAATGATTTCACTGTTGCATGAGCTGTCTTGACAGAAAACCCGGTTATGGTCTTGCCTTCTCACTTCTGCTGCTGGCGTTGCGTCCTTACAGGAGCAAAGACCAGACATCTATTGCAGGCACAAACAGTGGGTGTCTTTTGGTGTTTCTCATTCCTCCTACCTGTAAATTCCTGTAAGAATAGAACCGTGATGGTCTGTACGTTCTGGACTAACCTTGGCTATTTTTGGCTTGACATTAGCTTGGTTTGTTCCACCTGTCAAGTTGTGTTCTTCCTCAGAGATGTTTCCATCTTGAGGGATTCATATTTCCTGCCTTCAGCTTATCTTTGGTCTGGTAAAATATGGAACCAAGGAAGAAACCCGTTTGTTTTTTTTAGTAACCAAGGTGTTTTCCAGAGGTAAAAAAGTATGAAGAAAGTTTCTTATTAAGCCTCTCTTTAGCCCAATGTCTTGTCCTGAAAACAGAGTAAAGGAGGAATAGAAACAGGCAGACACTTTGTTCACATGAGAAAGTTCCAAACTGCTCATAGCTGTGAGACACTGATGTTGTTTTTGTGGCAGATTTCTGTGCCAAGGGCTGCTTCAGCCGTGTAGATGGGCAGGCAGAGCCCTTTTCAGACTCCAGTCCTGCATTCAAAGTGCTTGCATCCTCCCCTCAAAATCTTACAAGGTGCATCAAGAAGCTCGAGCTCCTTCAGGAGCACTGGGCCACCTTTCAATGACCAATCCCCAATGATTTCTTTATTGCTTTGTTGAAGAAGAATCCGCCGAAGATTCAAGTCCTGAGCTGGAGTATCTCTTCTTAGCAATGATGGTAAGATGATGCTTGTGCTTTTTGCAGGTGTTGTAACACTTGTGATGATGTCAGAGAAGCATACAGGCGGCGAGGCTGGGCCTTCAAGAACCCGGATAGCATAGAGCAGTGCAAGAGGGAAGGGTTTAGCCAGAAAATGCAAGAGCAGAAGAATGAGGGCTGCCAAGTGTATGGTTTCCTAGAGGTCAACAAGGTGAGAGAGAACTTTTGCTGTGAACCTGCTGCATGATGGTGAGGACTGTGAAAAGGCAGAGTTGGGGCCTTGCTCTGCTTTTTCCAGCTTCAGGTCTGTCATAGAATAACCCCTGAGCTCTGCAAAGTCTTTGTACCTGTCTTGGGGTTCAGGAGGAGAGTCAGGAAAAGCAGTGGGAAGAAGCTAATTCTGGTTTGTCTTTTTCTCCAGCCTGAGTACTGAGTCTTTTTGCTGAGATTTTTGAAGGAGGAGAGGCAGCTTCTTTGAACTTGAATTGTCCCACCTGCCCTTCTAGTCTTAAATCAGAGGCCACCAGTGGATGCTGGAGATAGCAGTCAGCAACAACTTGCCCACAGAGGTGCTGGAGAGAGTGAAATGTTACCTTCTCGAGAAAAAAGAAGAAAGGTTATTGAAGTTAGTTGTCAAAGCTGAAAATGTTGAGAGGTGGGGTTTGAAAGTCGTGTATGAAAATGTGCAAGACGCACCAGGTAACTATGTAACCGCCCTGCCATTCAGAAGGTTACCCAACCTAAAGCATGCAGGTTACATACCCAAGTGCCTTCTAGAAGTCAAACCCAGGCTGCTTTTTTGCTTGTTTTATTTCAAACTCGCTTTTTATTTGGGTTTTTTTTAATCTTTGTGTAACTGGAGCACCTGGAGACCACAGTCTCTATTTCTGGAAAGTAGACCTTGTACTCACAAATCCAGACATTGTGATTTGAGCATCATCGTGGGGTGTTGACCCTCCTTGGAAGATTCCAAGGGGGAATAATGGAAGTAGGATGGGTGCAAGTATAGGTGTCAGTGGGGAAACTTCTGGGGGCTATTTTCAGGCACTTGGAATTTTTCCCATCTTCATTCTCAATAGGTCTGCAGTTAACATAAGGAGTGGGCTTGCCCAGGCATCGAAGGTGTAGTGCAGGATGGCAGCTTGGGACAATCACATCTTCCAGGGGCAAGTGCATGTGGTTGCTAGTGTCAGGGAGGATTGGCACGTAATATCCACATCCTTTTAGAGTCCAGGATGGTTTGTCTTTTGGATTTTGTTTGTTTGTTTAGGATATTTGTTATTTTTTATGGTAGGTTTAGTGCTTTATTTTTGCATGCAGCTTATTTTCCTGCATGTATACATTGGATCACTGTTGATTATTAAGTGTGTTTTTAGGTTGCTCACTCTCTTACTTTCTTCACTCCTTTTTTTTTGATACTGTTTTGTATTTCCTGCAGCACCAGTCAGTTCCCTCCTACTGGGAGTTAATTCCTCCTTCTCCCCATTTTTATGTCCAATAACTAATCTGCATAGAACAGCTGTTATCCACACCAATATGTAATTATGACTCTCAGCATCACTGCCTTTAAGGAACAGGAGAAATTCATACCTCTCTTAGGATAATGTCTGCTGACACAGTCACCTATGAAAATGAGTTGCTTGGTGTCTGTCTTGTGTAAACAAAATCTTAAAAATCCAGACACCACTACAACAGCTTTACTTACATAGAGTTGGACCATTTAATGAAAGGTTACTCTCTCCTGCAGGTAGCTGGAAATTTCCACTTTGCACCAGGGAAAAGTTTCCAACAGTCTCATGTACATGGTAAAGTATTTTTTTTCCTGCTTATTGTGATCTTTCGATTTCAAGTGTATCTGACCGTTTTCTCTTAATATCTTTGCATTGCTACACATAGTAACAACTTTTACTGCCTCGGTGGGGAGGACATTGTTGAAATTTTGTTAAAGAGATTTAGAACTGTCATGGACAAACAGAAAAGTGGTTTCTAGAGATGCTGCCACATGGGTGTGGAAGAACTTGGGAGAGAATGTTTCTGGGCAGTCTCTCAGTTCTACAAAAGCTTGCTGCTCTGCAGTAAAACAACATCATGTAAGGTGTTCAGTCCAGGACCTGAGTGCCAGCACCTCAGGAAGATGTAGTTTCTACCATTCAGGACTTTGGGAGTAAAATTTAAGTTTTGAAGGACTTCCTCTAGTATATATCTAAATAACAGTGACCAGAACAGTAGTGGTTGTTTATAGAATGATGGAATGGTTTGAGTTGGAAGGGTCCTTTAAAGGCCAACTAGTCCAACCCCCCTGCAAAGAGCAGGGCACCTTCCACTAGACCAGGTTGCTCAGAGCACCGTCAAGCCTGGCCTTGAATGTTCCCAGGGGTTGGGCATCCACCACCTCTGTGAGCTGCCTGTGCCAGAGCCCCACCACCTTTGGCATATATCATTTCTTCCTTACATCTTGTCTGAATCTACACTCTTTTAGTTTAAAACCATTACCCTTTGTCCTGTCCCTACTAAAATGTCTGTCCCCATCTTTCTTAAAGGTCCTTGTTAGGCACTGGGAGGGGCTTTAAGGTCTCCCTGGATCCTTCTGTTCTCCAGGTGAACACCCCCAGCTCTCCCAGCCTGTCTGCAGAGCAGAGGAGCTCCAGCCCTTGGAGCATCTTTGTGGCCTCCTCTGAGCTCTCTCCAGCAGGTGCCCATCTTTACTGTGCTGGAGACCCCAGAGCTGGAGGCAGCTCTGCAGGTGAAGTCTCACCTGAGTGGAACAGAGGGAGAGAATCCACCCCCTCATCTGCTGCCCTTGCTGCTGGGGATGAGCCCAGCATGCAGATGGTTTCTGAACTGCACGTAGCTGGGTCGTGTTGAGCTTCTCATCCACCAGCACCCTCAACTCCACCTCCCCAGGGCTAGTCTTGAATTGTTCGTCCCCCAGCCTGTATTGGTCCCAGGGATTGCCCCAACCCAGGGGCAGCACCAGCACTTGGTCATGTTAAATCTCATGAGGGTCACATGGCCCCCCCTTCCTGAGCTTGTACAGGTCCCTCTGGATGGCATCACATCCCTCAAGCATGTCAACCTCACTATTCAGCTTGGTGTCATCTGCAGACTGGCTGAGGGTGTACTCAGTCCTACTGTCAGTGTCATTGATGAAGATACTAAACACGGACCCCTGAGGGACACCACTTGTGTCCCTGGATATTCACCTGGACAATGAGCCATTGGCCACCAACTACCCTTTGTATGCGACTACACTGAACATCCATCAAATCTGTATCTTCTCCCTTGATCAAGGTTTTGAAGCTTGAAACTTCACAAGGGTTCCAGAAAGAGCTTTAATTTCAGCCTGGGCTTTTTCCCTTCTATCACTCACTCCAATTTAATGATTGTTCTTAGAAAAATATGTCACTTGTGGCTAAATTTGCTTTGTGTGCTTAAACTGGCATGACAAGAACAACCTTCCTACAGCCAAGCTTGACAATGTCACAGCATGTATCCAGGTTAAGGAGAGGCATCTCTGCATTGCCTCTGCTCTCTGTAACAGGCAGGAATGCTGGTTGCTTGAAAGCAAGTACTTTGTGTACAGAGAAGAGGAGATGAGGTCAGGATAACTCTCAAATTCCGTGTTCCCCAGAAGTCTTGCACAGCTGAATTGAAAATTCAGTCAAAAAATACAGGTAAAACCCAAGAGGACTGTATAGTTACTGCCAACCTGCAAACCACATCCACTCATTTGCTTGCTCCCACTGCATGTGATGGCCTCTTCCTCTGTGGGAAAAATGTGTGGGTGTGGTTGCTGCCTGCTCTCTCCCTGCCTCTCAGAATGTCATAGACCTTTGCTGTGCCAGGCCCAGGTCACGTCTTTCCCTGCTGAAGAGTCACAGCTTATGCAGATGGTCCTTTGTGGAAGCCATTTGAGCTCTGCATTTCCTTGCAGAATTTCTTGGAACCTCTTTCAGTTCAACTCTGTCTGCAGGTACCAGACTGCACCTAGAGTTAAGGTCCAGGCTAAGCAGGATGTAGGCACTGGCCTAATGATTTTCTTCCATTTGTTCTGTCTTGCTTTCCTAATTGCACGTAACATATGATTTCCCTTTTTACACAGTCTTTGCTTTGGCAGTGTTTTCATGGCACTAACCAAAAACCAAGGAGCTTTGCATGACCTGTGAGGGAAATGGACAGCTCAGAGCTTGGTCATTTTCTTGTACATGGCCTCAGTAAACCTTTCTTCACAATCCTTTGGGTTTTTTCTCCCTTTAATTATAGATAAAGAACTTGACTAATATTAGGGGACAGAGATGTGTGAGATATTTCCAGAACTCACATGGAAAGATCTCATTTGGATCATCATTCCACACAAAAGCTAAGGTGTGTGTGGTGTTTCATCCCTTCAGTAAGGTCTAAATTAATGTTCATACACTAAACTGAAAGTAACACAGGATGACGTCAAATATCTAAGAGAAGTCTGAATATTCCAAACTGTTACTGTCAAAAGTCACATTAACAATACACTAAAAATAATATTTTTTAAATGCAGAAGTGTAATGAAACAGTGTTTTTTATCTCTTTCCTTCTATTGCCTACCAATATGAATCAGTAGAGAATAAGGGGGTGAAGAATGTCAGTACTGTGGAAAGTTCAAGTCCATTGCACCACTGCCCTTGCCTCCCACTGGGTCTCTGTACCACATTTGTACAGCTTGTGGTTGGACCTGAGTTTTATTTTCTGGTGCTGTTCAAATACTGAAGCTTGCACAGCAGCTTTTCAGTTTCTTGGGCTGTTCCTCTCTCCTTCTGCTGAGGGTTCCTGTTGTTTCATAGATCTCCAGCCACGGAATGGGCACAGGCATCACTGTGACACTGCCAAGGTCCTATTGAGCAGCTCTTTGTAGATTTGACTGCAAATGTAACCCTGACCTGAGGTTCTGAACTCTTGTCATGTGCTTGGTATTAACATCTTCAGACTGTAGCTTCTGTCCTGGAGAGAAGCAAGTTGAAATGGCTTTTTCTCAGAGACTAGAATAAGAAATAAGACACAGGGCTGACACACATGCAGCAGTACCAGCACTGTATAAGGTGCAATTTTATGTCTATTTAGTTATTTACCTTCAGTTAAGTGTAGCACAATCTTTATGCCCTTTTATTGCATAAGGAGGTGCTGGGTTCTCAGCTCTCCATTGGAGCCTGAGCACTTTATTACTAGAAGTATTTCTGGAACGTAGGCTTTGTACGTATTTTATCTTAGTTTTCACTAGTAGATGTTCTAGTGTGTATTGCTACTAATCTCAGGTCATCAGAATTGTCCTCTCTAGGATGATTCACTCAGCTGATCTTATGCCTTTGTGTCATCTATGATGGCTGATTACCTTTTAACTAGTGCATATATACAGTGCTTGCACTTTTTGGACAGGTACTCCTTCTGTGTCCTTCATATGCTGTGTTCCCAGGGAATCCAAGCTGAAACTTTGGAAATGTGTGGCTTTTGAAGCAAGTGAGGCTGATTTTCATCCCAAGTTAGTGGAGGCACTGCAGACTGGTTGCTTTAGGCCTGCACTTTGATGCTACGTCAGTGTCAGAGAAGACCCTCAACTCCTGAATGCCAAACTTGCTGACAGTGCTTGTCTTGTTCTTCATCTCATCTGTGGTCCAGTTGCACTGAGAAATTCCAGGTCATCAGGAGGAGGATTGAAAGAGGAGGACTGGTGCACTTCCGATCAGAATTTCTGGCACTGAAACTAGTAGTTCTGGCTTTCCTGCATTAAGGGACATTACTGATGTTTAGAGTCTTGTGTTCCAAGCAGCACAGCCTCAAACCTTATTCATTTGGTTCTAGCTGAGTTTGGAGTTGCTCCATTGTTGTCTGTTTGGGCTTTGAATCGTAGACTGAGGTTTTAGGAGAGAGAGGGAGAAAGAGAGAGATGAGGTTTCATTTGCACATGTGCTGCAGCTTTTGGTGAAGTCACTTGTGCCTCTGTACAGATAACATCCAGCAACAGCTGTGCTTCTTTGTGACTGTGGGTATCGTAGCTTTTTAATTTGCAGTAGTTCCCACCTTTTCTTTCCTTCCTGTCTCAGAGGGAAGAGGAGTGGTTAGGTGCTGTAGCTGGCTAAGCTCTGAGGTTTGTGGCTTAGGGCCTGCTGCTGTGTCTGTCTGTGCCACTTCCTTCACCTGTGGTGGTTGGCAGCAAGTTTCCTGCATATGGGAGAGTCTGAGAGGTGGGTTCCTCAGGAGAGAGATGATATTCATATCACTTCCTTCTTCCTTGCTCTATTTCTTCCAGTCAAGGAGTAGATGAGGCTTCTCATTCTTCCTTGCTGAGGTGCCATCATCACTATTTTTTAGAGAAGACATTGGCCATCATGCTTTTTTCACAGTGTTTCAGGATTGCTTAGACCATGTCATCAGGTTCCTTCAACTCCTTAGAAAAGAAGCTGGTGATGATGACAACATTTGGGACATGCTCTGTCCTGAAGACACAATTCCAATGACAGTGACAATTTCTGTGGGTGAAGCAGTCTGTACATGGTCCAAATTTTGTATTTTTCTTGCACCCTACATGGTCAACTGGAGGAGCAAAGTTACCTTTGAAGATGCTATTTTTGACCTTACCATTTGTTTTCTCCTCATTTGTGGTGATGGTCGTGGAGGGAAAAATGCATGCAAGCTGTTCTTTGAGTTGATGATGGTCTTGGAAAAGAAGCTGCCTATTTGGAGCCACCAAGCTTTGCCTAGAAAGGTGTGGAGCTTAGTTAGCTCCCCAAGAGCACAGATCCACAGGTCAGTTGTACATCTTCATTAATATTCTATGTACATGAAGGAGGGTTTATTTCCTTCTCCGCTAGAGATTGTCTGACAACCAGAACCTATTTGAAGGCATCCTTGGATGCTGTGGGTGTCCCCCTAGCAGCCTCTCTAATTTTACCTGCTTTTAAATGTTCTGATTGCTGAATTGCAAAAGGTTACCAAGTCTTTGACTGCAGACTGGGTGTCATTTTTCAAATCCCTTGGCATCTTCTCAATGTCAACCAAGAGCAAGTGACGCTAACTCCTTTTTTCTCAGAGACTGCAGCCTCCTTCTCTGCTCCTTTCCTGCAGCCCTACTAGTTGTGGGCCTGTTATGGTTGCACAGGCTTCTACTGATACCATTTCCTTATTTGAGCTCTTCTCCTGCCTGTCAACATTCTTGATAAAATGATGTGGGACTCAACCTCCATCAGTCAAGAACACCAGTTCAGTGTGGAGAACATCCTCTACTGATCACCTGTGCAGTACTCCTTCTATAGAAGGGAAGGGGTGTGTTACCTCATTCTAATTTCTGTCCCAAAGTAGTGTCTGCTGGGGAACTGTTTTTATCCTCACACTGAATACTGGAGGGTGAGACTTACTTCTTACTTCATCCTTAGCAGTGCTAAGGACTTCTCTTTTTATGCTGGTGAACTCTTCAGAGTTTGGTTGTCTTGGTGCTGAAGGACACAAGGTCTCACCCATTTCTGGTGGACAAACTGTTTTCAAATTATATCAAGTCTGTTTTGGAGACCACAAAAGTGACGTTTTCCTTTGTCACTGCATTGTCATCTGTCAGAGCTCAAGTTGTACCAGTTGTTGGGAATGCCTAACAATTGTCAAGCAGCCCTCTGGAGCAGCCATTCCTTCTCCATACCAAAACCCATGCTATTGTAGAAGAACCACCAGAGGTATAACCTGTGGCAAAAGGGTGAAAATTGATGTGTGAAGGATTCAGAGGCCCAAAAGTCTGTAAGACCCTGTAAGTCTATGACAGTTATTGATTAGTGTTGAATATATGTATTGCACAGTATTGAATATCCATGAACAGGCTTTTGAAACAATCAAGAAAGGAGTTTGCTTAACCTCCTTTGGGATATGCTGTCCAAACATACTTTTCCCCTGCCTCCCATCCTTCCTGGTATTCACCTTTGTTGGGATCTTGCAACAAAATGAACAAGGCCAGCCTCATGGTTCGTTACCTTCTCTGCATCAAGTAGGATAAAAGTAGCACAGGACTGATTAAGTATAAAAAACCTGTTATCCAGCTTTGAATGTTAACGTGTTGTTAATGTAAACCTTGAGTGCATTTCTGGATCACTTTGATTGCTCCTAAAATGACCTTCCTGTTACCTTATGACTGAAAAGGAATCTCAGTATAACCAGCATTGTTGTCTGGGATGCCGCTTTAGAACTCACATATCAGCTATGCACATCCCACTGTGATTTTCCTTTTGGTGAGTAATTCCTGCATTTTGGGTTCTCTGTTAATGCTTTCAATGATTGTTTGACCACTTACAGTCCTTTAGCTAGAAAATCATTTTATGTGGCCTGGAAAGTACACTAGCAGAAATGTTACTCTCCCCTTTTTTGGTATGACTTTGGAATGCCACTCTACTTGAATCCGTGTATCTTTTCACTGTAAAGATCTGAACATTTCTCTTTTTTCTCCTACTCTGCTTGTTTTTGCAGTGCACGCTGTTGAGAGTAAGTGTTGCTGTATTCTTTATTTTCTAAAAAGCCCTTTACATTGTTTCTGCTATTTGCTGTGCCCATAAATCTCCCTTGGGAAGAGCTGTTGGTCTAGGCTGGGATTTGAGAAGATTTCCTGGAAGCTAAAAGAAGAGCCATCCCAGGTCATTCTTTGGTAAACGAGATGGAAAAGGCAATCCTTGTCTTAAACAATTTGGATAGCTCAGTGTTGGAGATAATTTGTTGGCCAGTGTTGAACTGCACTGTGCAACTAATGTGTTTGAGAGGAACATGCTGATGCGTTGGAGAGACATCTGCCTTTTCAAGTCAGATGGAAGAATTCTCTCATTTAATCTCATTTGTACAACAGGCCAGAGAATTTCTCCTGAGCATTCATGCACCAGGCCTGCTGATCTCTCAATAGTCCATTGAAAGTTTTCTGAGGGTTTGTATGCAGCTGGATATTTCCAAGGGTAATCGTGGTGGCTGCAGTTTGAGATGTGATGTTTCAAGGCAGTAACATCTGGCAGAGGACTCAGACCCTCAGCTTTGCTCACTCCTTCCCTTGGCTGCAACGTTTTCCATGTTGCTCCCTGCCTCACTCCCCTCTTCACAATGCATCCCTTTCCCACTCCTCATCTTCCTGCTACTGTGCTCCTGTAAGACACTTTCCTTCATAAAATTTATCCCCACCCAATTTGAAAATTGGTGCCCTACCTCACCTTGGAAGAACATGTTTGGGTGGCTGTCTTTGGTTTCTTAGAGTCTTCACATGATTATTGACAGAGTCCTGAATGGCCATAAGTGCTGTTAATCCTCTTTTAGAACTGAATTTCGGAGTCTAGGGAGGCCTTGTTGTTGCTCAGACCAGAGATGCAAGATGGGGAGAATTCCTCAGAGGGACAGTAGTTTTTAAAACTGTGTTACTGCAACAGTGAAGAAATCTTGGTGCTATAAAAGCAGACAGATTTCCTGACAAACTTAAGATGTTTTACAAGTCTCTTTATTGTGCCTAACTGGGCTATTGTAATTGGGTTATGGAAAGGAAGAAATATGTTTGTTTCTTCAGAAATAACAATCTCTGGTCCTGGGTGACAGTCTCTTAAAGATCTTCTGTTCTGTTTCCCCCTCCTGTTTCTTCCCTAAGCAGGCTAAATAGCCTGTTGGTTTGTTAAGCAAACTATGGCTAGCTAAACATTTATCTGCAGCCTAGAGTATGTATAGGTGTGCTTAGCATAATCCTCAAAGATAAATAAACCTGTGGTCTGGTGGAAGACTGCTCTAGAAAGTCAACAGGTAAATCATGCCTTATTGCATAGTTGTTGCAGAGGAGTTTTCTAAAAACTGCTTAGTTGGTGTTTTACCTGTGGAAGGCATAGCAGAGTACTGTGGGGGCATTTTGGTTTGGATAGCCATAACTGTTAGTATGGGTCACACACAATGTAAATCTAGTGTAACAGGTTAGTTAATGTCTTTTAGTTAAAGTTCTGCCTTGGAATTTCTCTAGTACTGTGCTTTCCTGTAGGTTTTGTCATCCTCACTAGTCCTTAGGTCAACTTCACATGCCACTTGTGACTTTCCAGGTGATGGAGCTGATAAATTCCATAATCCTGCAGAGGATCCTGAGAGCACAGCTGCCAGCAGGAGCATCCCTCTCCCTCCCTGTGCATCACTGTGACAGCACAGCTTCGGTGCAGCTGTGGGATTGATCTTACTTTGGAGCTGTTCTGGCTGGAAGAACAGCCTCACACAAAGCAAGACTTGCATTTCAGCCTGTTACAGACTCTGCTGTGGCTCGTGCCCAAAAGGAGGGTGGGACAGGAATGAGCCATCAAAGGAAAGCTGGGGGTACAAGGAATGTTTTATTCCCTTGGTGGTATGGAATCATAGAATATCCTGAGTTAGAAGGGACCCACACTGATCATCAAGTAGGTCCAATTTAAATGCAGGCCCACCAGATCCAGGATCTGGGTGGAACTTTGTTGTTACCTGAAAGTTCACTCTACAAAAGTGTCTGTACAAAAGGCAGCAAGACTTGACACTCCACTGAACTCTTGATTTAAGTGCAAATAATAGTGCAGCGTGAAACAGGGTGTTGCTGGTAGCTTTTAAGAAAAACACTGTAATGCCAAGGCCATTTCTCTCTTCTTTCCTTCCTCCACCCACCATCACATCTACTTCCAAATTTTTAATAGGAATTTCTTTGTTCAAGTTCATTGATCCAGTTGCCAGCACAGGCACACAAACCACTGTGCTAGTGGTAGTGACAGGTCTGTGCCCTTATCTGAGACAACAGGAGGAATATCTGAAGCCAGTGCAGCTCTGAGCTCTTTGTAATGCAGAACCATTGCCTTAATTCTAGCAGTCCTACTTTCTGAGCATTTTAGATAGGAAGTGCAAGGGCCTCTCCTATATCAGAACCTTAGGAGGAGTGTATTTTTGTCTTAGCATTTCCTGTTCTAACTGTATGTTCTCTGTTTAGTCAGGGGTTTTTTTATGAATACAAATACAGCTTCTAGTGGTTCATTGAAAAATGTTAATAGAATAAAAGTGAGTTTATGGTACACTCATGAATAAGCAAATGTTTTAAAGGATGGTCTCGTTCTAACCAGATCTTCAGCTTTACAGCCTGTCTTGTGATAGACTCTCAAGGGAACAGCATTCCTAATCTTTGTTAATAATGTAGCAGCATAGTGAGAGGAGTTATGTGCGGCTGAAATAACAGCAAAGCTTTCCTTGTTTGCCTCTGGGATCTTGTTTTTGCCCTAGATGAAGAAATACCTGCAGGTGGGGACTGACATACCTAATCTGAAGTTAACCCCAAGTTAAAGTTGTTTTTCTTCACTCTAGCAATGGCTGGTCTATGTCAGATGGGGAATCACAGCAGTTTCATCAGTCTGATGCACTACTGTGCAAGCAAGAAAGAAACCCAGGCAATTTTCTTGCCATTTTAGGTGACGGTGGAAATGGGAGGCATATAGCTAGAATATCTGTATGTATATAGCTAGAATGAATGTAACTAGAATATGGTAGATAATGCTTGTTATGACAATGTGACCTATATTGTTAAACTATTTTTCTATTACAGTTCATGATCTGCAGAGCTTTGGACTTGACAATGTAAGTGTTCCCAAGGTAGTGTTCTAGTTCTCCTAGTCTGTTTTCCTTCAGGATTCCCCTGCCACTGCCACGTTGACATCCTGGCGTGCTGATCGTGGCAGATCTGGCTTTATGGGTCTGAGCAGAACCTGGGACCTGCTTTTACAGAGGGCTCTGAAATGTGTTCTGGGTCACCTGCATGCTGTCATGCTGGCAAGCCTGTTCCCCTCTTCCTGAGCCTGCCTTGCTCCTGAATCTATGTTTCCCAGTTTTCTAAGATTGACATTTTCACAACTGCTTCTGGATCTGTTGGAGTTTACCATGTGCTGTGAGGAAAGCAGATTATGCTCATGCCTCTGTCACCAAGGCAGCTGACAGCATGATGCTCCTGTGACAGGGCAACGAGTGGGTGGGAGAGCCTGCTCTGTAGATGGGAGGGAAGGCACTGGGATCTGGGGACTTCCAGTAGGATAAGGAGAAGTTCCATATCTTAAAATCTCCTATGAATCAAAGAGAAGAGCAAATGTTTACTGTTAGGGAGTGCAGAGGAGGGCCTGTCTCTGCTCCAGAGCCGTGCTCAGAAAAATGTGCGAATAATGACCTTTGGAGCCCTTACCTTGCCCCTCTTGTGCTGTGCAGTTGTTTGAGTTATTAGCATTTCTGTTTCAGATCAACATGACGCACTATATCAAACATCTCTCCTTTGGACGGGATTATCCTGGCATTGTGAACCCTCTGGATGGGACGGCTGTCACTGCACAGCAAGGTAAAAGCTAGCTGAGAGACATCTCTTTGGGAGTGTCTGCATGAATAAGTGTTAGAAGAGAAGAGGAGACTCCACCCTGTGCTCTTTCTGGAGCAGCTGTCCGCAGTCATGTGGAACAAATCTGCCAAGGTGTTCCAATTCTGTGGCCTTTGTGAAAGATCTCTCTGTTCAGTGTTCATGGATGCATGACCGCAGGCACAGCACATCATTATTAAAGGCTTACCTCAGGTGTAGGTCAAGGAGAGCCCTGTCTCGCTCCTACGTACAGTAGGGGAGAACCAGAAGATTCAAGGCTAATTAGTAGTTGCTGGAGAGCTGTGGTATCCGTCTGACCTTGACATATCCAACAGTAAGAGCTTGAAAAGCTGCAGTGAAGTTGAAATATTGCTGATCTTTTCTAGATAGCTCCAGATTTGCTGGCTTGACAATGAGAGGCAATTCTCTCCTCTTGCTGTTGCTGTACATGAGTTTATTTCCACAAACCTACTTGTGTGCATTTTCTATGAAAGATCTTCACCTCACTTTAATGCCACTGTAGTTACTTTTTTTAGATCCCCTGAAGTCTGAAAAGTTTGGTTTTGCAGGTACTTGGTGCTGGATGAAATAAATCTTGGAGAAAAAAGTCATTTGCTTTGAAGTGGTGGTAGGATTGTTAGTCCTACCTAAATCCTTTAAATTCTTCCTTTAATTCTTTTGATTTTTCTGCTGTGGATTTTTATTCTTGTACCTGAAACCACAGATGGTGTTAAAAAAATATTACAGAAAAATTAAGGACTAACCATAATGCTCCATACAATTATGATGCTGTAATCAGTCTGTGAAGTACCAAGTTCAGTGAGAGGGAGCCTGTACCTGGCTGGTAAAATTATCTCTGTAATCTCATGCCTTTTATCCTCAGCCTCGGGGAACCAATTGGCAAGTTCTTGAAGAATAAGGACTGAAGACATGCTCTAGTAAAGAAGTAGGAGAAGTAGATTACAGGTCAAATTTATGTTTATTGCAGCTAAAGATATGTGTGAGAATTACTTCTGCTGTAGAAATGGTTGAATAATCTTCTCTAGGGAATTTCATAGAAAATATGTTTTCAAAATAACTTCTGGATTCCATTAAACTTAAGAGAACTAAAGGAACAGGCTGGTCTGACAAAACAGGAGGGGTTCTCTTACTTTTTTCTTCACTGATCCAGATTTTCATCCCCTGATACAATAAATCCCATGTTTCTACAGGAATAAACTGCAATGTTAATTGAAATTTATGAGAGATACTCATTTAGAGCTGAGTATGTTTTCTTAGGGCTCTGTTGTTATTAATAAGAATTTTCAAGGACTAGAATAAGGATTTTCAAGAAGTTTTACTAATAAAACTGTAGCAAGATAGTTGGTTTGTAGAATGTTTTCCATTTAGCCATAGCCAGAATGCTGGTAGGAAAGATACACTTTAGCAAAAGCTAGACAGTTCTGTCCTTGAAATCCTCCAGCTGCTGTTGTGCAGGAAGATGTTCCCTGACAAACTGAACAAAACCAGTTTGTGTCTCACTGACCTGCCAGTGAAGCTTTCCAGCTCATTGTGGCATTAACTGTGTCTCTCTTTGTCTTTGCTTGTAGGTTCCATGATGTTTCAATATTTTGTCAAAGTGGTCCCCACTGTGTATAGGAAAGTAGATGGTGAAGTAAGTACCTTTTCTCCCTGTCACTTTGGCAAGTGAAAGCCTTCACCTTCTCCTCCTATTCTTGATGCTGACAGTAGCTGTGGGTCCAGGTGTGTTGCCAGATGTTTATACCAGGGCTGTTTTGTACACTCAGTACTTGGGGCCCCAAACGTGTAAGAGTAGGACTGGTGTGAACAACATGTAAAAGAAGTGCAGGGCACAGAAGAATGCTGGAGGATGATCTTCATTCATGTGAAGATGGGCAACCTGTGACCTCCTGCAGCCCTGGCACTCTCCTGCCTTAATGTACTATTTTTCTCACTCTTGAATATACACGGCTTTCTGCCATCAATGCTGTCTTCTGAAGCAAACTTAGCTGGGACTGCATGTTGTTAGAGAATGACATGGATTTATGGTTGAGGGGGACAGCTTATGTTACTGCTTGCCAGCAGAGACCAAATAGTCCAGGCTGGGGACTGCTGCATCCCTCATCCTTTGGGCTAGCTGGGGCTGTAACTGCTAGCCTGTAGTGAAAGTAGACATGATCCTGATAGAGCTCTTTATGACTCTTTGCAACCACTCTCGGGCTGCCCACGAGTGAGTGAGCAGAGCTACTCTGATATGGTTCGATGAACTCATGCTTTAGCAGCTTTTTCTTTTCTCTGTTAACAGAACAATGTTTGCTGTGTTTGTTCCCTGTTTGGTAGGTGGTGAGGACTAACCAGTTCTCAGTTACACGACATGAGAAAATAGCAAACGGGCTGCTGGGTGACCAGGGTCTGCCTGGTGTGTTTGTGCTGTATGAGCTGTCACCCATGATGGTGAAGCTGACAGAGAAACACAGGTAAGAGACATTTCAGTCTATTTCACTCGCTCTTCATTGATTTTGTCCTCTTGCATAGCTTAAAACTTCATGGTATGAATGCAGAAGTGCAAATGCTTGAAAGCTTCCCAAGCCCCTTACCAGTCAGAGGAGGAAGAGGTGCTCCCTCTGTCTTCCCTCTTGTCTCTCTCTTCCTTCCTCTCCCTGTGAGCATCAGTAAGGGATTGGGTTTTTTCTGTTATTATGTGAAACATTTTAATCCAGTGTTGAGATAGAAAAGGAAACTGGTGCAGGGAACAGAAATTAGATATAGTGGTTCTTGGTTCAGATTAATTTTTAGTGGGAAGACTAGATTTACAGAGCATACCCATCTCACCAGCACCTCCAGCAGCACCCACGCTGGTTCAACTGGTTCCTTAGTCTGCATTTGCTATAGATATACTCTGCATTTGCTATTCTGCATCTCGCAGCCAGTGTGAAACCTTTCTTTTCTCTAGATTATTCAGGGGTGTGTAACTGCAGGGGAGTGGAGAGGTTGTAGCTGCCTGATCTTTGAGGTTCATAACAGGGGACAGACAATGTCTATATCTTAAAGTGTATCAACATGTACTTAGGGGTTCAGTTTTTGTGCTACAGCAGCCTGCTGTGCATTCTGGCTAGGTAGGAATGGAAAATGTCTTAGGGATTAAAGGTTCATCCTTTAGGTGTATAAATTCAGTACTTGCTCTTCATGTTACGCAGTGGTGCTCAGTCAAAGTATGAGTGACAAACTTCATTCTGTAACCAGTAGGGGTTATTTAATTCTTAAATCTGTGCATTGTCAGCTATGAATATTTAAGTAGTGCATACTTATGTGGTATGATGAACATTATGATAATTGTTAATTAGTTTTTGTTACTTAATTGTTACTTACCTGAGCTCATGTTGATTGTTCAAATTCTAGGTCCTTTACTCACTTTCTCACTGGAGTTTGTGCCATTGTTGGAGGTATATTTACAGGTATTGCACCTTTCAATCCTTTTTCTTTCTGAAGTGTAAACATTTGCTATCTTACTCTTTCTAAAGTCTGCATGGCTGGTAATATATTCCTTTTTGATGAGGAGAGATGATTCCAGCCTTCAGGAAGGGATATAGCACATTCTGCAGAGCTACAGGAGTGGCATCAGATTGTAATTAGCACTGCAGACTTACAAGATGCTGTAGATGATATAGATCTATTATAGTATTTAATGTTATTAGACCTGTCAGAATATTTCATTTTGATGTTCTACAGAATATTTTGTTTTCAAACAAAACTGTTTTTCACACATCATGTGAATGCATTTATACTGTTCTCTTGGCCAGCTTGGGTCTGTAAGCAGATAGGTGCTTTCATATGGAACTAAAGCCATTAAAATCTGTGAACCAAGGTTGCCATGGGCATAATCATCCCAGAGGTTTCAAAGTGTGCTCCCAGACGTAGGAGCTCCAGCAAGTGCTGTGCAGGAACTTGATGGTGTCCTGTGAAGGGAGGCTGTTCCTGCAGAACCATCTCAGTGTTTGCACTTCATTCTCAAGGCTTACTTCTAGAATAATAAGTAGTATCTGCTCAGCTTCATGCGTGGGACAGAGCCCTTGTCCAGCCTTAGTCTCCAGGTGATAGCCCAGGGTGCTCATATTCAGAGATTTGGCTGTTAAGGGCCAGCCTGGAGATGTAGTCAGGGCCCTGAGAAGCCAACTACTGTATCACATAACATCTGGATCACATACTTGATCACATAATACATTTATTTCTGAGGTTTTCCCATCACCTGAGGTGTCACAATGCTCAGTTAACCCAATACTGGTAAACAGAATTTCTGTCTGCAGTAAATCTGGTCCTGTTCCTAAATGGTTGACTCGAAAAGGCTTTCAAAAATTATTTTCATGATAAATGCAAGTGCTTTCTAGCACTGACTAGATTTGACAGGCAGTCCATAGTGTTTGCTGCCACACACCAGACTCAGACTCGCTGTATTCCACAGGTCAGATTGGTGGCCAATAAGGCCTATGGCTTATACCAGCAATAGGTTGGCAGGAGGACCAGGGCAGTGACTGTCTCCCTGTGCTGAGGCACCTCCAATTCTGGAGTCAGTTCTGGGCCCCTCATGACAAGAAAGACAGGGAGGGGAATAGAGCTGGGGAAGGGTCTGGAGCACAGATCTGATGAGGAGCAGCTGAAGGAGCTGGTGGGCTCAGCCTGGAGAAAAGAAGATCTGGGGTCACTATCTCACTCTTTGCAACCCCCTGACAGGAAGGTGGAGCCCAGGAGGGTCAGGCTTTTCTTTCAACAGGGCAGGACAAAAGCAAACAGCTTCAAATTTCAGCATGGGAGGTTTAGGTTGGATATTAGGGAAACTCTCTTTGTGGTAAGTGTTGTCCAGCCTGGACAGTGATGGAGTCATCCTCCCTGGAGGTATTTAAAAGATATGTAAATGTGCCACTTGGGGACATGGTTTAGGGGGTGAGGAATAGTTGGTTTCAATGACCTTAGAAGTCTTCTCCAAAATAGACGATTCTGTTCTATTCTAAAGAAGTCAGCTGTGTAACAGTGTGTGTCAGCATCAAATTAGTTCCACAAGTAGAGATAATTTCAGGACAAAAAACACAGAAGAAAGTCATCTGAAGCATTTCTCAGAGACCAGATAGGAAGTCCAGTAATGCTGTATTATATAGTAATAAACAGAAGACTCAATTTCCATTTTAGCTGCTACTCTTTATGTACTACTGAAATGTGTATCTCTGTGTAGGCCCAAGCAATCACTTACTTATTCCTTGGATTGAGATGTTGAATAAAAGAGAACATGAATCTTCATAAATCATTGAAAAAAATGCTCCCTGACACCCCGTGTTCCCTCCCAGGCAGGAGCTCAAAGTTCCTGTCATGTTAAAACCTTGGTGGATGCAGAATTGTCTGGGCTTTGTGGTGCAGTTCTGATTTTTTTCTGTGGTCCCAATCAAGCTCTGAATTAATAGGCCTTAATTAATTTCTTCAGGGCTGGGGAGATTTGGGGAAAACACTAGAAAGAACTAAAGGCAGTGGTTTGTTTTGCTCTGTGTCCTTGGTGGGTGTGCAGTTTGCAGTAAAGGGCAGCCATCAAGGCCAACAGCTGGTAGAGTAGCTGACTTCTAAGGTTACTGTTAAGTGAGCAAGAGATGGGAAACATGCCTTTGGCAATCTGGGTCAGGGCAACAACGTGGCCTAAAGCTCTCAGCATCAGCTTCTTCTCCAAACTCTTCTCACTCATCAGTAAACACACATGAGTCAGCCTGTCTCATTTTCACTTCTGTTGGAGAGATCTTTTTCTGGAGAAGGTTGATCACCTCTGCTCTACAAGCTGTGTCTTGTCTGTCCTGAAGAGATGAGGACTGTACTCCTCTGAGCAGCATCAGTAGTTTTTTTGCCTGGAATTCCTTTCCACTGACAGAAGGATTTGTGTTTTCTTTCCTTGGAGGTTGTTTTCTATTTGAGGCATGTCTGATCTGTTTGGTTTTTTCCTTTTAGTTGCAGGTTTCATTGACTCCTTGATCTATCACTCAGCACGTGCCATCCAGAAAAAAATTGAACTTGGAAAAACAACATAAAGAAGTTATAACCTCACCTCTCAAAAAAAAAAATCCAAAAAAAACCTCTAAGGAGAACTAAACAGGCTTTTGGAAAGACAGGTGATCTTCTGAGTGCACAAGAGAAAAGATTTGGAATTTCCAGATGGCCCTGACCACTCTTGTGTTACTGTCCCCTCATTCTTTGTCATTAATTTATGGATGGAATGGCTTGAACCTTGCTGCTCTGAAGATTAGCCTTTGTATCTGGCTGTGCAGACCCTACTGTAAAACCCCTTTTGTGTCAGTCCATGTTCATCCAGTTCCTCCCCATTCCCAACAGAGATGCTGGAGATGGTGCGTTTTGTTTGCCTCTGGGAGTAATGTACTTTATGGCCAGAAGATCAGTAATGGATTGAAGTTGCCATCTAATAAGCTTTCTAGCAACACAATCTGGGATTTTTAATTTTTCTTACAAATGTTTCTGGGTGTACTGATGCTGTGTGCCAGACCTCTGTGAAAGTGTGCTCAATCCAATCCCTTGCCTTCCAGCCATCCTGGGCTGTATGGGGACCTGAGCTTTTTGTCTTGAAGGTCTCCCAATTGCTCTTCTTATGAAAGATGCAAGCTGATGTTTCAGGAAAAAAAAATGTTTGGAATTTTAATTGATTTTTAAATTGGATTGTTCTTTTCACTTCCCATTGATGTTATATTTTGAAATAAAGTCCATTGTCTGTTTTGATAAAGCATTTGGGGGAATAATTAAATTATCTGAACTAATCCTGGTGCTGAACTGAAAATTAGAATTGAGTCACACCTGCATTCTGGCAGGATATGTAGAAATTATGATAAGGATGGGGTTTTTTTCAATGGTCTACACTAATGAGTAACATGCTTGGTATGTGAAACTATATTAGGAGAAATTGAAAATAAAGAGGAAAATTTTGTGGATTTTTGCCTTATTTTGAGGTAAAACAGTTTGCTTACTCTTAAATCTCAGTTCTGCTTTTGCTTTGGTGTTGACTCTAATCTTGGTCCAAGCAATTGGTCCAGCAGTGCACGTAGAGCATGACAGACACAGGATCAGATACTGCAGAGAGAAAGCTGGTTTATAATTCATTGGAAAGTAAGTTTTGGTGACTGGCAGGTTCCTCCAGTGAGTTTAACTTGCCTATAAACCAGGAAGTATAAAAAACGGCTTTTTTTTTTCCCAGACAGGGAGAGAAGCAGTTTCAGGTATGGGTAGGGACATTAATCTGCGAGCTAGAATACTGAAAATCAGGTTTGTTTTAAGTGTATTTTTACAAGGATATTTAGTGAATCCATTGGGTGAAGATCATGTAGTGTGAAGAAGGGAACACAATGTCTGTATGGTTTATCAGGAGCAGAAAGTAAACTAAACAGTTTCAATGGCTTATCAGAGCACTCAGCTCTGTAATAACTTTGAAGAACAGTCAAGAGAGGGAATATGAATGGAAATAACGGAGCAAGAGTTTGAGCAACAGTGAAACATTATCAGCTACTGGCTTGTCCTTGATAAGAGAGGCAACTACGTGTAAACTTCAGAAAAGCATTGCAGAGCATCAGCCAGAGCACTGCTGAGCCCCGTGAGAAAATGGAGGCAAGGTGCAATACGCAGAATGGGAAACTGGAAATAGTGGAGAAGAGAAATTAAAGATGCAGACATGGAGATTCTCCCTGGAAAGGCAGAAAATCAATGACACTGATAGGTAAATAATACAGGCTTTTGTATCAACTGGAAGGATATGAGTACAAGAGTTCTGATGATTTTTAATAGCATGAAAGAGACTGATAACCATGGTAAAGCTGAGTCTGGACCAAGGATGGTGTGTTTGTGTTTGAAAGTGATGAAAGACATCCTGTTAACCCTACTCTGGAGGAGAAAAACCTCCTTTGGAGAGCTCAGTCCCTGAGATTTGTGGTCTTGTTCTTTAGGTGGGGCTGAAATTGTGCCATCTTCAAAGTTGTAAGGGGTCAAAAAGTAAAGCAAATAACATAAATGTCAAGGTAGATAAAAGTGTAGCAGATACCAGATTCACATGTGTTTTTAAAGTTTATTCAATGTAAGATCATGTCAACTATATTTGATTCCGTTGTCTTCTGTCAACGTTTGATTTTTTCCTTTGATAAAATGTGATAAGTATTTCCATAGTTATAAAAAGACAGAAAGGGATGATGCTCTCCCTTACCCTGCCCGAAGAACAACACCACCACCCTCCCCCAAAAGCCATCTGTGGGTGGAACTGTCAGCTCTGTCTCCCCCAGCGCCCAGCGGCCCTACAGCTCATGGGCTCCAAGGCCACCTCCAGCCCCACCATCTCCCCTTCCTCTCTCCCAACCAGCATGGACAGAGCCATGCCCACCCTCTGTCCAGCTGAATGCAACATCCCTGGTGCCACAGAAGAATGACACCCACAGTGCCCAGTTGGGAGCAGCACGAGCAGCTCTGGGGATTGCAGGGTCTGTGAGCCCAGGTGGTGGAGTTGAGCAGCAAGTTAAAGAGCAAGACAGCTGCTGGCAGTACAGGGGCTGCCTATTCCTGGCCCAAAAGCCTGGCTTCAGTTTCTTGAAATGCATCTGTATCGGTTTTTCTGTGGCCAGGTTTTGGTGGCAGTGGGGGGGGGCTGAGGGAGAGGCTTCTTCGAGAAGCTGCTGGAAGTTTCCCCATGCCCAGGCTGGGCCCGCTGCTGGCCAAGGCCAGGCCAATCAGTAGTTGACAGAACGCCTCTGTGACAACATATTTAAGAAGGAAGAAAAAAAAAAAAGTAGTTGGAAATGAAGATGGCTGCCGGAGAGGAGCAGAGTGAGAGCCTGTGAGCAACAACGCAGACACCAAGGTCAGTGCAGAAGGAGGGGGAGGAGATGCTCCTGGCACTGGAGCTGAGATCCAGCTGCAGCCCATGGGGAAGACCATGGTGAAGCAGCTGTCCCCCTGCAGCCCATGGAGGACCACAGGAGTGCAGAGATCCACCTGTAGCCCGTGGAGGAGCCACGCCGGAGCAGGTGGATGCTGGGGAAGGCTGCAGACCGTGGGAGACCCAAAGTGGAGCTGGGTCCTGGCAGGGGACTGTAGCCTGTGGGGAGAGGAGCCCACTTGGAGTAGGATTCTCCTGTTAGGATGCGTGGCTCGTGGGGCCCACGCTGGAGCAGCCTGTGCCTGAGGGACTGCACCCTGTGGAATGTCAGCCATGTGGCAGCTGTGGGTGAAGGGCTGCTGCCCATGGGATGGACTCTCGCCGGAACAGTTTGTGAGAGGAACTGTATCCTGTGAGGGATTGACCCCATGGAATGCGGCTGGAAGGACTCCTCTCCCCAAGCAGCGGCTGAGAACAGCAGCTGACCACAGCAACACCTCCCCCCCCCACCTCGCCTTTTTCCCTTGACCGCTGCGGGAGAGCAGGTTGAATGTAAGAAGGAGGGGGACTGGGGGGTAAAAGGTGTCTTTTAGTTTCACTCTTAGCTCTGATCTTGTTAGTAATAAATTTGATTATTATTCCCACATGGAGTCTTGTTTTGCCTGTGATGGTGATTAAGAAAGAATCTGCTGTAGTCCTTATCATGAATAACGAAACCGCTCGTTATATTCTCTCTCTCCTCTATAGCTGGGCAAGGGGGAGTGAGAGAGTGGCTGTAGTGGGTCCCTGGCACTCAGCCCCAGTTAAACCACTACAGTATCATTTGTAGAATGAGATCCTGCCTTCATCTGCCAGTCTCTCAATAATTCTGTATTCGATGTCAGCGCTGTGGACCCTCGTCCTGCGAAAGGCTCCGGCCCAGCGGTTCTTCTCCCAGTAGTGGTGCCAGTTCCCTTCCTGGTCTGCTCCAAAGCCAAACACGGAGACCTGTGCACATGGCAGAAAGAGCCATCACTGTGTGGGCACATGGACAAGCAGGACGGGGTGAGGGGGGGCAGCCCCTGGTCCCGCTGGCTGTGCTCACCTGCTGGCAGGTGTGCAGGGCAAAGAGCAGGGCCGTGAAGCCGGTGGAGGGGTAGCGGCCCTGATGCTGTGTCCACTTGTCGTGGATGTACTTCAGGAAAGCTGGGCTCAGGATCAGCACCTGAGTGGGGAGTGGAGGAGCCATCAGCTGCTCTCCATGCTGGAACGAGACACCCAGCCCAGCAGCACAGCACTGCATCCATTGGCTCTTGCTGCCCTGGAGGAGCTGGAGCCCACAGAGCTCTTACCTTGTTTCTGTCAGCTCTGATAAACTGTTTAACTCTCACGTATGTGCTGTAAAAGCAGAGGCAAGCAGTGAGCATGTGGCAGCCCCCCTGCAGAGGCTGCCCCTTTGTTTGCAGAGGGGATCTGTGTCCACCAGCTCTCAGCCCTGTGGCACCTCCAGCCCCTTGGGCTGACCCAGCAGCATCCCCTGTCCTGGCTTTAGGAAGGGACACATCAAATCCATGGCCCCACAGCGGGGGCAGCCACCATCCCACTTACATCCCACTTAGGGAACTGCAGGTTGCCTGATCCCCGCAGGGACCGGTCAGTGTCCACTACCCAGAACTGAAGTGCAGGTTGATGCTAAGACACACACCCAGCACCCTTTGCCCCACCAGGACTGTGGTGCCAGGATTCCAGTGAGGCAGCAGGTCCCCCAAACTACACTGTGCTATCCACAGGTCTCCAGCACAAGAGATGTCATCCCTCAAAGCTGACACACCGTGTGAGCTCTCCGGTGGAGAAGGCACTGGTCACCCACTGCAGGTCCAGAGGCTTGAAGGGGACAAGGACGAGGTGGACCCCGGGCCCAAGATTCACTGCACTCTCTGGGTACATGAAGTGATGGGTTGTTCTCTTGCCAACATCCAGCTCAAAGCCAGTGATCTTTGCTCTGTTCATCCTAAAGGACAGCAGGATGGTGTGTCCCAAAACAAAGGTGCACACCATGCTGATCCCAGGCTCCTGCTCCCACCAGGCAGGGACAGCAGGTCACCCTGACCAGCAGCAGAATGGACATAGGCAAGGCAGAGCCAGAGTGTGCCCCAGGATGGAGGGTTTCAGGGAGCAGGGTCAGCAGCCATCACTATCACAGGGTTTTTGTGTTGGCAGATTTCAGCAGCATGGCTGGAGCACACCTTGGTCCAGGGAGAGACCAAGCCACTCCAGGTCACCCACCTCAGCACCCAGTCATGAGCATCAATTAGCAGCCCATGGCTGGACCCCATCAGCCTCCCCGAGTTCCCCACCACTGCGCAGGTCCTGCAGTGAGATGGGTCCCACACGTCATCAGTTGGGGCTCGGAGGACAGTGAAGAGTTGCTGAATTACGGACTGGAGCTGGACACCATTCGTGGGACCCTGCAGGGTCTAGGGGTGCAAGCACAGTGACATTCAGCATTAGCCCCCCACTGCCAGTAGCCCAAAGAGACAGCCCCAGTCCTCCAAGTTGAGCCCTGGGAAAGTACAGAAAAAGGATGGGGGTATTAGGAAAAGGGTGTGGGACAGCGCAGGAAGCAGTGGCAGGGTAGTGGGGAAGAAGAGTTGAGCTGGGATCCCTTCACACTCTTCATCCTCATCACATCTGCTCTTGGCCCTGCCCCACTGCAAACAGATTCAGGGAACCTGGGAAGAGCCACAATGCATGGCCTCACTCACCAGCCACCACTGAACCACATCTGAGGAGAGCTCATGGGCTGCACCCGTCAGCAGAGGCCCTATGTCCGTCTCATAGCGCTTGTTAAACCATGTGGAGCTGTTGATTCTGGTGGTGCAGTGGACAGTAGGGGTGTGGAGGAGGGAGGGAGACCAATGAGCAGAGACGAGTCCATCCATGAAGGCTCGGAAACATTGCCACAGGGCCAGCAGCAGGCACAGGGCCAGCACCACCTTTGTGTGCCTCCAGTTCAGTGTCCTGCATGCCATCTGCAGTGAGATGTCACAGAGATCAGTGGCAGTGGCACCACCTTCTCACCCCCCTCCCTGCCCAAACCACTCAGGACACCTCTTGGCTTCTCACCCACCCTGAGGGACCTGAAACAGCCTGATTTTCATTGCCTTTTCAAACTGTTCAATGGCGTTATTTCTGTGCTCTGCTGCTGCCACTGCCACCAGGTATTTGGGGTCAGACGGGGCTGGCTGACAGCATGTGGCTGCACAAGGAGCTGCTCTCTACCTGCAAGACTTTCAGGGTCTGCAAACTGACCTGCAAACAAGCAGCAAAGCATCAGCACCTGACCATAAGCCAAACCCTGCCTTCCCATCCGGAGTGGTGCCCGTCTGGTTCTGTAGCTTCATCATTGCAAGGAAGAACATTTCTCTGTCTAAAATCACTCACATTAAGTCAGAGGGAAAAGGGTTTTCTTGTCCTCAGGCAGTTCATAAGGTGCTCAGTGACTTAGCACTTTGCTCCTCTGGATTAAGGCAGAGTGCAAGAATGAAGAGCAGAGTTTCATGGACAGCCTTCATCCCAGGGTCAGAAGAGAATGCAGCAATTTTATGGATGTTTCCCCTTTGTACAGGGTAAGTTGAAGGAGAGAAAACCACTCCTGTCCTCACAGAAGCACCCTGTGCCTCCCTCAGTCACCTGGGTGGGGCCATGTGTCAGCATTGGTTCCATTTCTCCAGATGAACCATTTTCTGCAGCTTCTGCAGCATTGGTGTCCCTGCTCACCATGATGTCCAACCTGCTGCAATCAAATCTGCTCCCTAGGATGTGCCCCAGACACCAAAACTGCTGCCCAGGACGTCCAGGCAACCAGCAGAGATGAGAGATGGAACAGAATGGGGGAATTTGCACAATCCCAGAGTGTTGCAGAAGGTTATGCTCTCTGTGTCAGCCTGCCCTTTCCAAAAGCCACTGAACTGTCACATCATATGGAAAGAGAAAGTACAAAGAAGTCATTACCAACACACCAGAAATCCAGATGTAGGTTCTCCCAAGCAGGAAGCTGCTCTGGAATGATGATTATTCTCCACACAGGCTCAGGGGGACTCAGCCCTGGCAATCTCACTTCTGCCCTCCTGCAAACAGCTACAGGCATTTGCCATGACTGAGGCAAAGAACATCCATCCGATGTACTGGTCAGGCCAGGCATCAGCAGTCACCTGAGCGCAGGGAGCCTTAGGGATTTCTAAGCTGCAGGTCATGGAGTGATGGGAGTGGGTGAGAGGCAGCATGGCCAGCACCATCAGCTCAAATAAGCCCCAAGCCAGGGAACTCAGCACAGGGAACTCAGCACAGGGAACATTTCATGCAGCTTGTTGTAGTCACTCATGGCTGGGGGAGGGCGGAGGTCTGGATAGGCAGAACTCAGTGGCCCTGTCTCCCTGCCTGTGCAGCCCCTGCTCTGCAGATGGGACCTCTCCACCTCACCCACATCACCTGTGGTAGCCCAAACGACCCCACTGTCCCTGTGTTCAGAGGTGCCCTATCCTTGGGGTTCCCCAGCTCAGAAATATTGACCCAAGCCGCCACCCTCAAGCCATGTGGCCCCTGCATTGGACTGAGTTCAGTGTCCGCAGATCTCTCTTTCCCCACTCAGCTCCAGGGAACACTGCCAGGAGCTCCACAGCACCACAACCAGGAAAGAGCCTCTCCTGGTGTCATGACCTCTTTGGCCCCAGCCAGTTCCCCAGGACCCCTCACCTTCTTGGAGGAAACGCTGCTGAGCAGGGGCAGGTGAAGATGATGTTTCCAGGCTCGGTGGCCTCTCCAGTGCTTGTTGCAAGTGCAACAACTGCCACGGGAAGAGGAAGTGTCGCACCGTGACGTTGGGGAGAAGAGCGGTGGCACAGTGAGGTCAGAGCTGCTGTTCCTTCTCCAAGACTGTTGTCCCCGCTTTGGCAGTATCTGCCACTCTGGCATCCTGGCACGGCCCCTCCACACAGCCCAGCACCACCCAGCTGCTGATCCCACTGGGGCTGAATGTACTGTCCGTGTTCCCAGGACCAAATCAGGGAATTCATGATTAAGGAGTTCCTCTGAGAGTGGGAAAAGCTGACAGGAGTTGAACTGCCCTTCTGGTCCTCTGTGTCCTGCTGGAATGGCTCACTGGCACCAGCAATATGGAGCTCTCAACAGCCTCATGCATTCAGCACCTCACCAGGTTTCTTTTGCTCATCTGGATGGGATTTTGGCACAGAGAGGACAGAGAAAGACTGTGAAATGTGCCTCAGCAGTAGAAAAAGACAGCCAGTGGAAAAGCAGTGCAAGCTGAACCGTAATTTTATTCAAGGCAAGATCAACACACTTTGCAAGGACGTTTGATGCCTGAGGTTTGGTGCAAAGATGAAGGATCTAGAAATTCAAACTAGAACAGCTCTGCAAAACACTAAGAGTTGATATTTACTGGTGATGGGCTCAAAGGGTCTCTGTAGCACTGCTGGGGAGCCAGGCACCCTAACCTTGAACTGCCACAGAGCATATTTTCTGGATCACACACACAGATTCCTCCCACATGGATGGGAGGAATTAGGGACAGCACAGGCTCTGTGATGTTGTCTGCACAGCACTTGTTTGCATTCCCAAGCTCCTGTGTCCTCAGCCCTCAGTAGAAGCTCCTTCCCCTGGGGGTTGCATCCCACAATGGCTCTCCTGCAGCTCCAGAGCCTGTCGTTTCCATTAGCACTGGCATAGCAGGGAACTTCACAGAATGTCAGCTAGGCAGGACCTGCAGATGGGGCAACAGAGTACACCAGGTCTGGTTTGTGCATGGGGCCGTGGCTGAGGCAGGAGCACTGCTGTGGAGCCCATGGACTGCTGTGTCCTCTCCTTTTGGCTCGCTGAAAGAGTCTCCAAGACAGCTCAGAGGAGGGTGGGCTGGTGAGATGGGTGCTGGAGAAGCAGAAGTGAGGATGAGTGAGCTGGTGTTTCCAGCCTGCTCATTCCTGTGAGCCCTTGGTGCAGATGGGAGCTTGGAGAATTGCATTTTAAGCAGCTGATCAGATCTTCGTTCTTGAAGTAGCTCCTACTCATTGAGTATGTGAACAAATGAAGCAGGGAAGACACCTTGTCTCTGAGGCTGTCCTTCAATCCACCCTTTCTGTGTGGAGAAAGGAAGGAAAAGGAGCAGTGAGCACAGCACAGGAGTGTTCAGGGGGATGAGGAACTGGACCCATAACAACTTCCTTTGATTTCTAAGGCAAAGCTGAGGAGACAGATGCAGAGCAGGAGATGACGATGCATGCAACAGTCATGGGACAGAGGCAAGAGATGTACGGAGAGGGGATCATGTGCACTCAAGTGCCAGTTATCATACAGATGTTCACTCACCCACCAGTTGCTGTCCTCCTTTTCAGATACCACAATGACTTCACCTGTGTGGAATATCAGCTCATCTTCCTGGTCAGCATCGCAGTCATAGAGAGCACAGACCCTGCAGAGCAGCTGTCGATTCTGCAGGAAGGAGAGAACACTATCAGACATAGAACTAAAATAGCACCACTGTCCTGATCCAAAAGCCCCTGGCAAAGGTGTGAGGAGCAAGGATGAGAGTTTGGGAGGTTTCCTGTGCTGAGGTAGCAGGTCATCTGCTGGGAGTTTGAGGAAGACAGGGATCCAGAGGACACCTCCTTCTGCTGGACCATCCTTCCAGAGGCAACTGCTCCTCTGCCCCAGGCCTGTGGCATGTGCAGGTGCACTCTGTGGGATCCTGGCTCTCTGAGGACAGGTCTGTATGAGGAATCAACAGTGCTGCTCACCACAACCCCAAGACCAAGCAACCCAAGCAAGGTGTTCCTAATGAAAGGGTTGTACCTCTGCAGTGTCCCCAGGCAGAAAGGTGTACCCTGAAGCTCAGAGAGGCAGGGCCAGTGTGAACACTGCACCCTTGTCCAAGACTGTATTCTGTGACCTGCCAACAACCTGAACAAGCAGAGGTAACATTCCAAGCACTTAGCAAGGAGATGTCAATGCCAGAGAATCACAGAAATGCTGGAAGAAGTTGCTAAGACCAACACCAGCTCAGGTCAAAACCAAAGGGAATAAATACTGGCACATGTAGGAGCTGAGCTGATCCTGGCCGCTGACCACTTACCAAACTACCCCTCTGAGGAAGTGGGACATTTCAAGCATGGCCGGAACATGTATCTTGCTCCTGGAAGAATTGGTGTGGGTTAGGCTGTTCCACTTTGCTGGGTCCAGATATGCAGAGCAGGTCTGAGGCTTTCAGGGCATCTACAACACAATCAGGCTGGTCACCTGCTCACATCTTTCACCACAAGCGGACAACAGCAACCACCACTGTCAGGTAACATAGTGCAACATGGTCCTCCATCATGGCACAGTGTGGGCAACCATCAGTCCAGGAGCTGGAAAGGTCAGGGACTGGGGAGAGGGTGGAGAACAGCATCAGGGGAAGAGGACATGACCAGAAAACAGAAGGCTTCATGGAGGCTGGGGTGAGAAGCATGTTACCAGGGGATGGGAGATGTGCAGCTCCACTGTGCTCTGAGAGCTGCCAGCACCAGGGAGTTGCTGCCATAGATCGTTTTCTTGGTACCCTTCATCCCCTCCCATGCTCCCCACACCGCTGAGCTCTGCTGGGTTGAGGCTGTTTCTTTGAGGCACCAGAAGACTTCAGCTGATCAGACCTCCATTCTGGAGCCCCTGGGGCTGCTTCTGGCAGCATTCATCCCTTTGTGAAAGGGCTGTGCTGTACACACCCCTGCCTCAGTCTGCCATCCTGCCTGGGTGTGTGAGGGCAGGGAGCACCCTTCTGTCAGAGGGCATCCATGGAAACAAACCCACTGTCTGAAAGATAGGGACAGGGTCATTCCCTTCTCCAAATCCATATCTCCAATAGCCCAGCAAACCCCAGATTAGCCCTGGCCTGGAGGCAGTGGTATCTAACAGCCAGGGTGAGAGTAATCCCCTTGATGCTCATCTGTGGGCATGACATGCAGTGTCACAGCTCTCTCCGTGTCCAAGCTAGAAGCCCCACTGGCCTGATCCATGAATGAGGCTCAACCAGAAAAAAACACCAACAACCTGACCTAGTGCAGGTGCTGAGCTGCAGGTCCTTCCCACCAGCATGGTCTGACTCATTACCCATCCTGTCCTAACCTGCAGCTGGACAGGTCAGGCTGTGCTGCTCAGAGCCAAGCAGTACCCAGGGTGCTGGCTCCAAGAAGGTGCACTTGTGCTTGGTGCTCAGAGGCAGAGGTTGGCTCCTCCTGCTTCTTGTGTCCCCAGCAAAGACTGTGGAGCCAGCAAGGAAGGGTGGGTGTGTCTGCTTGGAAGCTAAACACAGAGGAAGATCAGATCAGGGAGCAGCAGCAAGTTGGTGCTGAGCAGGGCTCTTGGGCCAAGCTCTGGGGGAGAATGGGCGTAGACAGTAGGGATCAGTGCTGGGTCAGACAAGCCAGCCTTGGTCCCTTCAGATCAGAGGCCTGAAGGGTGCCCTAGGACATCAGACAACCCCTGACAGCCTTCTGGGCCCCAGCTCTCTCCTAGACTCTGCTCTGCCAATGAAGCCAGGCTGCAGCAGCAGCAGATCACCCTACCAGCCCCCACAGGACCCCACCACAGGCCCTCACCTGGCTTTGCCTGCCGGGGTGGGAGTGGAGCTGGATAGGAGGGGGGCTCTGGCACTTCCAGTCTGTGGACGCGGGTGGCTGGCAAGGGGCAACTGTCCATCCGTCCATCCCAGGGCACTGCCCCTGCTCCCTCTGGCCTGGGGACAGTGTCATGGGGGTGGTAGCAGCTCTGAGAACAGGTAGATCCTCTCTTCTCAGAACCCAGCTGGGAAAGGGGATTTGTGGGTTAGTTGGAGTGTGTACAACTGGGCAGGAACAGGAGCACCCACTTCAGCTCAGTGGGAGCGAGGCAGCAGCACACATGCCCTCAGTCCAGCACCTCTCAGGACCTCACCTTCTCATCCAGGTCTTCATCACTCTCAAATATGTCATCTTGTCCCAGCCACCACTTGTATTCCACGTGGATATCGGGGTTGAACTGATTGCTCTGGGCCTGCAGCAGCTGGGGCACAGAGGAACTCCCTGAGGATCCACCAGGCCTGTCCTCCCCCACCAGCCACAGGCCCCATATCCAATCATCCACCGAGCAGTGCTCCCCAGCAAAGGGCTATCGGCAAGGTCTCTAAATGTACAAATCAAGATGTGGAAAAAGCAAAGATTGTACTTGCTGAGGAGACACGCAGCCCCAGTACAAATCCAGGTCCTCCTGCACAATGCAACCCCTGCCTGGCCTGTCCTAAACTGCCCTGCCCTGAGGGATCCTATGCCAGTAGAGCCAGCACCCACTGGACAGCCCTCCATGCCTCCTCTGCATCCCACACTGGCACTGGAGATGCTGAAGGGCACAGGTGGCCCTATGGACACACCCATGTGGGTTTGGGTCCCTTACCGCTCTCTGCTGCTGGGATGTGTCCTGAAACCAGAAGGGCAGTGGGAGTGCCTTACCAGCTTTTCACACAGGGGGTGTCTCATCTTCCTGGCAACATCCAAGGCCGTCTCTCCTGCTTTGTTAGCTGTGGGGGGGAAGCAGCACCTTGAGGCCCATGAGCCCAATCTGTGCTCAGTGAAATGAAAAGCAGTGCTGCATTTGGGACGTCTGGCATCAAATAAGCCTGAAAGGAGAAACAGCCTATACCCAGGAGCAGAACAAAGGCTCAGACCATTAGAGGATGGTGGTGGGAAGCTGAGGAGCAGAGGAGCTGAGACACACAGATAAGGAGATAAAGGAACAGGAGTAAATCGATGATTTGCGGAGATGGGACAGGAGAGGATAGAGGGACAGAAGAGTCTCACTGTCAGAGCCTCAAGGGTACAAAACCAGGCCATAGTCAAGCATCCCTTGTCCTCTGTGTCACTGCAGGGAGGTTTGGACAGATTCAGTAAGTGTGTTGTGGTGCCTGATAGGCACCCAGGTCCCTGTGCTTGCAAGCAGGGGTGCGAGTGCAAGCTCAAACCAGTGACAACTATTTTACTTCAGTTTGACTTTAAACTACAACCCCTGCCCCTGCTTGGAGATCTGAGAGTGGTTCCCGTGATGGTGTTGGTGTAATGCAAAAACCCTCCTTGCAGAGTCACAGCATGAGCCTGGCTGGGGTCACATGGGCTGGGAGGTTCCTGGGGAAAGGAGGAGGGTAGGAGAAAGGAACAGCAAGAGATCTGTACCCAAAGGGACTGCAGAGCATCCCCAGACCAGTGGTGGGACCTACACTGTGAACTCAAGATTCTTGAGGTGCCAGTGGTAGTCAGTAGTGTGAGTTAGTCACAGCTGTGCCCAGTGCAGCCAAGGCAGTGTGAAATTCGTCTGCCAAATCACTGTGCAACTGGAGGAAACACACCCAGCTCCTGCTGTTCCACCACAGTCTCTCTGCCTTCCCAGGGGCTTCTACTGTGCTGCCTGGAACGGGAAATGGGAGTGTCTCAGGTGTATCCCAAGAGGCAAAGCTGAGCGCACCTACCAGCTTGGCTGATACCTCATGGTGGAAACACTCATGGCCTCCCATTTCACCCAGCATCCCAGTCTTAAAGCTCACTTCTGTAAGAAAGAGATTCATGGGCAATATAAATGGTTGGACCTGTGATCTGGGCACCAGAGCACCAGCACACACCGTCTCAGACCCAGTGCTTTGGCAGTCCTGCTTGCACTCCAGCATTGCAGCATTGGCTTTGCAAACGAGTTCAGTGACTGTTTTGGCTTCTGCTGTGCACATGCTGTGTGTGGCAGAGCAGCTCAGGCCATGTTTACCTTGCTGGACTCTGCCACCTCGGTGAGCCCACCTTGGTGCAGTCCCACTATGCCTGTGGATGCCCACAGTGAAGTGGGGCAGAGGCACAATGTCCCTGGGTCAGAATTACCCCAGAGCAAGCTGGTTACTCCCTGGGGAGCAGAGAAGAGCATCCCACAGCCACTCACTGATGGTGATGTTGGCTTTGGCCTTCAGCAGCAGTCTGACACACTTGGGTTTGTTCTGAGAGCAGCAGTAGTGCAGTGGAGTGTTCCCTTCCATGGTCTGTGGTACCAGGCTCCTGCTGCAGCACAGGGGGAACAATGTCAGCACCTCTAGGAGAAGCCACCAGCCCCAACAAACACTGTGTGGTGCTAGCACATGTGTCCTGCTTCCCACTTCACCTGGAGACACCACCAGTGTCACATCTCAACCCAGAGGGGACAAAGGAACCCCTCTGACATACAGGTAGTTACCCCAAGCCCAGCCTGAGGCATGTTTGATAGCAGGTCTTCCCTGCTGATTTTTCTCTTTTTCTAGGGGAACATTTTGGAGAAGATCATCAGTCTTGCACCTTTCATTAACACAGCTTAGCCATGACAAGCTGACCAGGTGTGATGAACTTACCTGTTCTGGACAAGAAAATCGACAATATGCAAAGAGGTTTGATCAGACAAAAGCACTGCAAGGTGGAGAATCGTCTCCCCAGGTTCCTGAAACCAAGAAGAATACAGCAAGGATGAGATTGTCTCTGCCTACAGCGCTACTGCAGACAGGAGCCCTGTCCTTTAGGGATGTCCTGACATTTTTAAAATCCCTGAAAGATGAGTAAGTTTTACTGTCTCTTCAGAGGCCACCAAGGCTGGTGAGAACCTAGCTAAAAAGGTGAGCTCATGGCTTCATGAAGAAGAATCAATCATCCCGTTTTCACATTTAAAAACCAAGTCAACCAAAGATAATTTTGTCCCCAGGCAAGCAGCTGAACTTTGCCAAGCTGTAGTGGTTTAACCTGGGCTGAGTGCCAGGGGCCCACTACAGCCACCTTCTCACTCCCCCTTGCCCAGCTATAGAGGAGAGAGAGAATATAATGAGAGGTTTCGTTATTCATGATAAGGACTACAGCAAATTCTTTCTTAATCACCATCACAGGCAAAACAAGACTCCATGTGGGAATAATAATCAAATTTATTACTAACAAGATCAGAGCTAAGAGTGAGAGACTAAAAGACACCTTTTACCCCCCACCCCCTCCTTCTTACATCCAACCTATTCTCCCGCAGCGGTCAAGGGAAAAGGCGAGGGGGGGGGGAGGTGTTGCTGTGGTCAGCTGCTGTTCTCAGCCGCTGCTTGGGGAGAGGAGTCCTTCCAGCCACATTCCATGGGGTCCATCCCTCACAGGATACAGTTCCTCTCACAAACTGCTCCGGCGAGAGTCCATCCCATGGGCAGCAGCCTTTCACAGACTGCTGCCGCATGGTTGAAAATTCCACAGAGTGTAGTCCCTTAAGCACAGGCTGCTCCAGCGTGGGCCCCACGAGCCACGCATCCTAACAGGAGAATCCTACTCCAAGTGGGCTCCTCTCCCCACAGGCTACAGTCCCCTGCCAGGACCCAGCTCCACCTTGGGTCTCCCACGGGCTACAGCCTTCCCCAGCATCCACCTGCTCCAGCGTGGCTCCTCCACGGGCTACAGGTGGATCTCTGCACTCCTGTGGTCCTCCATGGGCTGCAGGGGGACAGCTGCTTCACCATGGTCTTCCCCATGGGCTGCAGCTGGATCTCAGCTCCAGTGCCAGGAGCATCTCCTCCCCCTCCTTCTCCACTGACCTTGGTGTCTGCGTTGTTGCTCACAGGCTCTCACCCTGCTCCTCTCTGGCAGCCATCTTCATTTTCAACTACTTTTTTTTTTTTTCTTCCTTCTTAAATATGTTATCACAGAGGCGTTCTGTCAACTACTGATTGGCCTGGCCTTGGCCAGCAGCGGGCCCAGCCTGGGCATGGGGAAACTTCCAGCAGCTTCTTGAAGAAGCCTCTCCCTCAGCCCCCCCCCACTGCCACCAAAACCTGGCCACAGAAAAACCAATACACAAGCCCAGGATCTCAGCAGAGCCCTGAGTTGTGCAACAGCTACTCCCTACATCCCAACACATCCCAATGCTTCTTGCTCACTATAGTATTTTGATCCTTGGCTTTAAGGACACCCCACAGCAGCATGCCTGCAGCTCCAGGGAGTTCCCCAGCATTCCTAACACCACTGTCTTCTTCCACTCAGCAAGGCCCTGGGCTTGTGGTTTTGACTTCCCCTCCACACAGCACACACAGGCAGAAAACCTCCCTCTGCTGTGACATTCTTTACCCTGCTCAAACCAGCCTGTTGCTCCTGGCTCATGGAAAGCACATATTCAGCAGAGAACTCTGTTCCCTCATGGGCACAAGACTTTTATGGACAGGCTGGAGAGCAAAGCTGTTTGCCACACAAACTGTGGGTTGGGTGCCCATACCTGCAGAGATGCCAGTACAGGTTCACTCAAGTCCACGTTCTCTGCATATGCTTGGAGCAAAGAAAATATATCCTTGTCCTTCACGGCTCCTGGGAGGATGGAGCACTGAACAGCAGGGCTCCTCTTGGCATATTTCTTTTCAACGTATTTGGAAACGATGAAATTTTTCCGAACGACCCTTGCAGAAACCAATCACAAAAGAGTTGGGGGCCACCGAGAAACCCAGTGAGCATGTCAGACCCACCTCCCTCCTCTCCCTCTGCCGCAGCCACCTTCCCTCTGTCTCATTCAGCCCTGACAGGCAGTTTAGCTCCTCCCCACACTCTGTCACATGCCCCGAATTCCTCTGCATCAGCATTCACGGAATCACAGAATATGCTGGGTTGGAAGAGTTTTCTTAGAGCTCCTTCTCCTGCAGTTACATAATTAAACAAGACCTTGACTTTCACACATTTAAAATGCCATGGCTGGAATTAAGGACCCCTGCATGCACTGTGAGAAGCCAGAACCAGTTCCCTGTCTTTCCTTCCAACAGGGATCCTACTGCCTTCATCCAACACCCTCAGGTCTTGTGCTGGCAGACACAGGGAAGGGTTGGTGCCTCTCCCCACATCCCAGGCACTCACTGCTTTGCAGAATCCCCTCCACTGCCTCTGCTCTGGGATGAGGAGACCTGACTCCTCCATCCTTCCTGGGTGGGAGATGCTCAGGGGTGCTGTGAGGATTTATATACAGTCCTGGTGATGTTTTTTTGCTCTCTTCTCCCTTCACACCCTCCCCAGCCCTGACTCCTCCTTTGCCTTTCAGACCTCTGCCCTCATAGTTCAGTTACTGGGCTCAGATCCCTGATGGTGAGAGAACTGGGGGAAGGAGCAGAAATCTCAAGGACTGGGAAATGCCATATGGTATGAACTGAGTATACATGGCTCAGGAACAGCTTCCAGACTAGGACTAGACAAGTAAGGCTGGGACTCTCAGCCCAGTAACCTGGACAGATTAAAAACATTAGCAGTTGCCAGTCAGAGGATCTAGGGTAGCTGCAGGTGCCTCAGGGGGCAAAGGATTGCTCAAAACCGAAGAGGTTATTGAAGAAGAACTGAATTACTAATTTCATGCAGTTTCAATTTCCCCAGCACACAAGTAGAAGAGTGGATCTAGCAACTTGTATCTTGATTCAGCTGTATTTTCCTTTTCTCCCAGCTCTCTACTGCTCTGTTCCTGATAAGTGCCATTCCTTATTTACCCATTCACTGCAGACTAAGTCCACACTGTCCAAATGGTACCACAGCCAGGACTTACAGGCTTGTAATGGAACATGACCATGCCAGCTCTGCTTGCCTTCCAGCCTCTTGAAAGTCCCCTTAGCCCGGACAGTAAGTTTCCCAGCTCTATGTTTCTCCCAAGAGCTCTGCTGCACTCCAGGTTCATGGCACTAAGCCCTGGAGAAGCCCACAACTATTACTGGTATCAGCCATGCCACCAGCTCTCCCCTGTCCCCTGCAGAGCCTGGAGGCTGGAGCACACTGGGATGAAGGATGGGAGTTCCCATATCTCAAAAGATCCTTGCTGTCTGTCTATGCCACTGTATACATTGAGCTGCTCTGCACCATGCAAGTCCCTGTCACCCATCCCACTGAGACCTCCTGCCCTTCCTGCCCTGCTGATGAGCAGCCAGGTCCATCCTGCTCTGCAGTTCCACTTGGGTTTTAATTTTCTCTTCTTTCCTTCTCCTTTCCAACACTGACTCCTCAAGCTTTGTCCTGGCCTCAAGGCCAATCCTTGAGCTATCCTGTTTGCTTTTCCTCACTCTCTTTCTTTCCTTTATCAAACCTTTCCTGCTAGGCTTGATGAAACTGCTTCTGAAGAGAAGTGACAGTCTTGGGAGGAGCTCAAGCAGTGCCGTGTGCCTGGGAGCACACGGACTGTGTGCCCATGAGTATCTTACCTCCTACAAAAAAACAGCTCTTGCAGAGAAACTCACATGTCACTGTGAACTGTGGGCTTCTGGGAGAAGTCGTGGAGATTGGCTTCCATGATGTCATTGAAGCCAGAGTTCCCAATATTCCTCGCCAGCTGCAAAACAGCCAAGGAAGAAGTGACATGGGATAGGCATGGCCACAGGAGGGGCAGCTCTGGGTTGAGATTCTGGCCTGGTGTCAAGGGAATGTCAAGCAGTACCAGGATGTATGTGCCCAGTGGCTAGCAGCTCTGCTCTGCCTCCTGCTGCTGAGAACTCCTAACTCCAGCAGCACAACAAATCCCAGAATCGACTCCTGGGCTCAGAGCTGGGCAAGCAACAATCCCCTACAAAAAGCCCCATCCCCTGTCCTGCTCACCACCACCAGCTCCCAATTTGCTCATAACCAATGAGCACAAAGCGGCCCCACGCAAAATCTCTGAGCCCTTATTTGCCCCATGCTCTGCCCTATCCCACTTCCAGCTTATCATGCCCCACAGTTCCCTTGCATAGGGGGATGCAGATGAGGAAAGGGAACTGAGGGGGATGGGTGACCCAGCAACAGCAAAATTATTCCTTCCTTTCCTCCTTAAAGATGACAATTCCTGAACAATAATCACTGAACTCTGGGAATTACAGGTGGGTATGGATCAGTTTAACAGGTAAAAGCCCCACAGATTTAACTTAGTTTTAGAGAGGCCCCAGCAGAAGCAGGAGAGGCTTGAGGACAGAGTACCCTGGCAGCATCCTACCAGCAATTCAGAGGTAGTCAGCCTGTCCAGAGACAGCAAGTGGATGTGGGAGAGGTGCACACCCATCTCTCTGTGAATTCTAGAGCACTCGCTGCAGATCAAGATGCCCAAGTTAACAGAGAGCCAAGACGGATCTGCAGGGACAAGACCACAGAGCTTGTGAGCATCTCTTGCCTCTCCTCCCTGCCGGCCCACTCCATGGCACGAGCTCCTCAGCAGGACAGAGATGATAAGCAAGACCCCAGATGTCTGTGGGTCTTCAGGACCTGGATGCCACGGGGGCCTGTCCAGCAGGGAGGAAGTATAGGATGCTCAGGACCATGGGCTGGCTGTTACCTGGGGCAGAGCAGTCGCAGCATCCCTCATTCCCAGGCATGCCTCTGACCTCGGTAATGGCCCGAGTCAGCTCCTCCTGGCTGCTCTCCCCTCCTCCCTGGGGTTTGCTGAAGGTGACATTCAGTGCCTCCTCCTTGCTGTTGCTGAGGACGGACACCCAGCTGCACAGGCAGGAAGCAGATTAGTAGCAGGGTCCAATTGGTCCATGCTCAGGCTGCAGGGCAAGGAGGGCAGCAGGGCTTGTCCTACTGTCCCACTGGGCCCTAGTCTGCCTAGCAGTCACCATACACAAAGGTCCTGCCCAGGACTCCAGCAGCAAACTGGCTGTCAAGAGCCTCCACCAGGCTCCATGTCTTCTTTGTGGCTGACCATTCCCTCAGAGAGACGGGGCATGGTCAGGATGTAAAGGGCACCAAACAAGAGGCTGCAGCAGGCTTCTCAGCCCATGACCTGGCTTGTCACTGGAGCCAGGAGAGCATAGGGTGGTGCTGGCAGTACTTACACAACACAGTCCTGCTCATCCTTGGCCTGGAAGCAGAACGTGCGGCTGTCTGAAACACACAGAGGCCTCCTCTACATATCCTGTTTGTCCACCTTGCCTGCTGAGCCTTCAGGGCAAGGCACAACAACCCTGAGCTGGGCTAAGCAAACCTAGGAGCCAACCTCAGCCCAGGCAGCTGGGCTGACAGCCCCTCCCCAGTGCACCCCAGACAAAGGGACCTGTTCCTGTACCAGGAATGAGGGATGCTAGAGTTAGCTAAATTGCAGTCTGGGAACTACTTGTGTGTGTGCACATCACTGCTCCCAAGCAGAGCTGCCTCCTGGCACAATTTCCCCAGGGTAATCCCCCAACCTGGCCCAGAACTGCGGAGCTGCCCCTCATCCCTGCCAGTGCTGGCTCTCTGAATCCAAAGCACTGCTACAGCTTCAGGCACTTCCCAAAGGATCCATAAGGCAGGTGCAAACACTCACAGGAAACCAGGTCGAAGCATTTCTTGTTGTCCATGTTTGGCTTCACTTGGCAGGTCAGTAAATCAGCTTGGCTGGTGGGCAGCTGAGCTGCAGGCAGAACAAGAAAACACCAAAGGGCTGTGGTCCTGTGGAGACAAGAACCACCTGGCTCTGGAGGCAGAGACACAGGACTGCCTCATGCCCAGCACTTCATCTTTGGCTCAACTCTCAGGAGCAGCGCAAGAAATAGTGACACAGACCTTTTCTTTCCCAACAGCCATCCCATGCTAGAAGCCCGGTCCCCAGGCTCATCCCCTCCATGCACAAAGGCACACAAGGTCCTCCTGTGTTTGTCTAATGTTCTTTGGGCTTGAGGGGACTTAACATGGCAGACCAGCAGGGCAAGTAGCAGACACAGGGACTCCAAGAAGCCCCAGGAAGGCACTGGAGTACCTGGCAGCAGCAAGCTCTGCAGATCCTGTCAGGGAAGGCAGCAGCTTCCAGTAGGAGCAGAGTAGCAGTCCCTACCATGCTGTGGGAGATGGTCAGGTAGCCATTGCTGATGGTGCATTTCCTGTTCTGCCAGACTTTTCTCAACCTGGAAATGAATGATGAGCTGAAGGACATGCATGTGGAGGAGCAACTGTACAGCACAGAATTGGCAAAGCCAAGAGCCATGCAAGGCACAGCACAGGTCCACAGTTCTCATCAGACATGGAGCTGGGCTGTCACAAACTGGGGCTGTTGCTCTTGGTCTGCTCTGGGCTGATGAAAGCCTGTCATGTGGTATAAGGCTGGTACAGATGGGCAGTTTTCCATACTGCTGGGGGGGTGATACAGGAGCAGAATATCAGCTGGGGCAGCTGGACATGCTAGCAGAGAATGAAGGTCTTTGCAGAAGTCCTCAGCAAACATCCAAGCCGTTCAGCTCCAAACTCATTGCACGCTGCTTTCCTGTGCCTGCCATGCAGGGCCCACCATCACACAGGAGAGGTGGGAGAGATATACCCACAAGGTGAGAAGATACTTCAGTCTGTGGCGAAGGACACTCTGAGTTTATTATTTTCTTCACAGCTGCAGGTTTTTCTAGGGCACTTCATAGTCCTTTCCAGGTATCCAAGTCTCCCAGCACAGGACACCTGTGATTCCCAGCAAGAATACTGGTGGGAGATGATCCTCTTGCTAAAGACCGTGGAGTGCTTCCCAGAAGCTCAGGGTCCAGCTCCTGGAAGAGTGGCTGCCAGCACTCTTCCTTCTGGCCCACAATGCCCTCTCTTCAACATCCATGCTGTGTCTAAGTCACCCCCCATTTGTGCTCCTTCCCCCAGTTCTCTCACCATCAGGGATCTGAGCCCAGTAACTGAACTATGAGGGCAGAGGTCTGAAAGGCAAAGGAGGAGTCAGGGCTGGGGAGGGTGTGAAGGGAGAAGAGAGCAAAAAAACATCACCAGGACTGTATATAAATCCTCACAGCACCCCTGAGCATCTCCCACCCAGGAAGGATGGAGGAGTCAGGTCTCCTCATCCCAGAGCAGAGGCAGTGGAGGGGATTCTGCAAAGCAGTGAGTGCCTGGGATGTGGGGAGAGGCACCAACCCTTCCCTGTGTCTGCCAGCACAAGACCTGAGGGTGTTGGATGAAGGCAGTAGGATCCCTGTTGGAAGGAAAGACAGGGAACTGGTTCTGGCTTCTCACAGTGCATGCGGGGGTCCTCACCCCCAGTGCTTGCAGGGATTGAAAGGACATTGCGCAGCTTCAGGGAAGAGGAATGCCCTCAGAGCTAAAAGATGGACACAAGCTGCTTCAAGCTTTGTGTTGAAAGCTGTTGGAGGCTGGGACAGTGTGAAGCACACCCTCATGTGTGCTTGTCATGTCCCTCTGCCTTGTGGCCATAACAGGGAGAGGAGGTTGGTTTCAGTGGCCCTGCTCTGGGCCCAGGTCACTAGAGTAAAGTTGAAAGTGTAATGCTGGAGCCCAACTTACCCATTGCTTTTCTTGAGGAGGGTCCCTGACTTCTCTGTGCTATACTGCTTGTTCCCTTGCAGCTGGTGCATGTTGGATCCTGCCTGCCTTTCCCCAGGGTCCTGGCCCTGGAATGAGTTTTGCTGTGTGAGAGGGTGCCAGTAAGCGCCCGTAGTGACGTTAAAATATAAAAAGAAGCAAGCGAGCTATTTGTCGAAATTCGAAATTGCGTCATTCGGAGGGGCAGGAGAGCTGTGCCCCGGTGTTGGTGCGATCAGAGCCTTTGATAAGAAGCAAAGTGAAGATAAATCCTAGAAGTATAGTTAAAAAATTGTAAAGTAAGAAAGAGAGAACAAGTTATTTTAAAGCTAGTTTTATAAAGAAAGCTGAGAAAAAAATTGGAGGTTAGATCGAAAAAGTGGCGAGTTATTGCGGCTGTCTCAGTCGAAGAAAGAGAAGTTGGAGTTTTTCTTGGTGTGTTGAAAAAATTGTGAAGTAAGAAAGAGAACGGCAAGTTGTTTTTGAGCTGGTTTATAAAGAAAGTTGAGAGAAAGTTGAAGGTTGGCGCGAGAAGAGAAGTGGTGAATTGTTGCGGGTGTCTCGGGCGAAGAGGGAGAGGTTGGAG
>VXBA01001608.1:167572-240329 GCA_013399895.1 Serilophus lunatus | reverse complement strand
ATAAAATATATATATATTATATTCTTCAGATATAAAAAAAGCATTGCCTCTCAGACAAAGTGAACATGCAGAAAATAACAAGGAGAGACAGACACTGGCCATGGTTGGTACATGTTGGTACAAAGCACAGCCAACTGGAGGTGGGGCTTTAGGGATGAAATGCCTTGAGCAGAATGGGCTGTCAAGGGGAGGTTGATTTTTATAACTGCATTNGTTGATTTTTATAACTGCTTTAAAAAAAAAAAAAAAAAAAAGTGGCCCAAGTCCCTAATGATGAACTGATGAATAAAAAAATGATGTCCTGAAGTGGAGGGGAGGAGAACAGAGTGAGATTTCACAGCCACAGGGAAGCAGATAAACCATGTGCCTGTTCTTGCATGACAGACTCTCCACCTCCTCCTGGGCAGTAAGTTAGAGAGGGAAAGTTTGTTTTTTTGGATTTGAGTGTTTTCATGAACAGAAGCAAATTTAAGTGATGCTCAAATTCCCCCAGGAGAGCACTGGAAGCAGAGCTGGGCTTGTCAGCAGCTCTGATCACTGTTCCAAACATTTCAGTGTGCTTGCTCTTGGATGGCCATTGCTGCTGCAGGGAAAGGTATAAAGGCAGAAATCTATACCAGGAATGTGCAATTTGTGTAGATTGGGCAGAGTCTGGGAAAGTCTTTCATCCTTGTGACAGCTCCAGCCACATTGTCATCTTCAGTCTGTTTTAGAGACCCCGTGAGAGGAAACTGCAAAGTGAGGGGGCAAAGGAAGACAACTAATTTTGAGAACCTTGCAAACTGCAAAAATAAGGTGGTTTTTAAATGCTCAGCTGTTGTTTCTCCCCAGTTTTCTTGGCCCCTGAGGTACCTCTTCTGTGGTACATCTACAAAAGATGTTTAATACACCTGGTTTTGGAGGCTGGTTGGAGGTTTTAAGCAAACTCTGAGCACAAGCTGGAGCCTGAGGCTGTACCACGTCGGTCCCTGAGTACCAAAGGGTGTTGGGTGAGAGTAAACCCGACAGGAATAAAGGAACTCTCGAGTTACCAAAGCCCCTTCGAGGCTGTGATTCAGCAGGTTTATTTTTGATGCCTATCTTAGGATGAAGCAACTCTATTTCAATCGATCCATTGGAAAATGAGTCTAAATGACTCACGGCAGGGGAGAGAGCTGAACCCACCCTGGGTTTTGTTTCTGCCGTGCTGGTGGTTTGTTCTGAGCTCTTAAATGCACCATGGAAATAAATTTATATTCATGGCTTCTGTCATTAACGTTGCACTCAATGTATCAGCTCATCTATGAGTAATGCCCTTGTTAGGGGACATCTTTCTGGAGTGAAGGGAAGCAGAAGTGACAGACAGGAGGTTTTTTTCCTAAAATCCTCAAAGAAAAAATAATGTATTGCAGGGAAGAGCTTGGACACCTGGAGACCACTGAGAGTCCAAGGTCAGAAGGGTCACTGCACACAGACAAGAGTGTTGTCAGGTGGGGATGGACAGGACAGGACAGGACAGGACAGGGCAGGAGAGGACAGGACAGGACAGGACAGGACAGGACAGGACAGGGCAGGACAGGACAGGACATGCTGGAGCTGTGTGTGCCCAATTTCACAGTCTTGAACTAATCAAAGTTCAGGAGAAAGCAGAGACAGGGATACAAATCCTGTGAACTTGGGACTGTTTGGTCTCAAGCTTTGTGTCTCTGAAGGCAGATGAAATCCTGCCCATGGGGGTTCTGAGTGTCCATCACTGGAAGTTTTTAAGAACATATTAGGCAAAGATCTGTCACAGTGTTTTACTTGGCTTTGGTCCTCTATTGGGAAAGGATTAACTGTCTCCTAGTGTTCACTGTATCCCTGAATGGTTTGGGCTGGAAGAGGCTTTAAAGATCATCTAATTCCAACCCAAAAGTGTTGTCCCACCCAACACGATTTTCAAGTTAAGCTCTAGAGAGAGAGGCAGGACCGAGCCAGGCAGGGAAGGAACTGGATGTCCTGGATGTGCTCCTTGTTCCATCTTTGGGGATCCTTGGCAGGTCCATTTCTTGGTGTATCTTCTCTGTGTGTGATGTGGGGTAAATAAAGCTTTTCTCTCCCTTGTCTCATTCACTTGGACCTTAATCCTTCTGAGCAGGGGTGGTTTGTGTGTTCTAAATTACACTCACTAACACAAAGGGGATCCCCAAGGAGGAGCTCCAGGAAATCCACAGTTGCTTGGCTCTTTCTAAGCTAAAACTCTTAAAATCACAAGCTTAAATCCTGGGGTTTGGGGCAGCATTGTGAGTTCATTACAAGCATGTCCTAAAAAGGCCACAGTCCCACTGTTTGAGTGGCTGGTGCCATTTAATGAAGTTCCACTGTTAATCAGCTCAGCCCAGTGCCCAGACCATGCAGACAACCTGATGTGGCACCAGGAGTGGAAAAACTTCTCTGGGCTGTTCTAGACCTTGAAATTATTAGTTATTTACTTGTTCAGAAAGAAATGAAAAGTTTTGTTTTGATAAATCACCCCTCAGCTTTCAGTAAGGGCTTAGCTTCTGCTTGGATAAGAAAGAAAACCCACCCAAAGGCAAGAGATATTAAATGTTGGCTATTAAACTCGAAGCTGGACTCATTCCACTGTCTTTTAAGACTGGGACAGCCTGAAGCTTAAACCACAGCTGAGTTGAAGATAAATTGTAAAATTCTGAGTGTTAAAAAGGGAAAAAAACCCCAACCCAGCACAATTGAATTGCTCATGCATTGAAGACAATTAATTTGTGTTGGGAATAGGAACCTTGGAGATGCTGCTACGTGTGGTCTGAGGTTTGGAAAGCAGTTTGTGCCCAGTGCTGATGATTTCCTTTTCCTGAACAGCCTGATCTGCAAGACGTTTAAATCTAGGAGTGGCATTGATGGAAAGATAAATGAAAGGAAGGCAAAAATTATCCAAGTCATTTGGAGAGCTCAAAGTGAGCATTAAACCCACGAATTTTAAAAAGTATTGGGGGAAAAAAAAAAAAAAAAGCCTGAAATTTTCAAACAAAATAGATTTGCCTGTGATTTCACGCTCAATTATAAGATGCCCAAGTATTAGAAGTGCCTAAAGTTTTCCAGCTTGGGATTCACAGGGTTTTTTCCCCACGTTCCTAAATCACTTAAGCACAGTCTGATGCTGGCTAAACAAGATCCATGCCTTTGCATAAATCAAGGCAGCATCATTAAAACTAAGGGTACTTTCTTAACTCTCAACAGATGAAGATTTTGGTCAGTGGATTTTGTGTGGGACTGCCGGTCTGAAAGCTGCCTAATTACATAGAGGAGCTGTTAAAAGCTTATTTCTCTGCAACCCACAAAGAAGTTCTGGCTTTGATTTATTATCTGGATGATCTGATAAAACCCAACCACATGCAGAGGACGAGGCTATTTTGTAGCCTCAGGAAGATTGATTTTTACCTACTGCTGAAACAAATCTATCCATTGCTGAGTGCCTGTCCCAGTTTTTATCCCTCCTGCCCGTTTCATGTTTACCTCCACCGTCTTGCTGGGTCCTTCCCATCCTGCTGCTGCTGCTTCCCTCAGGTGAGAGTTTAGGCCACTTTTCTGTGCTTTAGCTTGATGTTAATCTTTGATATGTAAAATACTTTGAGGGAATTGAAGGCGTGTGTAAATGATGCCATTTAAATCCTCCAGGCTTTCATCTGCTGCCTGCCCACCTGTGAGAGTCCTGGAACACTGACCTTCATCCCACTGACTTGATTTTCCCCCCAAAGCATCTCCTTTGGTCTCCCTTTCTCCTCCCAACTTTGCCCTGCAAGGCAGGACCTTCCTCAGTGCCAGAGCTGGACTGTGCATCCAGTGTGGCACCTCCAGCTCTTATGGCAACAAGGATCACCATCCCTGCAACAGCACTGGGACAGAAATAAAACCAGCATCCTGCTTTATCTCTCCTGGATCTCAGCTAGAATTAGGTCTGGTCTTGTGCCTCAGCATTCACCACGGGCTTTGTCATCCAGAGCACTCAGTACATCCTTCACTGCTTTGGAGGAACGTGGCTCTGAAAAATCCCAGGGAAGAAACTCTGCCTTTATTCAGGAACATTCTCTTGCTTCAGCCACTGTGAGCTTTTTGTCCCCTGTGTTGGCTGATTGTCCAGGCTTAGGGCATCTTGTTAAACTTCTGCTGCCATGTGATTTTGTGTATAATTCTCTCATCTCTGCAAAGCCTCCACCTCCCTGCTGTGCTCCAACACTTTGGTTTCAGTGATTTTCCAAGCAGCTCAGACCACAATGATGCTTCATTTGAAATATGGAGCCTCACATCCACAAGGAGCCTGAGGTGCTTTGGAGACTGTAAGTGCAAAGCTCATGTCACCCACGGCCACCTCCAGGCAGCAACTGCTGGGAAAAAATTGTTTAGGGAAAGGATGGGAAAGAAAGAACTTTTAGAGATGGATCAGTCTTTCCATAGGCACATATTTGCCCGTTATTTGCTTATCACTTCATCTTGTCTGAGATCCCCTTGGAATGGAAGGGGCCCAAGCTGATGACAGCAGAAATCAGCAGCTTTTAAAGGAATGTGGCAGCAGTGAGTCCTCCTGGCACAGTGTCCCAGGGAGCAGCACCAGCGTGGGCAGGGACAAGATCCAAAGCCCCCTGAAGTCAAAATCAACAGCTGGAGCTCCAGAAATGTGTCTGCTGAGTTTATTGGGCCCTTCCTCTCATGGATAGAAAGTGCCATGCCAGAACAAATCAGTGCTCCATCAATTTTAGGAGCCTGTCATAGAGTGGGCAGCACAGGATGTTCCAGAGGAAGAGACGTTTGTAGCCCAAGTCCACAAATCTGCAGAAGAGCAGACAATCAATGTCATACCTGTCCAAGAGCACTGGAGCTGCTGCTTTAACCTTTTCCAAGCCAACCTGTGGCCCTGCCAGCCTCCCCCAGCTGAGGAGTTTGGCCAGTCTTCTTCTGTCTGGGCTGGACACACTCCTGTCTCCAGTGCACCTCTTCACCCATTTGCTGTGTTACATCTTAAGCAACCTGGGGTTGGAGCCCCATTTTAGGTCAGACCTGCACAGAACAGAGCACTTTGTGTTCCTAATTAAGATATTAAGGTATTGCTCTAATGCCACCACCACAGAACTGGGCTTTACTCTTTCTCTCCTGATGGGTGTTTCTCTTAAGAGCATCACATCATAAAAGGAGATAACAGCTCCCATGCACTGCAACCAAAATCACGTCTTTAATTTGCCCTAATTGCCCTAAATTAATGCTGTCTGTAGAAATGTACAGTTTATATCTCGATGGCATGCCAGTAGACATTGGTGCTTGAGAGACACTAGACAGATTTTTATTCCCTTAAAGCAACAAGCTGGAGCTTTCTTCCCAACTACGTGAGAATTTTAATAATAAGTTTTCCTCTGTCTCATTTTTTTTTTTTTCCTCCAGCTCTCTAATTGCTATTACTAAAATACACACACCAATAATTCCCTTCCTCCAAGCCAGGCTCTTATGGCTGCATAACACAATTACCACAAATTAACGTCTCATGAAAAAACAAAGAAACAACAAAAAGCCCCACACCCCAAACAAACCCTCCCAAGAGCCTGGCATTTTAAAACTCTGCTTAAAACACCAACAGTTGAGGATAGTGAGGAGATTTACAAAGGAAAATGTTATTTAGATGTTAAGGAGTTCAGTGGCTCGGTGCCCCAGCAGGGCAGTGGTTCTCTGGGACCCCAATATCTGCTGGAGAGAGTTCAGAGGAGATATTCCAAAGGCTGGAGCCCCTCAGCTCTGGAGACAGGCTGGGATTGTTGGGAATACCCACCTAGAGAGGCCTTAGAGCCCCTTCCAGTACCTAAAGGGGCTCCAGGAGAGCTGGGGAGGGACTCTGGACAAGGACGCAGGGAATGGCTTCCCACTGCCAGGTGGGATACTGGAAAGGAATTCTTTACTGTGAGGATGGTTATGTTATATATTAATTAAGAATATGACAGGAATCAGACTGTTGCACTTGGATGGACGGGTTGCTGATTTCCTTTGTGCCCACTGGTGTCACACACTTGAGGTGGAAGGGGCTGTGCTGCTCCCAGTGCTGCTGGACAATCCCAGCCACATTCCTGGCCAGGGAGAGTCCTCCTCGGGAGTTTTGTCTGCTGGGTTCTGTTCCAAGTTCCCCAGCTGACAGTTCTGCTGCCTGTCAAAATTTATCATTACTGGAAACACAGTTTCTTAGTGTTATGTGGTTGTTATTGTTCAATAAATGCCTCCTTATTTCAGAGCCATAAGATGTTAGAAATTCCCTTCATGTTCTTCTATCCTCCCCCCACGGCATATGATGTTTTTCACAGTCTTAAATACTTCTCTTTAATTAAAGTGGTCTCCAAGTTTTAGTGCAGAGTGTGAAACTGGTTTGGGCACAGGGCAAAAAAGTGATTTGTGAGATGTTCTGTGGCCCTTTCTGAGCTGACACGTGGTTGTTTACACAGGACTGGACTTTGACTTAGGTGCTGGATCCCACTTGGAAAGATGACCAAAATACCAAGTGTCTGTACAGCCTGGGAGCTATACAGAAGTTTCCCTGGTTTAGGTTGGTCACCAGGGAGGCTGTTGTGTTCATAATCATATCCATGTGTTAGAAAATCCACCTTTCCTGGAGCTTCAGAACTCAAGGATGTGGAGGTATGAATTCCTCAAGCTGTTGTACCATGAAACTGGTTCCCAGTGCCCAAGCACAGAGCTCCCAGTCTGGCTGGACTGGGAGCCAGGCCCGTGTTTTGGCAGAGAAATGGGGCAAAATGTCCTTTATACACCAAAGAATGGACCAAATCCAAAGGTTTTCCCCTCCAACGTTTTCCACAGAGAAAAAATGCACAGAATTCCAGTGAGTCCATGTCAGAGAAACTCAACTCAAGTTCTGGTTTCCACAATGAAACTTTGTCCTGAACTCAATATGACACAAGGAGATGGAGGAAGTGGTCACATCATTTCTTTTTAGGTGTCTGACTCTGTTTCCCTGCAGTAGGTTTTTCCCTGTCCTAAATACTTGGAGTAGGAGATTAACTGCTGAATAATTTCAGTTCTTGTCCCATAGGCTGGAAAATCCCATGCCCAGGACAGTGATCCAGCAGAGATTTGGGTTTGGAAAGGGTGTTTGTGGTTTTCTCCTTATTTGACTGTTGGTTTATCAGACTGAGGAGGTAAAAAATATCCCTCTTGCCTAATATTTGAGCCTGGCTTGCTTAGGATTATGATAATTATTACTATTAATAATAATAATAGAGCTCCCAGTCTCTACAGGCACACTTTTGCTGAACCTTATTTCCAACGTACTTGGTCTCAAACACTGACTTATTTTAGCAAAGAGGTGAAAGGGAGAAACAAGAAGCAGTTAAATAAATAAAAAAATAAATGAAAAGTCTGATTATTAATTCAGTTAATCAGGTAAAGATCCAGTGATATCTCACCACATGCTTTTCTGCAGCTAAATTTCCTTACAAACCCAATATTCAGGATAATAAAAAAAGACCATGCTGCTTTCCCAGTGTGAACACTGACCAGGGAGTATTACCTTGGGATACATAAGAAAAGCTCGTTAAATAATTTGATTTCAAATGAAAAGGGCTCTTTAACTGGATTTTCCTGCCTTTCTTCAGTGTGATGCAGGAAACTGTCTTAGAGAAGTGAATTATAAATGTTTTGGTGATGGAGAAACCAGAAATGAATTGTTGTTCAGTGCATTTTTTCTTCCCACTATCTAGACCATGCCAGAAGAGAAAAGTCTCGAGTCATCAGAGCTGGCCAGAACTGCAGCAATTCTCTCAGAAATGGAGTGTCTGCAGTGATGCATGGTCTTGGAGAAAACTGAAAAAAAAAATCCCTAAAAGAGTGAATGCTGGGCAGCAAATACAAGGGTTTTTGCATGATGCCACTTCCAAACCTGTAAGAAGGGTAATTTAAGACACTTCAGAGACAAGCAAGAGAAGCAGGAAGCCCTTAAGGCAGGAATCAGTCATTGGACTGCAAAGATGTGCAGCATCCCCGTGTTCCATCCAGGGAAATTCAGCCAGAAAGGCTCTTGCTGGGAGTTAACCCATCAGGGAGTGAGTGCCAGAGAAACCTCCCTCACTTCATGGCCCTGGGGCAGTGACCTCTCTCTGTGCAGGGGGAAAGTTATTGACTACCTGTGCTACCTCCCAGCAGCTTCTTTTGGTCAAAAAAGAATGTTTTGAGTCATTGAAAGGTTTGTGTTGGCACTTGGCAGTTGCTAATGGGCAGCAGGAGAAGCAGGAATTCTCAGTTTAAAGATCTCAAGTTGACCTGTGCACCCTTCCTGACCTCTGACAAAAATATTATTATCAAATCATGGAGTCATGGAGGTTGGAAAAGCCCTCTAGGATCATGGATTCCAAGCTGTGCCCCATCCCCACCTTGTCCCCCAGCCCAGAGCACTGGGGGACACGTCCATCATTCCTTGGACACCTCCAGGGATGGAGACTCCAACCCTCCCTGGGCAGTTCCAAAGTTTAACCACCCTTTCCATGAAGAAATCCCTCCTCATGTCCACCCTGCCCCTCCCCTGGCCCAGCTTGTGCCATTCTCCAAAAGGGAATGACATCAGTCCACAGAATTTGGGAATACACCAGGTCCACCAGCTTGCTCAGAAACAGCAACCCAAAAAATCTCTGGACAAAAGGTTCTGCTTGGTAAAACCTGAGTCAACCCAGCTCATCACTGCAAGGGAATTCACTGTCAGCATTCCATTGAGCTGGAACCCCTCTGACCAGCTGTAACTCCCTGCCCTGCTCTCGTCCTCCTTTGGTGATTCCTGCTGCACAGTGGGTTGTATAAACTCACAACTAATTCTAAGCAGATGGACCTGATTTTACTTGGTTTTTTCTATTTTTTTTTTTCAGCAGCCCCTCCATTCCTGTGCCAGCAAAAAATCCAGGCAGACTGGGAAACATCCTCCTTTGACTTCTATACAAGGAAATCCAAAGCACTTGTGCTGTAGCACTTATTTTTTGGCCCCTGTGAACTAAATGGATGCTTTCAAGCAGCAGCCACAGCTTTCATGTAGGTCAGTGTTCAGCTGGTTCCCAAGCTCTTTTGCTTTCTCTCGTTGAGCAAACAGTGGATTCATATTTTCAGGCTGTCCAAACGTTTCCTGGCACCCAAAATGTCTGTAGGATTGAGGGCAGAGCAACCTGGTCATCTGGGAAGTACCTTCTCCCCTGACCTGGGAGCTTCAAGTCCAGACAGCAGCATGGATCCAAACATTTGGGTTGGAAAGGTTGTTTTCTGAGGAAATCACCAGTTTTGACGTGTTAAAATAACAACAATACCAGCAAAATCAATAGAGTGTAATTTCAAAATGGAGAAAAACCACAGTTATTTCAAACTACTTGGCTGCAGAGACATTCTGAGGGCTAAAATGAAATGAAGCTTTGTAGTATAATGAAAGGAAATGGTGCAGCTCCAACCAGGTGCTTATTTTCTTCTATGATTGATTGCATAAACTCTTGAAATTTGGACTTTTCAGCCTCCTTGGGTTTGAGATGTGCAAGTTCCACACTTGGGAAAAGAATAAATACCTCCTACTGCTCCTTCCATTACTGATCAAAGAGGGTGGAGCTGCCACCAAAGCACTTGATGCCACTTTTCACTCCTTGTAATACAGATTATTGAGGGCATGTCTGTGTCATTGTTTTAATTATTTTAATTTTCTAAGTGTGCTGTGGACACAGAAATCAGCTCCTTTAGCCCAGAAAAGAGTGTCCTGCTCTTCCAGCTGTGATTTTCCATTTGTGCTCCAGCACCAGGGCAGGAGGGAACACATCTCATACTGGGCATTCACTGCTCATGTTTGTACTCAAATATGAATTGATTCATTGCTCTCCTTTGCAGAAATGGCAGAGTAAATGGAGTAAAATCTGATTTACAAGCAGAGGTCCAACTTAAGGGGTTAAAGGTACAGGGAGCTGATGTTGCAATGCACAGCCATCCACAGCTGCCTCAACTTTAGCTTACATTTTGAAAAAGGGAAAAATCACCCCCATCATTCAGCTCTCTGGTGCCTTCCAGGGAAATAATTTATGTCATGAAATCGCTGGAGGCAACTCCAACTTTGCAATATTGGAGAATCCTCAATATCAAGCAGAAAAATCCCTATGAAATAGGAAATTTCGCTGGTGTGGGAGGAGCCTGAGACACAAATATTAAATAATGTCTTCTGAGAGAACAGAATTGATCCCAGACATCCCAAAGAACCTTCTGCTCTGCCTCTCCTGGCTTTTCCTTCCCTGTTGGTGCCACAAGTCTGCAACCAGCTGTAAAACTGCTGCTGCTTTGGGTTCTCAGCAGGACTCAGAGCAGTTGGTCTGGGCAGAGTAATGACCCTGTCAGAGCCAAATGTGGAGCCTTTAAATCCAGTGCCTTTAAATTCAGGTGTAAGGGACACTTGCTGCCAGACTCCCTCTTTGGGTTTGTACTTGTATTTATTTCTCTCCATATGCTGCAACATATTTCAAAGACATGACATTTAGTTGAGATAAAGATAAAAAATAATGTAGCAGTATGGGGGGAAAAAAAGATGAATCATGAAATGAGTCACAGGATGGTTTGAATTGGAAAGGACCTTGAAGATGATTGAGTGCCACCCCCTTGCCATGGGCAGGGACACCTCCCACTGTCCCAGGTGGCTCCAACCTGGCCTTGGACACTCCCAGGGATGGGGCAGCCACAGCTTCTCTGGGAATTCCAGCCCAGGCCCTCATGGGGAAGAATTCCTTCCCAATATCCCATCTCTCTTGCCCTCTGGCAGTTTGAAGCCATTCCCTGTGTCCTGTCCCTCCATCCCTTGTCCCAGGTCCCTCTCCAGCTCTTGGAGCCCCTTTAGGCTCTGGAATGGGATAGTTTTTGTGAGTGTTCACTTGCTCAGGCTGAGGATTTGCTGACTTGTTGGATGTAATGTGGTGTGTTGGGAACCTCTTTGTTTTAAACAAAGTTGTTGTCCTGCATTTTGCTACATTCCAAGTCTTAAAAATGCTGCTCATTTGTGTTCAGCTTAAATTTCACTGTCACTCCATTGAGAAAAGAACAAAATGGAGCAGGAGCAGCAACTAAAACTCTTCTGATGTGCTAAAAGAGGAGAGGAGGGAAGTAGCAGTGCAAGCTCTTCCAGGTTTTGGATTAATTTTATTATTTGGTACAAATAAGAAGCCTGGTTTTAACAAATTCAGAGCTCCTGGTGAGCCCTGAATTCTCTGGAGCAGCGTTGGTGTGACCAGGGCTCTGCAGGGCCTGGCTGGGGCTACCAGGGAGGTCTGATGCCACCCAATGCCCATGGAATTCCCACCGAAGGAAAATCAGTCCTTTTGCCCAAAGAGCAATCTTGGGGGCTGCATCATCCTGTTGTTTTGTTCACCAAAAAAACCAAACCCAGATGGAGAGCACCAGCACCAGCTCCCTGCCCTGCCTGCAGCATTATTCCCTTTGGATTAACCTTGATTTTACTGATGTTTGCAAAGCACTGCAAGGGGCAGGAGTTCAATGCCACCCAACAAGAACCAGTTTCCCATCTGAAATAGGACATTCCTCTTTATTCCCAACTGGGACTTTACCCATCCTGGGCATGTAGCCTGTACAACAAGGTGGCTCATCTCACTGCAAATCATCTCCTTAGGAAGTCTGCCTCCTTTCCTGGTGCTCCAGGAGATTGGATTTCATCTGCAGGAATGCTCTTTGCCTGCTCTGAAACTGTGTTTGGATATTACAGTAAATATCTCTTTAGGTGGAAAACAATCTAAGCAGGGAGTTAAAGCAAAATTCTTCACGCTCTGCAGTCAGGCAGGGACTGGATCCATCCATTTACCTCCAAATCCTCTGGGTTTGTAATGCAGGTTTCACTGCAGGAAGCAGATTAAACCACATCCACGAGGCACATAAGGGAGAAAAGTAATGTATCCATTTTCCATTTTCATGAATTTATTGCTGCTTTAGAGGTGCTCCCAGGGTGCTGGTGTGTCTGGGAGTTGTGGTGCTGCTGGTTAGCAAGCTGGCACAGCAGTGAACTGGGATCAGCCTGGCTTTCCAGAGAAACAGGGGTTTATGCTCATCCCAGGTTTTTGTTCTGCTTTCAGAGATACTTCCTGACACCCCCTCATCTGGCTGGGAATATGCCCAGGACTCCAAATATCAAGCTCAGGAAAGCACGTGATAAAGATGCTTATCAAGACCTCCTGCCTGAGCTGAATTTGGCCAGAAACCCCCTGAAGAAAGAACTGAGACCTCAGGGAACCAGAAGAATTTCTACCAGCTCAGGCCTGGCTGTGATTGATGCCTTGAAGTCCAAGTAGGTTCTGCTGACAGGGACAGGGGATAGGCAAAGTAAAAGGGGTTCTCCATCTTCAGACCCCAGGGAAAACAACTGATCCCAGGGTTTAGCTGAGACAAACATCACTGACCTGACTTCCTTTTACCCCGAGGACTCTCACCTTGGAAGCAGCAGTGAGAGGTTCAGTTTTTATGACTCTGAGACAGTGAAAAAGGACAGCAGGGCACAGGCTCATTCACTTGGCAACTGGAGGAGATTTGAAAAGCCTGTGGTTTAACCCTGGATGGCTTCAAACCTCCTGAGGAATCTTCAAAAGCAAACCTCATTGCCAGGCACAGGAATGCCCCCAAATCCCACCTGACTGGGGTCAGTGGCTGCTGCCCAGCTCTGCCCCAGCCAGACCCTGCAGGCTCCACCAGGGCAAGGATGTCTGGTGGGCAAATGCAGAAATCTGGACAGCCTTGGAAAGCCTGGGGGGATCAGGCTGGATTGCAAAGAAAGGAGTGATTTACAAAAAAATAACGATGGATTTCTAAAGAAACACTGCTTGATCCTCTTGTTCAAATTCATGGGTTTAGAAGCTGCTGTTAAGGGAAATTGCTGTGGAAACCTAAAGCTTTTCTGCCTACAGCAAATTTATATAGTAGGTGCATTATATCCAAGGCTTCCTCCTTCAGATAATTGGTTGGCAAAGTACAAAAATGCACCTTCAGCAATACTGGACTTTTGTTCTCTGTCAAACAACTTGGCTGGTGGATCAGCCTGTGACTCAGCTTGTATCAGCCCCCAAAATATTCTAAATAAAAGGATATTAGACTTGTGGAGCTGGGTCCAGCTGCAAGCTTTGAACCTGAGCTCTCAAGGGAAAGGCTGGCTGGGTCATGGCTCAGATCTTTAAATCTTGCTGGGACTGACTTGGTTTTTCCCTGGGTGCTCCAATGTGCTGCATGTGATAACAGGGAACTGTATTCCTGTGAATAATGAAGTTCTGTAAGAACAGTCTAGGGGAGCCTTTACTGTAACAACCCCCTTTCCCACAGTCAGTTATCCCAGGGAAAAGAAAACCTTCCTACCTGAGCTCCAGGCTGGGGAAATGGCCATTTAATAACATGGAAAAAACTCTAAAAATAAAAAAAACAAACCCCATGATGCATTAGCATGTTATGGGAAAGAATAATTTATTTTGATGAAGAAAGGATAAAAACACTTGGCAAAAGGGGGAAAAGTGTTTAATTGTATGTGTAATGAGTGTAAATGTGCATGGGACAGCAGAAAGCAGATGAAGGAGGAACTGCACATACCTGCAACTTGTAGGAATCCTGTTATATCTTCCCTGATGCACCTGAAAACAGGACTGGATTTGGAGGGGCACAGAAGAGAACAACACTCTTGGATGTCTTTATTAGTGATTTCCTCAATGCCCCCAAATGCATTAAGTGATAACAATGCCTTGATTTGGAAAGGAACTTGCACCAGCAGCCATCAAACCCAGTAATTTTGTGTTTTCCTTAACAGCAGGATTTCTGGAATGGGCAGCCTTGAAAGGGGCAGGATTAGGAACCTGCTCCCACTTTTATCAGGGCTGAAGGGACATTCCTTTCAAACCACCCCATGGTAGAGGAAGATGCTGCACAGCCCATCCCTGCTCCTGGCATCCCCTCCTGTCCCGTTCTGCTGGGAGCTCATTCCACATCCACATTTGCTGCTGCTGCCTGTCTTTGCGTCCTGATTGTCGTTAATTAGTGCTCTCCATCATTCTGCCTCCTGTGCTTGGCACATTTCCACCAACACTGGTCTCTCTTCTTTCTCCAGCCCATTGTGTAGGGAAGTAAAAAATGCAACTGTGAGACAAAGTTTGGTTGTGCACATAATGATAATTGCTGTCGTTTTTTCTTTCCTAAGCTGTCAGGTTCATATTCGGGTTCTAATCAATAGTAGGTCTTAAAATGACTCTGTGGTGATCTCATCCAATCTATTTCAGGTTGGATCCACACTCCAAGGAGGTGTGGGAGAGGCAAATTGGCCCAAGTTTCTAATAATTTCTAATAGTATCTTCCTTTTCAAGGGAACTATTTTTCTTCCAAACTCTTCCCATCAATAGATATTGATCATTTAACCAAGCCAGGCTTTCAGCTATGAAAGGCCTTTGATTAAAATTTCACTTGGCAGTGTCTTGGATTAGATATTTTATCATCATCATGAACACTAAAGCCTCATAACATAAAAAAGGAAATGAAATGAGGAACAGCAACCTGGTGGCAGAAGTGGGAAATTATGTATTAAATGCCAGGCACGCACTTTTAGATACTATTGTCCCACTTTACATATCATAGAGTCAGTGCAAATAAAATCTCAGGGCTAAAAAGATTCTATTTAATCTGAACATTCTAAACAGCACCTGTAAATCTTACAGGTTTTGTTAAGAGGTGCAGATTTCCTGCTCTGTTCTTATGTAATTGGAATTCTCTGTGCCTTAGAAAACAGATTGTTTTGAATAGCAAACAATCTGTCCACTACAAAACCTGCTCTGATACAGCTGAAGTGTCAGTTTTCTCTTTGTTTTTACCAGAAAACTCCCCACCACATGGGGAGAGAGCTGATATTACAAATAAATGCCACTGCAGATGAATCAGCTGCAGAGGAGGCGAGCACTGCTCAAGGAACTTTCTGCAGAAAGGAAGAAATACCTTTCAGGATTCAACAAAAAGGCAGAAGGCAGCATTTTATTTAGGGGTGAGGCAGCAGTGATGAGCAGAGATGGGTTTTAGTGGTAAAACAACCAGAAATGAAAAAGAAAGATACTTTTTAAAGTATAAGAACCAGGAAAAAAAATGAATCTCTTGCAGGTGATCCACTCTGACCCTGGTAAAGTTTAGGTGGCTGGTTTAACCCTTTCTTATGAGGTTCTTTAACCTGTTTCAGCAAGAAACTCTAGGGGACAAACCACTAATGTCACATTGAGCTGCAATAATGAGTTTGGTTGTGTGTTTCTCCAAGAAAAACATCCGGTTTTAAGTTAATGATAAATAATTGCAACCAGTGTCAGGGAGAGAGAATGAAGGAGTGAGACCAGCAGTGCAAAGACAAGGTGCTTTCAAACCCTCCAGATTTAATGCTGATGGAAATGTTTCCCTGGGCAGTGACAAGGAGCCAAGAGCTGACTCAGAGTTTCTTGTTAAGCAGGATTTGAGTGTCTAATTCTCATATCTGTGGAAAAAAACATTGTTAAGAGAGGAAGAGGTCAAGGGATGCCCAAGAATTCAGTGTTTAATTCCACCTTAAGGTGAGCTTTAAGTACTGCAGACTGGCTGCAGTTGGGGGCAGGGTATCTTTGAATCCCACTCTTCACAAAATTGCTCTCAGTGGGTTTTCAAGGCAGATGGATGAAGAGATGGGCTGATAGAATTATCCCCCTGAAAGGTCAAGCCTGTCAGAATGCAACCTGGAACACACAGCATTAACTGTGCCCTTTATTGAGGCAGATACTGATTGCCCACTGAAACAGAAACCCACACATGCATTCCAGGGTGCTCCCGAATTCCTGCAGAAGATTGTGGAAGAAGCAGCAAACACAGAAGCACAAACTGCCCAGACTTTCATTTGTTTCTCTCCCCATTTGGATTCCCAGCTCACAGGGTCTTTATGATCTCCCAGCTCCAAACAAGTTGGCTGTTCATCCACCGTGAAATGATTTTTTAAATTTGTCTCCATTATCTGAGGTGGAACAAAGGCTGCTCTCCTTGTTTGCTGTGGCAGCACAGGGGCTCCCAGTAACACAGAGATGGCTGGGAGAGGTTGGATCCCCCCTTGTTTTGCTGACTCTGGCTTGCAGCTTCCTCAGGATGTTTGTTTGGCCTCATCTTTCAATTAATCACTTGGGTGCCCTGGTCTTGCCTGAAGCATCAGATAGGAAAGTACAGAATTCCTTAACAGCTGGCATTCAGTTTGATTCCGATTCCTTACTCCAGATGCTGCAGGACACCACTATCTTCTGTGCTTTCCAAACTTTTACATCAATTGAGACAGCAGAAGATGCAATTCCTCCACTCCCACCCAAACTGAACTGGCAGATGTTTTCCCCAGATTATCCCTGAATGGACAGGAAAGGTTGGAAAGGAACACTGGAGGTCAAGTCCAGCATCCCAAGCAGGGTCCCCCAAAACCAGACCACTCAGAATTATGTCATCCCCTTGTGCCAGAGCCTGGGTTAGGGTCCTTTGAAGTTAAAGTGCATCAGGGAGGAAACTTCATCTAATTCTATTTCAGTGGTTATTTTCAATTGTATGTGTAAATCCCCCTCTTTTTAATTGGTAATTTACTTAATGGCAAGCTATGGGCAACCTCATTCATATACAATGTAAATTAAACTAAGAGTTTAGTTTCATTTACTAAAAAAGAGTGATCTAAACATGGTATTTTAATCTCATTTAAAAATATGGATGCCTTGTTCCCAGATGAAATCCTCTTACAAACTTGAGAACAATAAATCCATCAGGACTGATTTGTTATGGATTAGTAAACTCTGCACAGTGCCAGATGTTCATGGAGCTGCAAGAATCCAAAGGGATTCTCAGCCATTAATAACAGAAATCCTGGAATGGTTTGGGTTGGAAGGGACCTTCAATCCCATCCATTCCCACCCCTGCCCTGGGCAGGGACACCTCCCACTGTCCCAGGGGGCTCCAACCTGGCCTTGGACACTCCCAGGGATGGGGCAGCCACAACCTCTTGGAGCAACACAATCCAACACTTCCCCATGGGATGGTTGGAGTTGTGGCACAGGCACCTTTCTGAAGGTGGAGAAACTTCTGCAGCAAAGCAGGAAGGAAATTTAACTTCGCCCCCAGCACCACATTTTAATTTCCACAGCATGTTGTTCCTCAGGATCCTCTGGAGCACTTTGGGACCTCCCAGCTCTTCTGGCTTTGTGAGGGGCTGCTGGAGCTGTGAATGTCCTTTGCTGCTGAGAACAATGAGCCCAAACTGTGCTTGGCTTTATTTCTAGAAGGAGCTTTCACAAGGGTTTGTGTGGGACCAGCAGACACTTCCAACCCCTGTGTCAAGCTCTGAATGGCCACAGCTCTCCTGGGGTGGTGAGCAGCTCCTGCCACGCTGTGAACATCTGGCTGGGCCAGATTGGAGTGTGACCTGCCAGAGCTGGAGTGTAATAAAGCAGCAGAGCCACGAGCTGGGGACACCAAATGATTCACGTCCTCTGAGGCTTCACAGAACAAACACTGTCACCCCCAGAGCCAAACACAACAAAGAGATTTTCTTTGGAGGCAGAGACATCTGCTGTAATTAGAGTGGGACACAGATGGGACTTGTTGTATCCAGGTTAACTCAGTGCAAGAAGTGTTGTTCTCTCTGAATCCACAGAAGCTGCCTGTTGGTGCTAAATATTCAAAGCCTCCTGCAGAGCTCACCACCTTATTTTACAGTTTTTGGGGGGGTTGGGGTCCCTCAAGCATCAAGATCTGAAATAAGCAGTGTTTACCCTTGCAGGGCTGAAGTGTCTCACCTTTCAGGGAAGAGCCAATCTCGAGAGGATAGAGGCCAACAGAGATTCCCAATATTCCATTTTTTGATATTAATTGTCTCTGCATTAGGTATTTTAGCAACAAGGGATAAGGACTCCTTGCTCTGGTGAGAGTGAAACCTAAAATAGACAAGGAGAACAGCAATGTTCTGCAGATTCTCATTATCTTTAATTTATTATCATTACATTTATTATTCCCACCCAGGATTTTTTGCAATAGTAGGAGTTGCACCCTCTTTTTTCCATATTTTGTTAGTGAAACCTGTAAATCTGGGAAAAAACATTGATTTAACTCATTTAACCACTTCTGCTTGTATTTCTATATAGCTCTTTAAGGATATGCAATTAAACCCTCCTATCCCTCCCAGAGCACATAAAAAGTTTCTCCCTTTCTATAAATTATGTCAGAATCCTAAATGTAAATATATGAAGATGCTTTAATTATCTTCTCTGAGGCATCCTACAGCTTGTCCTATTCCAGAGAGATGTAGGAAGCCCTTTTTGAGATCAGCAATAGAGGCAATTAATTTGTGGTTTATTCCTGTTGATCTCTGGGAGCTGCAGTGCCTGGAAAATTCACTGTCTCACACAGAAAACTGGCAGGGAAATTCTTCTTGTTATTTTGAAGAAATTGTCAACTAGATGAGTCTGGAGGCTTGAAAAAAAACACTAAAGGATTTAAAACCAGTTCTGCCTCTGCACTTTGGTATGAGCTGAAGAGATTTCTGATATCATTTGAGAATCTTGGCTTAAATGGAGGGAAACTGAACTTGAAAACAGAATTATTTATCTACAGATTTAAATTAAACAATGTTGAGGAATCATTCTAGTTGGAAAGGAAAAAAATGGAAGCAGTTCACTGCAAAAAACATGCAAATTTTAGAGGCAGTGAGGGAGAGCCAACAGGAATCTCTTCCAATAGTATTTGAGGAGTTGTGTCTTTATGGCAAAGTGACTTCAAGGCATCACAAAAGACAATCACAGGAGTTATTTTAGTGCCTAATATTTCAAATTCTGCATCACAACAGGACCCATTAATGTGTGTGAGTTGTAAACTGGGCTCAGAGTTCCTCTCCCCCTGTTTCTCTCAAGTGCCTGAGCAGAAGAGCTCAGAATGAAAGAGATCAAGAGTCTCCTGTCAGGGATTGCAGGAGCTGAAAGGATGGACTGGACCTTCACTTGAGGGAGCAGAGGGAAGAGCTGCTGAGGGATTTATGGCACACCAATGTCTTTTTAGCAGGAAGAGGTTTGAGTAAATATAAATGTACTTTATAGTTCTTTAATGCTTCCAGTCCCTCTTCATTGAAAGGTTTGAACAGAAAAATGGGAGAGCTGCATGGAGAGCTGAGAATGTTTGAAGAGGCACAAAAATCAGTCAATTCTTTTTTTCCTTCTCCATCAAACAAAGGCCACCCATCCATTCTGATCTGGTTTCCCATTTTACCTTTAAACTGCAGCGTGTTCCTTCTGCAGCCCCTTCCAGGGTGGCCTCACTTGTTTTTTTAGAGCCTGACCTGAAACCTGCCAAAGGCAAAAGCTTTTCCCTGTGACTTCAGCATCTGCTGCCTGAGGTCCTTCAAACCCAGTGCTGGTCCCACTTCTGCTAAAGCTGCACTGATGGAAATTCATTGACTGCAGCAGAGTTTTGATAATTATGCTGCTGTAGAATAAGAATGAAATCAAGGCATCAGTGCTGAAACTGAAAAAATAAACTCTGGTGTCAAAGTCCACTTCAGCCAGGGGGGTTGTGCAAACATTCTCACGAGAAGCAAAGCATGAAGGGAGCAAGGAAAATAAACTCTCTAGCAGTTGTCCCCCCAGTTTCAGGCCCTGGTTCCTGCGATTCCATGAGCAGCAGAGACCCAAAAATATTTCCTAATCTCTTTTTGAAGTGTTTAATCATATTCAGTTGTGATCCACAGAGAGAACCCCCTGACACGTCATTTCTCATGTGCAGGAAATCTACTCTTTCTATCAGCAGCAGGTATTTGGGTTGACTTCCATGAACTCTGTGTCAGCAGCACGAAGGCATTTCTGATCCATAGACATTCCCAGGAGAAGTTAATGACACAAACAGTGGGAGTTTGGGCAGCAGCAAGAGCAGGGCAGCAACGTGCTCTTCCCATGTCCTGCTGGTGCTTCTGATGACAAGTCTTTGGCATCGTGGGACATTCCCTGGAGCCAAGAGACCACGGGCAAACTTCACTGTTTCTATTTTTGTGTTTGTAGTTTGGTTTGTTGGGGTTTTTTTAACAATTTCATGCTCCCTTTTCTGATAGAGCAAAGCTGCCTTTGTAGTCAGACCTTTCCTTTCTAGAATTTGCTCAACCAGACCTGAGTGCTTACAAGGACAAGAGTTACATTATTTACTATAAAACAAGGGGAAAAGTACATTTAACATCCCCTACCCATGGCTGTTTTGGCATTAGGGGAGCTGTACATTAATCATGAGTCCTGCTGACTGTTTGACACTAAAATCTTCAAGAATTAACTTCTTCAATAAATTACTGAAATGGGAAAATGATTTGCTACGGTGTCAGAATGCCTTGGCATTGCAATATAAAATTTAATAGTAATTCCTTGCACTTGCTGTTCCCTGGATAAGAGGTGCTTTATAAATATGAAAGGACATTTGTTTCAAAAAAGCTCAGCTTGATGGGTGCAAAGCACCTCTAAGGTTGCAGGACTCTGGGTGCACATTTTTTTTCCTTCTGTGGCAAATATTCTCCCATTTCCCTGTTCCTGAGTTCAGAGTTATTGCATTTCCATGACACTCTTTCAGTTGTGTTGATCCCCCTGATTGTATGGCCAGGATTTTTCTCCTTGTGATAAATTTCCCAGTTCAATCCCAGGTAGTTTGAGCAATAAGACACTTGAATCCCTTGGGAATTATGAATATAAGGGACTTGACAATCACTTGATTTACTTATGCTGGGAAAGCTTTGCTATTCCTTTAGTACATGTAAGAATTTCCATGTCTGTGCAGCAGGTTTGGTTTGGGTTTGTTGTGGGGATTTTTTTGTGGCAGGGATTTACCCTTGGATCTCCTCATATAAAGAACAAAGCTTTATGCCTACAATAAAGATTGAGCTGTTGGGTTACAGCATCCCAAACATTTCAGTCATAAGAGAGTGACAGAATCATGGAGGGGAAGCAGAGACACTTGTGCTTCCAACTCAGAGCATTGACTTAGTAGGGAAAAAAATTTCCCATCCCTATATTAACAAACCAATTTCAGTGACAGGGATTGAGCCAAACTGTTCACCCTGACAGTGAGAAATCTCTCCTCTGCCTGCAGGGGTAATTGGGGTAATTATACACGTGTCAATTGAATAGATCAGTGGCAGTTCTCTACACCACAGCCCACTTCTTCCACCTTTTTCTATTGACATCCTTTATGCTTCTTGATGCCTTTTGGCCCTCAGATCTCCTGCTTTGTCCATAGAGGGCTAAAATTCTTGGTTTTGGAAGAAAACACCCTGATTTTCCATCACAAGCTGTGAGAGCTCGTGCATGGCCTGACCAGACCCCACTTTATGCCAGAGAACCAAAACACAGTGTCTCCCCATAATTTTTAGTATCCTCTTAACAACAGTGGCCTAAATCCACAATTCCCTCATCTTTCTCTCTTTCTCTGTTTGTACTGTTCTGATATGTGTGAAGAAGAGCTGTTGGCAGAGTGTTGAGGCTGCAAATGCTCTGAGTGCCTGCAAACGAGGGACAGGGTGGGATTCACAAGCCTTAAATAAAACTCTTCCATAGTGACACTGAGAATATTTGACCAAAAGAATCAGTAACAGCTCAAAGGTCTCCAAGGAGCCAAACGTTGGGTTTTACACCTCAAAGTCTCTCCAAATTCAGGAAAGGTCTAGCTTTTTTACTGAGTGCTGCCTGAGTGTGTGGCATTTTCCACCCTTTAATGTCTGTATTTCTCCTCATCAAGTTCAAAATGGGTGAAACAAAACTCTTTTCTGGCTGGTAATTCGTGGAAACCCCTTGGATTTGACACTCAAACTCAGACTTACTGAGATTAAGCTCAGACTGAGGCTGATCCCCTAAAACTTGCTAAAATAAAGCAGAAATCTTTGGAAATGCTGGAAAGGCAACCTTGCTTAATGAAATAAAAGAAATACAGGGTTTACCAGAAAAGAACCTGGATTATTGAAATGTATTCAATTGATTTCAGTGGGAGCAGCAGTTGGCTCAAAATAAACTTGATTAATTAACAATAATGATATTCTGGCAGACTCCTCCAAAGCCACAGAGGAGCAGTCTGTGCAATTACCATTGCAAAATCATCATAAATATTTGGCTGCACTCGTTCTATTAAATAAAAAAATCTATAAAAAGCCAATGGATTGAGTGAACCCTTGATGTAGGAGGAGGCCCATGATTAAGCACCAGAGTGCCATGGAGAAGGAACATGAATTCCCAGAAGTCCAGGGGAAAATTCCACTGACTTCAGCAGGATGAGATTTCCCTCCTGCCAGTGAAGGTGGGGGACATTTGCTGAATGCCAACTTTGTGCCAGCACCATTGCAGAGACCAAACTGGCATCTGCTCCAGCTTGCCCAAACCTTCAGCTGAAAGCACCTGCTACCTGTGAACTGAGCTCCCAAACCCCTCCTGCCCTGGGTCTGATTGAAATTCTGTGAGTGTGAGACACTGGCAGCCTGGGGAAACAACCAAATAAAAGGGAAAGCAAACCTGAATAATGGATTTCAAGTGATGGAAGAAGGGAAAACTCCTGGTTACTCTAAGGAAGTTTTTGGTTACCTTTCTTCAGCAGCCTGTGAAGGGTCAGTCACTGGAGCTACCAATCTAAACTATTACCAGGCTTCTTTACTATATAGATCATTAGAAATCCATTTAGGAGTAGCTATTTAAGTGTGTATTTTGTGGTCTGTGTTCCCCTGCATGAACTCACTGGTGTTGTTTCATTGGACAGGTGGAGATGGACACTTTTATCCTGGGTAAATCAGGAAGTCTCATTTTATTGCCTTTAACCCAGCTACTCCTGAGAGAACGAGATCCACAACACCCTGGGCATGTGCAGCGTTCCTGGGGAATGGCCAGGAATTCCTCTCCCTGCTGTTTCCCAAATTCCAGGTTGGGTCCCCAGCGGATCTCCTGCCTCAGGCTGTGATCACTCAGCGTCTGGCTCCTTTCTGCAGCAGCAATTTCAGTGGGATGGATGATGCTCTTCCTCTGCATTGCTCACATAAAGCCCCATTTGCTTCCTATCTCATTGGCACTGAGGGATAATTGAAATACAGTCCTGCAGTTTGGCTCTTTATAAATAACAGTGAGAGTGGAGAGTTTTGTCTTTTCAGTAATACTTATGCTCATCTCTGAATTATATTTTATTAACCATGTTTTATTACCCTCCCAGTGCATTGTTGCTGCATTAGCAGGGAAGTGCCAACTATATTGTTTCCTGATTGACACACGATTTTCTACTGTGTGATTAAATCAGGGGAGATGAGAGAGTCCAATGTGCCCAAGACCAGTTTCAAAATGCTCCTGGAATTCCTTTTAGCTCAGCATAACCTCTTGACCACTGTGTTCCTCACTGATACTTTAACTGACTTTCAGGAACAATGCATTATTATGAATTCATCTTTTGCCTACAGCACATTTGGGAACATGGCTTGTTACAAAAAGTAAGGAAGGGAAGCCTGTGACAAGACAAAATTCCTCATCCACTTGGGGGGAAAGCAAAAAACAAGGGGTTAAGAATTCACAGAAATTTAGAGGTTGCTAATAAAGAAAATCTTTCAGCCTTTTGGGAGGCTGGAAAGGGCTTTAAGAAAATGAAGGATATTGGTGGGGTGGCCATGGATATTATTTTCTGTCTGCACTTGGAGACAGCAGTGCCTTGCTCATGGATATTGCTGGGCTATGGAATAAAATGACTCTCCCTTCAGCACAGTTTAGTGTCCAGCACAAATTATAACTCAACCTGCTGAGACAGGCAGCAGAGGAGAAGAGAAAGGAAAGCAGAGCAATACTATAAAAAAGCTATTTGTTAAAAGCAGTATCGATCCCCTCCCCCTGAATTTCCACGCACAACTTGCTCCAACTCCCACTAAAAATGTTTGTCCCATTAATATATGTAACATCCAGGGCCACTTTGTGACAGCTCGAGGCACTGGAGGGCTTGAGAAACACAGGGTGACCCCAGACATCCCAACAAACTAATTACTTGTGACTGCAACACAAGTGATGCTGTTAATTATCTCCAGCATTAATTTTTTGACCTCTTGTTGTGTGCAAGTTTGCAATAAACCCCCTTCTGCCCTTGCTGTCTTTGATTGAAGAAAAGGCTTTTGGAGACTGATTCTTCAGCTGCAAAACTCTCTGTGTGCCTCGTGCCTTGGGATGCTCACACTGGTATCCACGGGCTGAAGGATGTTGATTAATTGATTAAATCTTGTTAACAGTGCTCTCAGACTTCACAAAAATCCATATTGAAGAGGATAACATGAAGACAGTCTTGGATGCCACAGTTATTCTGTTGTATCTACACAGGAATGATGAAGACTTGCTGTCAAATCCTGCTGGGATGGTAAGGATTTGATGTCTGGCATGTATTATATATATATTTATATATCTATAAAGCCATTCTGCCAGCATTTCTGGTGTGCATGTGCTCATCCTGGTGATGTCTTGCTTCTGGATTCTAAAATGAGCAGGATCCTGTTAGCAGTGGGAACTGAGCAGGATTGGCCAGAGAACTGGAGATGTTCCAGTTGTGCTAATAATACTCCTTGCTTGGAGACAATAACAATGCAGTTATGTTGATTTTTTTTGGTGCCTGGCACATACAGTGTGTGGTGCACAATAATGTCCATAAGTGTTTCTAGGAGTGTTTAATGCACACACTCGGATTTTGCAAGGCAGCTGTCAGAGTGAAATGCCTGACAAATCAGATGGTTAATCAGCATGTGAATACACCAGGAGCTGTGGCTGCAGACCAGGCAGTGCTATTTTTAAAGCCCTGGGGAGCTCTGCCACCAGATGGCTTTTTTTTTTTATTATTATTTTTCCTAAGCTGTTCCTCAAAACAGTTTGGTTTTGGTGTTATACACTATTTAACAACTTTTAAACACCTTTCTACCACTGCTCCTTCTGGTTCCAGGGATGCAGCTGAGCTGGGAATCCTCACCTTGCCCTTCCTTTGGGTGATTTAAGCCTTGTGGGATCAATGCCTGCAGGAGGTTACTGGGGCATGTTTCCCAAACACAACTGTGTCCCTTCCATTCCTAGTCCATATTTTATGTGTTGCAACCAAGCCACCTAATTTTTTAGGTAGGGATTAATCCAGACTAAGGAAATTAAGTCCAAATTTGTAAGTTTGCCAGGTTGGACAGGGCTTGGAGCAACCTGGGACAGTGGGAGGTGTCCCTGCCCATGGCAGGGGGTGGCACTGGATGACCTTCAAGGTCTCTTCCAACCCAAACCAGTCTATAATTCTAAGTATTTAAAAATACAACTCTACTTATTTTGGGAGTTAAACACCTACATGGGAATGAAATTTCTACATCCCTTTGGGGCTTGGACATTAAACATCCAGTTAATTGATGGGAGCCAGTGTAAATAAACCACTTCACAGCCTCAGGTTATTTGAAAAGTACTTAGTGGGATTCTGTTACATATATTTTAAACTTGATCAAACCACATACAGGCTTGAGAGCCAGGATTTTAGATGGGAGTTGAAGGTGATTCAATTGTTATTCAGTAATTTTTATTCTTGTGTCTCTCATGTGCTAATTCTATTTTGTGACTCTAAATAAATAGGGGAGACAGCTTCCACTGAAAGATGGATGAGCTGAAAACAAAAGGGTTTTCTACTCTGAACTGTAATTTCCTTAGTCTTCAAAATCACTGCCCAAGTGCTCAGTTGCATCATGTTCCACCTCCATTATGTGCTAAAACTCACATTTACAACTTTACTATTAATATGCAGGGACATGATTTGCCTTTATCAAAATTCCCCAGGTTCTCATCTCTAGTCTGAGCAAGACAATAATCTTCACTTGCACTAAAAAACCAAATCTTCTCAAGAAGTTTGAAGTTACGACCATTAATTAAGCTTGAAAAGTACTCACCAGCTCTGCTATCACCACTTCATGCCTGGTTAAACCTACAGAGAAGTGAAGAGAACAATTTGATGTATTGTGAAAAGAATGTTCAGTGAGTTGTAGATGATACAGAAACATAAATAGAACCAACAGAAAACTTATTTTTCTACTTTGACCAAGAACTAGAGGCTCCTGTTAAACACCCAAAATGCATCTTGTGCCTGTTAAATACTCAAAATGCACCACAGCATCCTACGAGTCCTTCCTTCTGGCTTTGGAATAGCTGCTGGATCAGGACTTCAGCATACCATGTAAACATCATCAGCACTCATTTTTGGGACACTGAAGGATATTTTCCCTCCTTTCTTTGTTTTCCTTGTCTCCCCTTTCTCCCAGTAAGAGCAAGAAAACCATTTTTGTTTGATGTGCTACGTACGTTCCCACGAAAACTTTTGGGTTCTGAGAAGTTGACATTTTCCAACAGAGACCCATTTCATGAGAAAATCTCCCTTTCCCCACATGCAGTTGGCCTTCCATGGGCCCAGGTCCAGCAGCAATCACACAAGTATCAACAAAGCTCATTCCATGGACCTCAGAAGGCAGTTCCTGACAGCACAGTCTGGCTCCTGCAAACAGGAGTCCTCAGCTGTGGAGCTCACACACATCATTGCAGTAGGTCCTAATTAAATAAATACCTTCTGCAGAGGTGCCCAAAAATCCAGGTTGGTTTTTGGTGGTGGCCTTCCCAAGCTATTCCAGCTCAGCCCGCTCCTGGAGCCAATATTTATATAAAATATTAGATATATATGTGTGTTTGTAGCTTATTCTGGGGTGCTGCAGTCCCTCTGCAGCCAGCAATGGCTGATAGAGAGAAATATAAAATTTATTTTAAAATTTAATCTGAAATTTGATTTAACTTTATTATAGATCTATTTTTATACAGTTATTATAATTGTAATTATTATTATTGTAATTATTATAGCTATATATTCATTATATATTATAAATTATTATATATTCTAGATTATGAAGGTGGTTACTCTGGTATTATTATTATTATTATTATTATTATTATATGTTTTACATATTATAGATCTATATTTATTATAGATACCAATGGATGCAGGTATAAAGAAACCACTCTGGAAACACAACACAGAAAATACATTCTTTTATTTTCACTGACAGTTCCTGCCCAACTTTCCTCCCCTGGACCCAGGTTTGATTCTCAGATAATTTGGGTTCCTGTAGAATTAAATCAAATAAAGCATTAGAGAAGCTGCTGAACACAAACCACACTCAGCCAACTATTAATCCCTCATTTCCAAGTTCCTTTGCTGACTTGGAGGGATTTGAGGACTGTAGATGCCTTTGGCTCCTTAACAATTCCAAATGGCCAAAATGGCAGGAAAAAAACCCCAGTAAAAATGCTTTAAGAAGAAAAGATTTCATCTCAATTAAGTGAAGGGGGATGAATTTCAATTTGATATTTGTGGCACAACTCCTGGCTTCACTGAAGGCAGTTTGCTGGAAAGATGGCATTGATTCCTCAGTGTCCTGGAACATTCTTTGCCTTCTGTCAGTGTGCACTGTAGCAAAACCAGATTGCAGTTTGCTCTTCCCCAGCAGACACACACATTACAGGAAGAAAACAGCAAAAAAGGCAGAAATTCCCATCAGTGCAGAGCAAATCCTTTCCTCTGGATCTGCAAAACAAAAGGCATTGTCTAGAAATTTTCAGCATGAGATTCTGAAAGAGAAAAACTCCACATTATGCATACAAAGGTCTGCCAAAATGAGAGGGGCTTTTGCTAAATTTCTTATTTCTACATTTTGTCAGGAAAAAAATAATCCAATTTGCCTGACTATTTTATTATGGAATGAAAAACAAATATCAGAGTGGCATTTCTTTTTGACTCGTGCAGTCAATTCATTTAAAAGGCAAACATGGTTTGATTGATGTGCACTGTATTTCCCTGTACCTCCCTATTCACAGCCCATCTTCTTCTTCTGATTTTGGCCTGGGTTCTTTTCTTAATGCTTGATATTTTTAAAGGGAAAACACACCCAAAGAGGAGAATTGTTTCCTTCTGATGAACCTGCTGATCCTCACAGTCCTGTTCACCTGGGCTGGCCAATATTTTGGTGTGGAGTAGATTTAAGTATTTGGAAGTCACAGACACACTCATGTCTAAGTGGTTCACTGGACAAAGTCAGCTGAGGTACCTTCAGAAAGCAAATTTTAGCCAAGACTGGGTTGAGCTCACGTTAAAAATAGAAATCCTTCTCTTTCAAACCTCTATTTAGTTCTCCTAGTGTAGAACTGGAGCAGGAAAAGAGTTGTACTACCCATCACTCACATGGCTCTCAACCCCTTGGAACAGCATGTTGTGCACTAAATATACATGTATTTACCCATTTACAGAGTCTGTAGGTTCATTTTTTTTGTCTGACATGAAAAATGTTGATGGAAGCACTAAAGGATTAGAGTGTCCCTGTGATTTGTTTGCTAAACCAAACAGCAGCCAATGCTGTCACCAGATCACATTCTTGTGGTGGGGCAGAGCAACTCATTTCATTCTCAGCCACACTGAGAAGAAGCAGAAAGTGCAGCAGGAAATAGCCTGAGTTTTCTTTAGTGTGGGAATGAATGAATGAATGGCCTCATTTTACCTGCCTTGGCCCTTGGAATACATCAAGAACAGCTCAGAATGAGATGCCCCATCCCTGCAGTGCCCAAGGCCAGGCTGGAGCACCCTGGGATAGTGGGAGGTGTCCCTGCCCAGGGCAGGGGGTGGCACTGGATGGGCTTTAAAGGTCTCTTTTAACCCAAACCACCCCATGATTCTCAGGATTCTGTAGATTCTCCTCTTTATTTCATAAATTTCAGCACCATCCTTGAGCAACCTCTGCAACTCCCTCCTCCAGGGACCAGTTGTGGCCCTTCCAGGCAGCACTGGGGCTCCACCACTGTGCAAACACATGGCAAGAGACCCCTCCACCCCCCAAAAACCATCAGTAGGTCAAGTGCAGGGAGGGGGCAGGACAGTCCTGCCAGTTCCTTGCACTGACTGAAGAGGGAAGAGCAGAAATGGGACAGACCTTGGCCAAGGCTCCCCAGGCAGCTTTCACATCCCTTGGGTCCTTTCTTACTGCAAAGACACAGGAGGACAAGTTCTAACCAAGGTCTTGTCCTCACCACTTGTCCTTTCCTTCCTCATCTGTGTTTCTGTGCCTGCACCAGGGGGGATTTACCTGGAAAAGGCAGAAAAGGTTGATATCTATGAGAAATGAAAGCCTAAAATGACTTACTCTGTCTAAAGACAAGGAATTAACTACAAACCTGGGACACAAAAGAGAAGAAAAACTAATATTTATCTCATGAAATACCTCAGGTCTTGGTGAACTGCTTTAAAAAACGTGCAGTATTTTATCTGTGGAGTCAGATATTGCAAATAATGTTTGACTGGGAGTTATTCTGGCTGGTTCTAATTCCGTGTTCGTGAATCTCTGAGGGTGGGAACTCCTTGAGTTCACAACTTGAGTTTCTCCTCAGCCATCCTTGCTCCAAATTCCCTCTCTTTGTTCACCTCTCTCACACCCAGCTCACAAGATCTAGAATTAGATGCATCTACCTGTGAAATTTAGAGATTCCTAGGTCTGAAAATTGAATTTCTCCTCCTAAAGCTGCTCTGAAAAATTACTGGAGAACAAATTTGCTCAGTCATCAGTCCAGGAGTTTCTACTTCTCCTCCTAACTTCATAAACTGCTGGTTGTTACAAGTTTGAAGTAGTGCTGAGAAGCTTCTCATCTGATTTGACTTGAAAATGCCATTAACTATTCTGAGAGCACCATCAATTACTCTCCTGAGAGCTGTGTGGGGATAAATCAAAGCCTGGGGACAGAAACAAAACAGACATCTGGTGTTTTTCACTCTAATAACTTCAAAATTCAGGAGAACTTCGAAGTGCTTCAAGAATTCCTGCCCAAGATTACCTCACAACAGGTAAGAATTAGATTTTTAGAAAGAGCTTTTTTCCACCTGGCATGAAATTAAAGGGAAAGCCACGCCAACACAACCAGAAAATTAGCATCAATTTGAGCTGCAAATGTCTGAGACATGAATAACACAACTGAAATTAATGATGTGTTCGAGGTAATATTTGTTTTCTATCCAAACCTTTTAAAAAAAATTTAAAATCCCTAAAAGAGAATCCTGATGATGAAAACATTAACTGGTCCCAGGATAATCTAAAAGTGAACAGAGGTGCCAAATTGGAAGATAAAGCACCCCCCTAAGAAAAACATCAATAAACTCAACCTTTTTTATTAATTCCCATTAATTTCATTAATTTCTCAGTAGCCTTACAAAGAGAAGTCTCTCTCTCTCAAGTATTCCTGTGTTTTTAAAAATTATTATTACACTTGGAGCTGGTCTTTCTGGCTGTTTCCCCAATTGTTTTGGGTGCAGGAGATGAAATGTGCTGCAGTTTGAAAGTCTGGCTGGTCAGTGGTATCTGGGCTCCCTCTCCTGGCTCTTCCTTCCATTCCATGGAAAGCTCCTGCTGATTCCCAGACCTCTCCCTGTGCAGTTTGAATTCCCCACCAGTGTAGAACTGAGTTTATAGATTATAACCACTAAAGCTTTGCCTCAGGCTGGTCGTGACTGCACAGAAAACCAGGGAATTCCCCTTTTGGCCTCTGCCCATCCACAGATTTTTGACCTAAGAATTGGGGTTTTTTGAGTTTTTTGCTTTAAAACGTGCAAATAACAACCCCTGCCTCATGTTTTTTGTCATTTTTAAAAACACACAGATTGCAAACAAGAAAAAGTCAGGTGTTAATGCTCAGGGTTTTCTATATTTTAGCTAAAACTTCCCCAAAATGTTTGAGGTGACGCCTGGATTATTCTGTGGTTTTTCTCTCCACATTTAAATTTTAAAAGTCTCCATAAACACAATTCAGTCTAAAAATAAGGCACATTCCTATTCCACTTGGCCCCCTCTGCACCCTGAACTAATTGGTGGATGTTTTACTGTCCTGAGGTTTTATTAATGAGCAATATTTCATTCAAAGCTAATTAAAATCTCCAGGCAGACTGCACTTAGCAAAGGGGATGTCAAGGCAGAGGACAGGTGAGCAGACAGACTAATAACCACCATTATTTTGTTGGGAAGGAGGAATAAGGGGCAATAAAGCCCACACACGAGAGACTCATAAATACAAAACACTTAAGAAAGTTGCCAGGGATGTTGAGCCCCCATAAATAATTCACTGATGCTGCTTTAAAAACCTTGTTTTAAAGATATTACTCTGCAAAAGACACTTAGATCCTGACCTCAGGACATTGCTGAGGCAGAAGGATCAGAAGATTTGGGTTCTTCCAATTCTAGTTAAAAAGGAAAAAAAATTATTGACATTTGTGCCAATAAATTACAAAATTAATGATATTTTATGAGCAGTTTGTGAGGGTTTGTCCTATTGCAGCCGAATTTTGCTGAAAGCAAACACAACAGCTTTAGCAATTAACTCTCTCCGTGTTAATTGACTCCTAATTAAGCTGCCAGAAAGATCATAAATGTCAGTGTCATGTTTAAAAATATACACCTCGTTGCTTTAGTCAGTTGTGTGATCACAGAGCTTTTACCTCTGTGTTCATCACAACAGGACTTGAATCATCCCCCAGAATTATTAAACTCAAAAAGTCTCCCTTCAGTGGCAATTAACATTTAACCAAATCAGTTAAAATCTGCACAATTTCCAAAGGGGACCTTGGAAATGGAAATTTTCTGGAATGTGCTCCTGAAATTTCCATCGTTTTTGCAGGAAGTGGTAAAACAAAGCAGCATTCCAGCTGTTCCTCTATTCCTGCAGGTTGCAGATATTATTCTATTATGCTTATTGGAACACTGACTTAATTTTAATTAGGCTCCTGTGCCTGATTGCTCGGGAAATGCAGCTCCCAGTAAAAAATGTTGCTCTTTGCTTCTTGTGAGGAGCTGAACATCCCATCACACCACCAGGCTGCATTCCATGGGTTGTAGTTCATTAGGCTGATATTTTTAAGTTGTTTTAAATTATCTTCAAAAATTCTCTTCAAAGCTGAGCAGAACGAAGTATTTCCTTTAAAAGGGTAAATTAAATCACAGAAAATAATAATTTATTACTCTGCCTCTGACAAGCAAGACATCAATTTGATGTTGTTCAGCCTGTACTGTGATGGTGTTCGAAGTTGCCTTCTCCTCCCAAAACAACAAATGAGTTTTGATTTCTCTTCATTAAATGCATCATTAATTCCTCCTCCTGGTTGCTGTTTGTTTTCCCTTCCATACTCTCTTGTTCCTGTAAATTTAGTTCAGGCAGTGCATCCATCACATTTGTGTAATTAGCACTCGGAAATATGGAGTCTTCCAGACATTCCTGCTCCTGCACCAGTGCTGGGAGATGGAAAGAACTCAGAACTTTGCTCCTCCAAGAGCCTGAGGAATTTGGAGCCTGAATTCAGGCTGACCAGGAAGGCTGTGGGTGGTTTTCCCACGTTCCAACAAACCTGGCCTTTCCCACTTTTATCTGGCCTTTGAAATTTCCATTTTGATTCTTTGTTTTGGGTTTGGGGGGTGTTTTTTTCAGCCATGGAAATAACTTCAGCATTGCAGGGACTTGTTTGAGGAGAGCTGTTGCTTTGTTGTGATGGGATTAAATGTGATCCAGGACACAACCATCTTCATCTTTTTGGAATTTCAGATTTCAAGACACCACGTGCCCTTGGGACTGAGAGTCTCTCCAGCTGTGCCATGCAAGGTCAAACAGTGTGTTTGGAGCCCTGGGGATTTTTTCTTTATGTGCCCTGTACTCCACAGTGTGCTCTGACCCTGGAACAAGCCTTTGCTTCCCTCTCAGATTGCTTTAATGGTTGCTCTCATTCTCTTTAATGACTTTGAATCAGTGGTTTTGATGTCCAGTTTATCTCCCCAAAATGCAGCACCCCTGAGTGCCTCAGATTCCCCCCTCAATCCCCCCAGCCTGTCTGATCACTCAAGACCAGAGTCAGACAAACTATCTCAGGTAGCCTCTGACGTCTTTCCAGAAGCAGCTGAAAGCCAGAGCAGATCCATCATGCTTTCCTTGGTGTCAAAAAGGTTTTGCTGTTAAAGATGAGGGAGGCTGGAGGTCACTCCAAATCACAAGATCACTCACTTTATAAGCCCATTTTATCCTGTCAGCTGGTATTACATGTTCAAGTTGTTTCTGAGGAGTCCACAGCATATATCAATTTCTTGTCCTTCAGCCCCTTTGCACACTGGGGTTTAAGCACTGATTGATTCATTAAATGTCTCCAAAGTCAAGTGATTCATCTTTTTCACTGTATTTTATTGTGCTTATTTTCCCTGACTTACAAGCCCCCAGCACAACACTGAGTTCTGTTCCCTCTGAGAATCTGTGCAAATACAGGGTATTTGTACACACCAGAAAGAGGTGCCTGCACAGGATTTTACTGAGCATTCCAAATTGGAGTGTGTCCTATGGGAATTCCAGTAGGTTTTTGCTTGACAGTGCCCAGACACTGCTCTATTGCACACCCCAAACCTTGCACACCCACACAATTTAGAGCTCAAAACACAGTTTCAAGGTCCAAATGATTATTTCTTATTATTTTTCAGATTCAACCCCAAGCTTACCAATCACAAACCCTTATTTATATATGAGCCTCAAAAGTGGGGAGAACAACATCACAGTTAAATCCCCAAAGCCCACATTTGAGAGACAAAAGAATTAACTTGAGGTCCAAACCCACACTTTTTCGACTACAAACCCCACTCTTATAAATTCCAAGGTTTATACTTTTGAAGTTCAGAACATTATTTTTGAGGTCTGACCTGGAAGGTCCATGGGACTGTGATGTCACACCAAGTCTGTGACAAGGGGCTCTGGGGTGGTGGGATCTGCACTCTGGGAGGGTGAATCCACAGGCTGAACCTCTTTGTCACTGAGAACATGACTGTCACTGCTCAGGATCAAGCTGGGAATGTGAACTACACCAAGATGGACTTCTGGGATGGGATGGAGTCTGTCTTCTTGATGCCCAGCATCACCCTCGAAGGTACAGGCACCTGCAGCCACCTCTGGAGTGTCACCAGGACACACCACCACAGCCCTGGGGGACACCTGAGGCTGGGGACAGCAGTGACACACACAGCTGCCTGTGTCCCACAGTGCAGGAAGGCTGGGAACCATCACAGAAAAGAAAGAAAAGGAAGTTTCTCCCAGAAGAAAAGGGGAAAAGAAAGTTCATTTTGTGAAAGAAGGAGAAGTGAAAGACCCTCTTGGGAGAGAAGGAGAAAAGAAACTTCTTCCTGGGAGAGAAGGAGGGAAGAAACTTCTTCCTGGGAGAGAAGGAGGAAAGAAACTTCTTCCTGGAAGAAAAGGAGGAAAGAAGGCTCCTCTTGGAAACACATCCCTGTCAAGGAGTGCCCAGGCCTTGGACTGCACCTCCAAGGTCTTCATCTTGCAGGGACCAGGAGCTGGGGCAGCTCAGGGGCTCAGAGCGAGGCCAGAGGCTTTCTGGTCAGTGCTGAATGAGCCCCAGAGGAGCATTTTGGCTGGATCCAGGCTTGAACCCTCCCTTTGGGTGCCCCCCCTGCACCCAAAGGAGTCCATGTCTCTGCAGTACCCCATGCTGAAGAGGAGGGATGAGGTGTCCAGGGGGCAGAAATCCCTCAGCTTTAAATCAGGGCTGGGGAGAGCAGCACCTGAGGTGGCAAAATGGGGACGTGACTGGAGCTGGTGCTGTTTCCTGCTGGGAATGCAGAGTCAGAGGGAGGATCTTCAAAGGTCCCTCACTTCTGGTGGATGCACCTGCTTTTGTTGAGTATTCCAAATTGGAGTGTGTCCCATGGGAATTCCAGTGGGAGTTTTTTGGATTTTATAACACTGTTTATTTCCACTTCAGGGTGTCCTGTTTTTCAGCCTTGGTTTTGTTTTCCTGAACATTTTTAACCCAGTTAAAATATGGGATATGCCAATATATATCTAGGTAGCTCGCGTGCCAGAAAGGAGAATATATGAATACACACAATAAATGCTGCTAAAAATCAACAAAATTGCTCAAATCTTTGAAAACTGGCTTTAAGGCAATCATTTCCCAGGCCTCCTCTGGACCTGGATTGTATTAATGGCAATTGTGGGCAGCACAGTACCAAAGATCTGTCCTTCTTTCTCACTTTTATCTGCCTTTGGCCAATTTGGAGGGATTTATTCATCCAGTTAGAAAAAGAATTAATTACTTTGATAAAATCCAAGTTGGTTTGCATGTACTTGCTCTCTGGGCAGTGTTGTCCTTTCTCTTGTGTTAAATAAGGCACAATATCACATCACTATCCTGTTCCTAAATGAGTGTGGTGAGATGGGGGCTGCTCCTTGCACTGGGTAAATATTGAAGAATCATGATAAAAATCCATTTTGTTTAATTAGTGCTTAAATTATGCTGGGAATTATCCAGAGCACAGTCCATTTGTTTCCTCAGTGAGTAATTGCAAGTCACTGTAGGTATGAACAGTCTGATGGAATAACAGAGGGAGTCACAGCCCAGAGGTCTGCAGGACTCTGAGTACAGTTTATTTAGAGTGGAAATGCCAGGTAAGGATCCCCCCCAAACCCTCCCAAATGAAAAGCCTAAATTCATGTGTTGGGAATGTAAACCACAGAAGATTTCTCCCTGAATCCCCTGCTTTGCAGCAGTGGGTATTTGCTGTGGAAGACTTGACAAATCTGTGTGGCCTCAGAGGTTGATAATAGATGATCTAATCTTACATCCATGGCAGGAGAATAAAAATCAGGGCTGTTGTAAGGTCGACAGCAAACCTTTCTGTTCTTGTGCTTGTCATTGCTCTGTAACGTTTTAGCAAATGTCAGAAAATAAATTCAGGGTTTGATCCTGGTTTAATACAATTTAAATGCAATGTATCTGTCCTCTTGATCTTTGTTTGCATTTCAGGCGAAGTGATGGGAAGGAGAACAGGAGCCCTGACGTGTAGAAAGGATTGGTTTTCAAATTTCCCATTTCTAAATGACATTTCTGCCAAAAGCCACTTACACTAAGGAGGGGGGAAATTGTCCTCCACCCTAATTAGAACTAGAGAACTGAAAAATGCCATATTTCCAAATAATTTCTGTTTAAGGGTTCAAGAACTTTTTAAATGTTGTAAGATTTGGAGGAGCCAGAATGTAGAACATGTTTATGTAGGGTTGCAGGACAGTGTTTGCTAAACCAGATGACAATGGTGTTTTGCCTGATGCATTTTTCCTGGGCAAAATCCTTTTGTCCAGCGCGTTGTTTTCACCAAAATCCCTCTGCAGAGACCCAGGAGTCACAGAATTCCCTGAAAAGCAAAGGAAATGCTTTGGACTTTAGGTCCAAAGGGATGGTCTGGATTTCAAAGCCCAGTTTTAGGCTGGTGAAAGAATCACAGCATGGTTTGGGTTGGAAGGCACCTTAAAACCCTTCCAGTTCCACCCCTGCCATGAGCAGGGAGACCTTCCACCCTCCCAGGTCGCTCCAAGGACCATCCAACCTGGCCTTGGACACTTCCAAGGATGGGGAACAAAGCTTTTTGTTTGGCTTAACTAAAGAACAAGGATTTTTTTTGTGGCTTTAGCACTAGGTGGGGCTAAAGGACTGAAGAAGATGCGAAAAAACATCTGATGGTGAGCATGTTCTGGTGCTGAGCCCCGGGATGTGGAAACCCCGAGGAAGAGAGGAGGCAGCGGGTGGTGTTGGAGCCCCTTGCCTCGCTGAGCTCTGTGGCAGAGAGCAGGGCCTGGCTCTGCAGGTGCTGGGGTGTCAGCACTGCTGAGAGGGCACAGACACGCGGGGAGATGGGCAGAGGTACCCGCTGGGCACCCCCGCTCAGGGCATCGCCCATTTCTGGCAGCTCTGCCTGTTGCAAAGGAGCAGCATCTGCTCAGCGTCCCAAAGCTGCCCAGGAACGGCATCAAGAGGGGAAAGAGCTGATTTGTGTGTGTGTGTGTGAGCCAATTTTTAAAGGACTGGTTTCAGTGTTTTATTGGGTGACATTTTCTATATTGTTTCTGTTTGTTGATGTAAGAGGGAAGTGGCTTTTAAAATGCAAAAGAAACCCATTCAGATTGTTCTCCCTATCAAGGTAACAGACCTGTTTGTTACCAGATAAAACAGGGATATAACATTCTTTATTCTGGAACACAATATCCCTCGACTGTCACAGTTAAAGATCTTAACTATCCTTATCAATCCTATTGCAAATTATCCTTATCAATCCTATGGCAAACTATCCTTATCAATCCCATGGCACAGCTCTGCTGTCTGTACCAGCTTTTGCCTGTATTAATGTGAGTGTTTGTGTGGGCAAAGATTTCAGCAGAACTGAACAACCAGCTGTTTTCTCATTTGCTCTACGAGGGTAGAAACATTTAATGAAATTGCTTATGGTTTAATGATTTGTGTGACATAAACAATATTTTCCTTCTGTCAGTCCTGGGCCAATCTCAAATTGCTTGAGGATGTAAACATGAGAAATCACACCCAAACAATTTAAATTAAATGCCTAATGTACCTGGGGAGAGATTATCTGCTCTGCTTCTATCACTTCTTCTTTAAATCTTCCAGCAGCAGGGGTTCCTGTTTGTTGCTCAGAGCTTTATTGCACAAATACTTTAGTGCCAAGTAATTGCACAGGGTGGAGGGAATGGGAATTTTTTGAGGGAAGCTCCAAAGAAGTCCAGAAACCCTTTTAAACCTACAGTTTCCTCATAGAAGTAGAGGACATCCTGAGCTGGAAGGGACCCAACGTGGATCATGGGAATGTTGGAACAGCCTCTGAGAGAAAGACAGTGCTCTGGGAAATGGGCAACGACCGAGGAAGGACTCACTTAGGGCAAGGAAGTGTTTCTTAATGCAAAATTGCCATTTCCCTCAGGGTGGTGCTGAGCCATGTTCTGGACTCCAGCAGCTGCTCCAGGGGGCATTTTGGGCAAGTGAATTGACCTTCCTTCTTTTGTCCATCTGGAGTATAATTGGAGTCGAGATGTTTGTGGATCAGGGCCTGTCTTTCTCTTGTGCTCATGCAGAGAACTTTGGTCTTTACCTTGTGCCTGCCCCGTTCCTGGAAGTGTTCAAGAACAGGTTGGCCACGGATTGGAGCGCCTGGGATAGTGGAAGATGTCCCTGCCCATGACAGGAGGTGGCACTGGGTGATTTTAAAGTCCCTTTCGACCCAAACTATTCTGGGATTCTATGATTCATCCTTTTATTTGCAATTATTAAGGGCTTGATACCTTTATAAACGAGCACTCAGGGGTTTCTTTGCATCCAACAAAAAAAAAGGAGGAAATTCAGGATGAAGTTGCAAAGCTGACAACCTTAAACTCCAGACTCTGCTTTCCTGCAAATGAAGCACGAGGTTCTAAGACCTCAAACCATTCCCTCTGGCTTTGCAAAAGAGACCTGTGTGATTCACAGCATCAAGAAGGTTTTTGTGATCATTAGGAGGACAATCTTGGTGTATCCAGCTCTGAGGAAGGTGGTTAATCACCAATTAGGGGACATTGCTTTTAAAAGGGCCAATTAGGGGACATTCGTTTGAAAAGGGAGGAGTGGGAAGGGGCTCTTTGGATGTCACGCTGGCTTTGGCATTAGACAGGCAGGAGCAATACATTGAAGAGAGCAGCAGAAAGTCTGAGGCCACCTACTCTCCTCCCATGCAAGTTTTAATTATAGCTCTGGACTTGTGTCAGCGGGCCCCGTGTTCAGACAGCTCTTCATGACTCAAACTGGCTCCCAAGGACCATGTGTGTAGCAAGAAGCTCAAATGCACTTTGTCAAAGTCATTCTGGGTAGAATTTCAGAATTAAGCCAGACCCCAGAGCAGGGCACAGAAATTAAGCCAAACTGCAATCTCTTCTCATGCATTTCTCTGGTTTTTTCCTGGTTTCTGAGGGAAGCTAGGAGGCAGCTCAGTTCAAGCAATGAACTTATGACTGAGAGCTTTCTGGTTTTCACCAAGAGATGAGGCTGTAATTGATTTCCTTGCACTGGGGAAAATTCTCTTTGGGAGCAATGTATTACCACCGATCTAAAGGGAATTTTCACCTGGAGGCCTTTGGTGTGGGTGGAAACTTATAATTTGAACAAGCAAGGGTGAGACTTTATAATGCTTCACCTGGGTATTGCTGCACAAAAGCTTTCTGGGTCTTAAGGTATGAGTGCAAGAGTGGATTTTCTGTCTTTTTAAGATGTGAAACTTTTCTTAGCCCTTTGGTTCTCCCGTGTCAAGTCACTGCATGAGCCCCCTGGGGGACAGGAGATGCTGTGGGTAGTGACAGAGCTGGAAATAGTCCCTTTTAGCTTATTCCCCTTCTTTCCTAAGCCTTATGGAACATTTCACATCTGAAACCTGGCTGTGGTAGGATAGAAATGCTGGCAGTGGATTGACTGTGCCAACATCACCCACAACCCAAGAGTAGCTAAGTGCAGTATTTTGTTTGCTTTGATAATCCCCCTTAAAGAGGGGCTTAATTTTTGGTTTAATGTTGAACTTTTGTTTGAAACTTGTAGTTTTTTGCTTTAAAATTGAACACTGGGCTTAGGGATGCAGTGCCACAAATGCTGTGGCAAAGAGGGGAATTAATACCGCCAGAAAAGGGCTTCTAATTAATTGACATTTTCTCCTAGAATCATGGAATAGTTTGGACTGGATGGGACCTCCAGGACCATATATTTCAACCTTCTGCCCCTAGACCAGGTTGTTTTCCCCTGAAAACAAAAAGAAAACTCAAACATTTCCAGATAATTTAGTGGATGCCATTGAAAGTGCTGGTCACCAGTGTCAGCTCATGTTGTGGGTATGGAAGCAGCTTTAAATGTGGCTTTCAAAGCAAACTATTTATATTTGTGTGTCTTTGATGCAAGACTAGTTTTAAAAGAGACTTTCTAAAAGAAATGACTCTTGAAATCTAAATCTTGCTGGGTAAATAGCCCAAATAACATGTTTCATTATTTAGGTTGTGAGCAATAAAAAATACTCTTGCCCATAATGGCAAGATTTCTTCATATGTACTTCTTTCTGCTATAAAGTTGATGCATCTGTAATGCACTGCATAATTAAACACTGCAGAGGTATTGCTTTGGAGGGAAAACAAGTAATGAAGGGGATACATTAAATTTTGGTGATTACAGAGACAGTTGTTTAGCCCAAGCCTAGGACAGTCTGCTCTGCAGGTCAAAAAAAATAACCCAAAAGAACACAATTTTGTTCCAGCTCTGCATTGCTCTGCTAGAAATGGATTAGGCTATTAAATGATATTTTTTCCATTAATAAAACAAACGTTAATGCATTGTTTGATGCTAATAATGAAACCATTGTAAGAATGCTTCTTCCATGAACATTTATCTCCTCGTTCACCACGTCCTGGCGAGGCTGGGGGTGCAGTGAGAGGGTTTTTTGGGCAGGAATTGTGCTGCCCACTTAGGCTGTGTTCCCGTGGCCAAAGCTGATCCAAGGGCTGAACTTCAAATCCAACCCATGCAACCATCTGCTGCACCACATCACTGGCCTCATTAAACTGTATTAATTCAGAGCAGAGCGAGGCAAGGAAAAGGTCTGCTCAGCTCTCCCTGTTCCTACAATCCCTTAGCAGGCTGTAAATGCTCTCCCAGCCATCATGGTGCTGCACAGATAAATAATTCTTGCACTGCAGCTTGTGTTTGGCACGGCCATAAACCTGCCTCTGGAACTCACCACCTCCAACGAGTCCAGCACGGTGGCATCTGCTTTTCCCGTGCCCTGAGGGGGGAATTGCATTGATCAGGGGATGGGGATAGTTCATACCTTGTCCAGATTTTAATACTTTGATTTTCTACCTCGTCCAGGGACTTGGGAGAAAACTCTCAGCTCAGCAGGGAGAACCTGGTGTCTCCAGCGGGCTCCAGCTGGGTGTTGCTCACTGCAAGAAAAGGGTCTGATTTTTTTTTTTTTCCCCTCCCATCTCTTTGTCAGAGGTGGTTGTGCATTAATCCCTTTATCCCTGGCAGTACTGTCAGCTGGGGAGAGAGCAGCAGATAAAGCACCTGCACGGCTGTTCATTCCTCCCGGTGCAAAGCTTAGCGCAGACACTCCAACTGGAGCCCTTGTAATGCAAACAACTCCAGCTGCAGATAACAGCTGGAAAGGCCAGATTAAGGGGATGGCTGGAGCCTCCCCCTCGCGATCTGGGTACTGCCGCACATGACATTTCCCCTGCACAAGGCACAAAGAGCTTTCTGAAGCTGGAGCTCGGTACAAGATGTTTTCGAGCTCTGCTGCAGCCTTTCGAGCGCTGCACACGGGTGTCTGTCACAGATGGGACACAGCCCTTGGATCCCAAAGAAAGGATGCTGAAGGCAGAATCTGCTCCTGGGTATCCAAGGGCTGCATCCCACGGCTGTGCCCTCTTCAGCCAGAGCAGCAATTTGATTGTGAAGCACTGGAAGGGGAGCACAGACGGCGAGTCAGAGGCAGAAATAGCCGGAACCAGAGGAGTTCGAAGAGATGCTGCTGTGCCATTAAGGAGAATGTTTCTGAGTGACTGGATCGGCTCTGAAACACAGCAATTTACACGTGGGCCTCAAAAAGCAAAGCGACTCATTTGCTGGGATGCTTCACGAGTCTGTACAGACCTTAATTTGGCTTATCAAAAAGAATCTGTTGAGTCAAGACTTGGAAGAAGACTTGATTAAAAAAGCAATCGAAGTGTGAATGCTGGCAGCTGAGGAGTGCAGGAGTATTTGTTCGAATGCATTTAAGGAGTGGTTTTGGTGATGTGGCCTCTGTCTAGAGTTGCACCAATGACTCTTTCTGCAGGCTTAGTCACAGGTCCACACTGGCTGCCTTTTGCTGCCAAGATGATTTCTCTGCTGTCTGGCAGGCTCATGGTGCAGACAGTGGACAAAACCAGCAGGCTCAGCACCCTGAAGGTTTTTCTGAGAGCAGGGAAGAGCAGCAGCAGGGGTTTGGGGGGTCTGTGCTCTCCTGGCAGGTTGGTTGGTGCTGCCTCTGTGAGCTCCAACCACCCAAGGACAGCCTGGGAGAGCTCAGCTCCAGTTTTGCCACTGTTAACAGCTTTTATAAGAAGTATTTAAATTAAAATCAATGATCTTAAAGCTTTGCTTAAAAAACAAATTGAACGTCCTCCAACTCCGAGGGAAATAAACGATTTTGGCAAGAAGAAAATCTTCCATTAGGCTGCAAATGATTATTGTTAGTAGAAAAAACAAAACTACATTCCTGTCCAGAGCTTTGATACTTTAAACACTCAGTCCTGCCCTTCTGCAGCTACTCAATGCAGGTGTAGTGGTTGCCCATCCCTACCCAAAAATGTTCTTTAAGAGGACCCAGAGCTGCTTTTCATGTGGATTCATGTTAAACAATCCTGTCATTTGCAATAATTCTGTACCAGGGGACTCCTAATCTGTTTTCTCCCCGCAACACTGTTGTGTGTATTGGGCCACATTAATGTTATACAGTAGTAAGTGAAGCAAATACAGTGTATTTGAATTTCTGTCCTATTATTGCATATGACACAGTTCAGTAGCTGGAAATAAACTAAGTTTTGAATAAAATATGGTTGTTTCTGCTAACAGGAACTGTAATGCCTGGGCTTATAATTTCCCTCTTGAGCAGAGTCTTTATTTTTTTTCTGCAACACTTAAATGGTCATGGTTAGGTTTTATTCCTCTTTCTTTTTGATTTGCCTGTATTCTCCAAGGTATTCAAAGCATCCTCTGTTCAACTTATGTAATTCTGATTAAATTCAATAGAACATTTCTCCTTTCTGTATTAATACATCTGTATTGGTTCTTACAATCCTGTCTCAAATACTGTGAGTTTAGAAATTCAGCTCTTTCACGAGGAGCGAGCGTAAAGAGAATGCAGCTGGTGAAACCAACTGTTAGAGCAGCACCCTGATGGATATAACCTCTTGTGCAGGTACAGAGCATAAAATTCTCTTCTACAGACAATTTCCTCCACACTGAACGAGACCTGAAAGCTAATTGATTGCTGATGAGGTTTTGTATTTTAAGAAATACTCGGTGGGGGAGTGTTGTGCCTTTGTCCAGGGGGCACAGATGGGGTCGGTGTCACCCCACCGGTGCACGAGGGGGTCAGATTTCCCAAAGACCACATGAAAACCCTGAGATACTCAGGATCCCCCACTGGCTGGGGCCTGCAAGAGCAGGTGCTGGAAGTGCCAGTGGGCTTCTTTCTCCCCCACACTGACACCGAGTGCTGCAGACGAGCTTTGCCTTCCCTCCGAAAGCCAACGGAAGGCGTGGGAATTTCACAGCAGAAAGCAAGTGAAAAGCACCTCTCCCTNAGTTACTTGTGCTGCTCTTGGAATGGGGCCAGTGGAACTGGGAGCACACAGCACGTGTGGGTGGGTGGTGGTGGCTCGCTGAGCTCCCCGGCTGGCACTTCTCTGGGCACGTCTGGGGTGCCACAGGCAGCGTCCTTGTCCTTGAATGTTCACAGCACGTCAGAGCTGCCTGCGAATCCCGTGGGCTGGACGGGCTGCTCTGCCACTTCCCAGTGGTGGGGGTGGTGCTGGATGGGGTTTTGGGTTGCCAGGACTGGGTGCAGAAGGCTGGAGCCCCCAGCTGATGAGGGACATCAACTCACTGGAGCAGCTCTTCCTCTTCCTTGGCCAGAGCAGGGATGTCCTTTCTCACACACCTTGGGCTGCAAACTTATTGTGGTTGGTCCTGAGCTCCCTGGAACCGTTTCAGCCACTGCTTCCCATATGCCCACTTGGCTTTGGGAAGGGCTGGCCGGGCAGTGATCCAGGAGGAGCCACATCTTCCTGTGCAGACGATGTTGTCTCTGTTAGCAGCAGAAAATAATCAAATACTAAGGAGGGTTGGATAAAGGCCTTGCAAAGAACAATTAATTTGATGCACTGAAGGTTTGCAGATCAATTCCCAGCCTCGGGCAGCCTTCCTTGACAAGCTTTAAATGATACTGTCACCAAAAGGCAGAGGCTGGGATGTCTGTGTGATCTGCAGATTGTTCCACTGTCCCTTCATTGTTCTGTGTGCCCTGGCAGGGGATGCTCCTCCATCACTGGACATCCAGGTGATCTTTTGAAGCCCCCAAGGCAACACCTTGCCCCAGCACTCACTTCCCACTGCTGATATGAGAAGTGGAATTGGGAATATACCAAAAAACAAAGCATTTGTGGCCAATCCTCTCATCAGGTTTTTTTTTCCACACTCACAAGCTGGAGTTAAACCTGTTCACACGAGTGTCAAAGTATTTGCCTTTTATCTTCTCTCTTCTTCTTCACTACAAGCTCCTCTAACCTGTCCAGGAGGAGAAAGTCCTGATTTTCTATTATTTGTATGCTTGATGGAGAAAAATCCTCTCAATATTCAATGTGAGCTCTACTTTTCTGTAAGAAACTACTTTTGAACAGTTCCCACCCAACACTGTGCTCACTCTTACAGTTTACTTTACCTGTTCCTGCAGAAGCCTCCAGAATGTAACCAGAACACAGTGGATTATCTCTTGTGTTAGGATTGTACATCTATATATTAGTTGATGAAGTTATTTGCAGCTCAGCTGTTTCCATGTGACTGCCTTCAGTTTGTTCTTTAACAGTGTACAAAGAAGGAACCTGCAGTGCCTTTCCTCTCCTCTAAATCTGTATTCCACTGCTGTCTCATCTGTTTAATACATTTCCTTTACAAACCCAGACTTATGTTTTAGCCTAATGCCAGCAAGAGCTCTGGAAAGATTTATTCTTCTGGACCTTAATGTAAAATGAGTAATGCTGGAACTGGCTCCCTTGGTAGCAGCAACACGTTTTACTACTGATTGTCAGAAACAATAAAAAAGAGAATACGTTGGTAGTTTCTGTGCTATTTGCTTCCTGGGATTTTTGTCCTGAATTAACCTCCACAAATATATTGCATGAGTAACTTTGGAGAAGTTCTCAGCATGTGTGGAGGAGAGAAACAGGGAAAAGAAATTGAGTTGTTGCTGCAGTTTTTAGTAATAAACATCAAGGGAATGAAACATTGATCCCAAGACTCCATGTGAGCCACTGGGCAGCCAGTGTCAGGTATCCCACTGAATTTCCCAGAAGATAAAAATCAGCTGCTGTCAGGATGTATATTGAATATCCAAGCTGTAATAAGTTGTGTCATAACTCTGCCCACACACAATCTGAGTGTGTGCTGCAGGTGAGACTCAACCCAAAGCTCCTTGAATTTTAATTCTCTTAAAAAAATCCAAGATTTGTCAAATTCCACAGCCCAAGGTCCCAGGATAAGGGTGTTCTTTTAAAGCACTTGGCTCAGCATCAAAATCTGGATTTGTTTTATTAGTTTTGCTGGGAAATTCAAGTACTTTCTGCTGTGGTTGTAAAATGTCCTTATTCTACAGATAAAAATACTGCAAAAATTAATTTGTTAGCAGACATCCAAGGTTTGATTGAGGGGACAGAGAAATCTTCATTGCTGAGGGCTCTTTAGCTTTTACAGCGAGGAGTTATAGGAAGTTATAAAAGGGAAACCAATGTTTGTATTTCAAATGGAAAGAAAACCAAGCCTGATATTTGAAAGTTGGTATAACCCCCCCTTAGAGGGTGTCAGGAGCCTCTCGCAGCTCCGTAAAGTTCAGGACTTACTGTTGTTATTCAAAATCCATCAATTACCTGGGAATGTCAGCACGGGACTGAACTGAGGTCGATGTGAGAAGAGTCTCTGGGGAAAAGGCTCTTTCCTTCCCTCTGTGGTTGCAGGAAGAGGGAAACCCCTTTTCTCCTTGGCCAAAAGGGATTTTCCAGGGTTTTAAGGCAGCGACCCGTCATCTTCTCATTGTGCTGGAGTGGTGTTAATTTGGTGCTGCTCCATGTTCTCCTTAATGACTTAATAAGATGGCTAATGCAGTTATTGCCTTCCTTCCACCTCCAAGGCTCTGCTTCCCTTTGAATCTTGGCAGGGAGTATTGTTTTCCCACAGCAATATCCACTGCTTTATCCTTTCCCATTCCCACTCTTCTGCTCTGGCATTTTCTGATAGTCGTGTCAAGCTCCACAAATGAGTTTTTTCAGAGCAGTTTATTTGGCTCTTGTTTTACATCTGTGGTAATGTTTGAGGCTTGGGAAGTAGACCAGACCTGACTGTTATAATTTCAATGGGTTTTGGACAAAACTGTCCCATTACAAGTTCCCCTCTCAGCTCTGAGTTGTGAAGTTGCTCTGACACCCTCACTGCGCTGCAAAGGACACGAGGAGGATTTTACACTTGTTTTACATTTGTTGGACTAAGCTTCCAGAGGTTTAAAATCTAATATCCCACCTGTCCTTCCTATCATTCACTTGAGAAGGACGAAAGGCAATTAAAATCCCCAGCAGTGTCAGGAACATGACAGGAGCTGACGTTTTTGGGTTGTGGAGCATTGCCTGCCATGGATGGCTCTGCAGGAATTGTCACATCTCATCTTTGTCTCCTGCCATGGAGCTCGCTTCCCGAGAATGCTGTTGGGCTTTCCAAATTGCAATACTTTAGAAACAACTACCTTGGTTAAATTTTTTATTTTCATCCAGGCAGAGGAGCAGTGCAGAGTTTGGAGCTGCCACGTCCCTGCAAGTGTCCAAGGTCAGCTTTAGACAGGGCTTGGAACAACCTGGGATAGTGGGAGGTGGCCCTGCCCATGGCAGGGGTGGAACTTGGTGAGCTCTGAGCTCTCTTCCCACCCAAACCATTCCATGTGCTGGTTTAGACTGGATATTGGGAAGGAATCCTTCCCTGGGAAGGTGGGCAGGCCCTGGCACAGGGTGCCCAGGGAAGCTGTGGCTGCCCCATCCCTGGGAGTGTCCAAGGCCAGGTTGGAGCCACCTGGGACAGGGGGAGGTGTCCCTGCCCATGGCAGGGGTGGCACTGGATGGGCTTTAAGGTCCCTTCCATCCCAAACCATTCCAGGATTCCCTGATTGAGCACAGCAGGAAGGGGGGAGTGTGTGAGCTCAGCTCAGGGACAGAACAGTTTGGACAGTCTCAGCCCAAAAAGCAAATCCCACATTTTCAGTTTGCTGGGATTGGGAAGCCAACTTTGCACTCACCCCAGGCAGCTGTGGGGAGAAGTTGGCTGTGATGGGACACTCAGGATGACACATAACATTTGGCTCCCACTATGAGGCCATTTTACTCCAGTAGAATCCACGTGTTTGCCACATCTGGGCACAGCTGGATAGGTGCTTATAAAATGTGGGATGGCTTGTGCCTCAGAGTTTATGGCCTAAATAAATTATTCACATCACAAGGAGCTTTGGGTTGAAGGGAACATCTGAGCACTCAGGGATGCAGAGATACCTGGGTCCCAAAATCAGCCCATTCACAGATGGGAGTTCATGCCATGGATTAAATATTAACTGGAATTTGAATGAAATCCCTCAGGATTTTTTCCCTGGCTCATAAAAATTCCTAGTTTACCATTTTAAACCTAATTTTTTAGGGAACTTTAGTGAGGCCTTTAAACGGTTTGCAGCTGTGTGAGGTCTGAAAATAAAAGAACAAAAACTGGCTTTGAACACCTGCGAGTTGGGGATTTGGCTGGAAGGTCTGAGCTGCTTCCTCATCTCTTGCTGGGGTGTGCATAACCATGCTTATGATCTGCAAGAAAAAATGTTTAAAATATCATTTAGGAGGAGTGTGACTTCATTTGGTAAATAACAGAAGGAAATACAGAGGAGGGAGAGGAAGTCTGAGATTGTACAGAAACATAAATAGGATGCTGGGGTTTGATATCCAGGTCCAGTTTCTTCCAAGCTTCCGTGTCTTTATTTGAAAAATTGAGCTGCAAACTTTTAAAAAATGACCTCCTAAATTGGAATAATTCTGTGCTCAAAAATCAGCTGAAGAATGGAGCTTGTAAGAGTAAATGATGCCCCTGGGAAGGCTGGTATTGCTCTTAGCAAAAGAGATTTATAGAGAGAGCAATGAGTGGAGATAGATGCAGTGAACTTAGTCTTTGGGAGCTAAGACTGATTTATAAGTTTTGTTTTTGCAGTTTGTACTACCATCAGTACCCTGAAGATGGATTTATAGTTTCCTGTAGTAAATTCATCACTATGCAGACAAGAATTTTTATTTTCCCATTTTGGAGAGGGGCAGATCTCACTGAAAAATCAAGCAAATGTTGTAATTCAGATGGGTTTTTTTTCCCTTAAATCATCAAAACAGACCAAGAATCCCCACTTCCATGTGTTTGCAGGCCAGCAGTGCTGACTTGTAGTGAAATCCATCCCGTTGTAGGAGTGTTTCTGCTTGAGTGGCTTTGCCAGAGATCCCAGATGAGTCTCTCCACTGGAGAGGGGGACTGTCCCAGTTTGACACCCTCAGAACTGCCCCACTGCCCTGTAATTACCAGTGAGGGTGGAAGTTCAGCCTCTGTAGTAGAAGGAGAGCTTCCAAATTTATTAAAGAGCAGCTTGGATGTGAGGAAGGGGATTTGCAGGAGCTTTAATTCGTGGATCCCTGTGAGATGCCTTGGCACAAGTGAGAGCTCTGGAAAAGTTGGTTAAAGGAGTGGGGAGTTAAAGGCCTGGTAAAGAACTGGCTTCAGGTCAAACTGGGAATCCCAATCCAAGCTGGTCATGGTCCAGTTAGAGCTTTTATGTTTGACTTTGGGCCAAAAGTCCACCTTATTTGGGATCCACCTTGAGGACTTTGACATCTGTGCAGACACAAAGGGATGTAACTCCATAAAAAATCACAGAAGAAGTTGTTTTACTTAATCTAACAGGAAAGTTACAGAACAAAATCCAAATTTTTACCATTTTACTGGCTAAATATAATTAGAAATAACTTTGGGAGTTACTGCTAACACAACACTGCAGTGTAGGGGATGTGGGCTGGTGAATAAAACCCTTTGCCATCCTCACCAAGTGCTTTGCTGCTCTCCAAGCAGTGCCAGGGAAATCCATTCCTTGAAACTGGAGTTTCTTAACCCAAGACAGGCAAACAAAAGCCTGAGCACTTTTCCTCTATCCCAGCTATGGATCAAACATTGCCAGGCCCGGGTTTATTCTGAACACAAAGCCAAACATCTGCCTAAAGGCCCATCAGGAGCCCTAATGAAGGGGCCAAGCACTGGCAATTCCTGCTGTAAGGCATTAATTAATTGGGCACAGTCATTATCATCCTCCCCCTGGCATTTTTTTGATGCCTCAGGAGTTCCAGACGACATTCCTATACAGCAACTTGTGCAGGCTCTTTCTCACAGCCATCTGTTGCAGCAGAGACCTTTCTGAAGGTCACCAGAGCTTGAGACCTCAGCAGAACTTGTGGATGGTGCTGTGGAGGAACAAACAACTCTTGCCAATTAAACTGGAGGTGAGATGTGACCCTCCAGATGCCACTGTGCCCTGAACCCCCCAGTTTGCCCATGTCAGAGTCACATCCAGGACCTTTTTCCTTGTTCAGTGCCCCACTTGTTGGACTCCTTGGGTCAAACCTCCCCCTGGGTCACTGCTGTGAGCTCCTGGCATGATCACTGCCAAAGAGTTGTACTAAACCCATTAATTCTGGTTTTCTTAGCTCATTAACGAGCTTCCTTCATCTTCTGCCTTTGCTGTACAAAGCAGCCTTATATTTAATTAGCATTGACTGACCTTTTTTATTTAGCTGCTAAAAAGGTTATTTAAGTCCTTAAGAAGAATTACTACACCTCTAGTTGACCTGATAATTGGTGTATTGTTGCTGGGGGTAATTGGGCTGATATTTGGCAGCTTGTGCACATGTGGTACAGGTGTGGGGGTATAAATTTGTATTGTTCTCTGGCAAAGGGCAAGACTCAAAGTGAGGAAATTAGAAAAGCAGTAACTTAATGGCTGGTAGGTGCTTAGGAGGGAGATCAGCTCCCTCAAAGCCACGTCCTTTGCAGCTTTCCCAGCAAACACTCCAGTTTTATTTCTAAACACAGTTAGGGAGGTTGTATTGTGAATACTTGGGGTTCCTCTTGTTGGTGCCTGGTTAGGTAATTGCAGTGATTAATGAAAAATACCAGCAAGCCTGACTGCTAAAAAATTGATGTCACTTTGGGTACGATTATTTCCCCTGGAGATAAGAACAACAGCCTTTGCAGAAGTGAACAGAGATTGTAGCAGGGAACTGTGTCTGTACCTGTGTCAGTTTAATCATGTGTATTCATCCTTACATGTCAGGTTTGCTCTTTTTAAGAGATGCAAACTGAAGATAATAAAACAAATACTGATGTTTTCTGCACTTGGAACTGCCATCAGTCCCCAAAGCCTGGCAGAGCTTGTTCTGAAAAATGAGAAGAACAGACATTCATTAAAACTTGATACAGAGAAGTTTCTATGCTGAGCATTTTTTTTTTTTTGCAAGTTGCTTTGTGAAATTCATGGGAAGACACGTGTTTAAAAGACTTCTTGAGTCAAGGTCTGAACCACAGATCTCTTCTATTTCTTACATGATCTCTTTTGCATCAGGATACAAACAGTGGAAGTGACCTGTTCAAAACCACTTCTGGCATCTTTAAAGGTCTTTAAGGTCCCTTCCAACCCAAGCCACTCTATGATTAGAAATTAAATTGGTTGCTGGATCTGCTCAACTCACCAGCAACTCAAACCACATGTAACACCTCCAATTACAATTATCCCAACCATCCCTTTGGAATTACTGCCAAAAAGGCCCAGCACTGCCACCCTGCCCTTTAGGGTTAAGTGTGCTCAGACTATCAATCTGCTTTACAGGTCCCAGGCTCTCCCCTGCTCTGGGTTTGCAGCAGCATAAATCTGCCAGTGGTTATGTTCAGGTCCCCACCTACACGGGGAGTTAATGGCCTTTTATGTCAGACATCCTCAAGGATATGGCAATAATGGGCTGCCACAGAGCCCTGGGGAAGCGTGGAGCACAGTGGATGGGAACTGGCTGCCTTTCTGTTGATAAATTTCTTTTCATCATCTCGCTGCCCCTTGATAGATTGGCGTGGGAAAGGTCTGGAACCTCCTCAATTTTCTGGGATTGAAATTATGGCCCCTGCACCGTCAGGGTTGTTGGGGAACTCCTTCCATGAGGGTTGTGAAAAATAAGGGGGGGGGTTTAAATCCCTCACTTTTCTTCCCTTCTCCTCCTCCATCTTCACTGGCCCATTAATTCCCCTTGGCAAAGCTGTTTTCTTTCCCAAGGCTTTGACAACCTAGATACAAGTGTCCCCTTCCCCAGGGGCTGGACACTGTGCTGCTGCTCATTTCCTTCAGAAATGCTCTCCTTAGTGAGCTGAAGGAGAATTTCTGGAAGTGCAAGAAACCAGGGGAGCTCAAATAATTATTCTGTTAAATACAATAAAAGCAACAAGGTGCTAAGAGTTTATTTAAATACAAAATGGAGCTTGGAGCAACCTGGTCTAGAGAAAGGTGTCCCAGCCCTTGGCAGGGGGTGGAATGAGATGATGTGAAGCTCCCTTCCAACCCAAACCATTCTGAGATTCTGTTCTGGGGATGTTTTCAAACCAGTTTCCCAGTAAAATTGCTTTGTTGATGCAGATGACACAACCCTGCCTCCTGCCTGTTGTGTTTGTTTGAATCGCAGGAGCAAAACCAGCCATAAATATTGCATTTGTGGTACAGGGTGAGACGGGATCTTTAACAAGGCTACTCATGAGAAAGCAAGTTGCCTTTTAAAATTTTACATCAAAAGTCAAAGTAGCAGCCTGACTGGAGTGGAGACAAGCCAGGAAAATTACCATTGCTGTTAACAGATGCTTTCCCTGAATGAGCCAGGCATCCGTAAATGATGAGTGTGCTGCTCATTCAGGGCACTGCCTTTTATTTTTATTTTACCTATTTATAGAGAAACAAAATCTATTCTCTGTAGATATGAAGGTTACAAAAAATCCAGAGGCAGAACTCCTGTTGTTTGCCAAGGCACGTGAATGTTTGACATCCTTTTTGTCTGAAGGTTTAATCTTGAGAAAGAAACTTGCTCCAATCAATTCCTAAAATCTCTACGAGGCAAAAAAATATTGCAATGGAAAATACATTTTCCTGTCTGCAGTGTTTGGTTCAGCATAATTAACATGAATAATGCAAGACAATTTTCTGATAGTTATTATATTAGAGAGCTTAGCTGACTCATAACTGCCCCCATGACATAGCCAGAATGCAAATTACTCAGATAGAAATAGCACAGAGCTGGTTTGATTAAAATATGATACATATTTTGAATTAAAAATATTCAAGGTCTTACAAAATGACCTTAATGACACTTCCCACCCTCCCCTCAAGCCACCAAGGGAATTTGCATAATCCAATGGAGGCAGCTTTTTCCTTTTCCATCGGTGAATTTACAGGACCTGCCGTTCATGGGATTCTATTCCATTTGTGAGCTCAACTCCAGTTGAATAATGATGGAGCTTTTTGGCGTTGTGGTCTTGGAGGACTTGCTACCAGAGTCAGAAAAATAACTCATCTAACAAGAAACCAGCTGACTCTAATCCTTGTTAACAAATAGATCCATCTCCACGTCCTCCTCCCCTCAGCCCCCAAAATCTGACCCCCAAACTCCTGCAAATGCCAGGGAAAACAAAACATCTGTTGAACCTCTTTCACAGATCTTTGTGGGCTCTACATTTTGGCAGAGGAGTCTGGAAACTTTGGGCACTAAGAGAGGGACGGAAAACCCTTTTCAAACTCCAAGAGTGGGTCTGAAAAACCCTCTTTTCAGGGGGGTTCTCCTTCTGCAGGAATCAAACTTTCCAGGTAGCAGGAGTTTGGGAAGGAGCAGTGCAAAAGCCACTTGGTCATTAGAGAGGAGCAGTTATTACACAATTTGCCCTAAAATATGTGATTTCCAAGTCAGCTCCCACTTGGCCCCTCTCTCCAAAGCTGAAATGCAATGTGTAATGAGATTGGGTGTCACCCACTGGAGAACATTTGACTGGAAGTCAGACACACTTACAGGTAAAAGGATTATTTTGCCCATTAGTTGCAGCCTCTGTGAATTCCCCTGAGCAAAGCAGCAGGTTTTGTGTGAATCCTTGGGTGCAACCTGAGGCTGTTTGGTGCTTCCATGGCACAAATAACAATTGCCAGGGATTTGGGGCACAAAGCCCTCAAACTCTCCCTGCCCTTTCTGTTTCCCACAGAACTGGATCCAGGCTCACTCAGATTTCAAACCCAGCTTGAAGGACTTGAGGTCTAACCCTGGTGGTTCTCCTGGCACAGCTTTTTAGGGGGTATTGATTTGAAAAACATCTTGCTCCATAAATCTGATTTTTGCAGCCAGAGCCTTTGCCAAACTTTTATCGTGGTTTAACTCCTGCTCCCAAACCCTCTCCCTCCACTGAATGGGATTGTTTTGATGCAGTGTGGGGAACAGATACGTGATAAAAGCTCTTTTACCAAAACTTTTTCCTTTTTATGGCCCAGAGACTTCAGTTTTGTCTTCCTATTCCCCACCATTCATTGCACAAGCTTTTCTTTTGACCCTTTTCTTTGTTTTTGCATTTTAATACCTGGAGATGTGTTTGATATGGACTCATCAGTTATCACTAATCCACATTTATCTGCAGGGATGCTGCCTCACTCATTTATTAATGAGGCCCCAGAGCCTGTCTTGTTATTCTCCACCTCCTGCTGTTTGGTATCACTTTTGTATGGTTTTCTGAGAAATTTAGCTGAAAATTAATGCCAATATTTTGTAGAATGTTTTTGAAAATAAGGATTAAAATATGGAAAGCTTACAACTCTGAATTTAAAAATAAAAAGAGGAGGGAGAAGCCTCCTAGCTTTGAAATGAGTGATACAACACGACCATTGCTGAATAAAGAGGCAGATTCCCCTCTTGCCAAGCTTATCCAAGGAGTTTTCAGCACAACTGGGAATGAGGTGGCCCCTGTGCCATTGGGATGGTGCCACTTGATGAGCCCCCCCCCCACTTTGGGGCAGGCACTCCCTGAGAGCTGCCAATGGGAGGGGGAATAATTTGGGGTGTCACTGGCCCTGTGCTGCTTGCAGGGAGCTCCTCAGTTCATCTCCTCGTGGTTGTAACATCCAACTCCATTGGAATTTCATTATGCACTGGAATTAATGTCTTCATTTACGTGCCACTGCTGTTGTTCTTTGTGCCTCTGGCACACAGATTTGTTTTTCAGTACCAGCAGACACAGTAATTGAGCTGTTCCCTTACTTTACTGCCACTATTTGTGAAGGTCTTGAGTCTCTGCTGCTGAATAAAGGCTTCTGCAGACCCTGTTTTTTCATCCTCTAACCTAATAAAGCTCATTCACTGTAATATTCAGCCTAGGAATTTACAATGGGTAGTGCTGAGGGATGAGATCCCCAATTTGCCTGAAGGTGGCACAGAACCAAGGCATCCTTTAGGCTGGAAAAGACCTTTAAGTTCATCAAATCCAGCCACTAACCCAAGGCCAGCACTACACCTTGTCCTCAAGGCCCACATCCACAGCTTTGTTAAATCCCCCTGGGGGATGGGACTTCCCTGGGCAGCCTCTAGCAGGGCTTGAAATGCCCAAAACCAGGTTGGATGGAGGTGGGAGCAACCTGGGATGGTGGGAAGTGTCTCTGCCCATGGCAGGGGGTGGAATGAGATGATCCTTCAGGTCCCTTCCAACCCAAACCATCCCTTGATTCTGTGACAGAACTTCAGGCCACATAAGGGACTTCTTGACTCTTTCAAATCATCACACATGTAATTATGTGTTGTGCTCCTGTTCTTCATTTGTTTCCTTGTGTGTCAGTTGATTCAACAGTAGCACTTCTTGGCATTATCTGGAATTAAATCTGTTTGGAAGGACTCACTCTCCCAGTTATCCCCATTCCAGCCTTTATTTCTGATCACTATCCTGCTGGTTTTATACAACATGCTGTGGGTTCTGGCCTAGATGTGTTTCAGTGTTTAATACAGGTTTTGGATTTACAGGTGACTCAAAGCACCAAAATAAATTCTTGCTCTTTGGTTTGCTTTGACCACCAGCAACACCAACTGCATTTGTTCCATGACATTTTTTAATGGCTGGGTTGCCCTTCCCACTGGCCTGTGCTGCCTCCAGCTCATGTTTGAGGTGATGGAAGTTGGATTCTGGCTCCTCAGTGTGGTACAGCTGAGGGTCCATCCTTGCCAGAGCTGCTCCTGATGGAGGAGGTACCAAAAAACGTTTCAGGTTGTTAATAAAACCAGAATGTCTGTGATGCTCTTTAGTTTCCCAGTTACCAATGGATGGGATGGAATCCAAACCACTGGCTGTTTTTGTATGCAAGAGCTGCATCCTGAGCTAAATTTACTAAACAAATTGCACTAAACAGACAGTGAAAGCCAGAAATTCATGTGTCATAAAACTGTCTTTTTTTTCCCATGGTTTTGTTTGAGGAGATTATTTTTTTTTCCATAATGAATGTTCATTAAAAAATTTTAGCTCCAGGATTCATAGGGGGTGATTTACTGTAATTGTAAAGATTTCTCATGTAACATTAACAAATACAAGAGTATAATTGGGTACATGAGGCAGAATTAGCTGAGCAATGTGCTGAACTCAGGCTGGTTCGTGTGCTATCAGCCAACCACCCCTGAAATTGGGAATATTCATTACCAGCCTGACCTGTTCTGGAGCAAATCTGCTGAGAGTTGCTTTCACTGGATTTTTTAGTGCTGCTGAAAGGTGGCTGATTGATGGCTGTGAATAATAATAATAATAATAATATATTTAACACTTTTCATTCACAGAACTCAGGGCACTTTTAGCCTTGTCTGGTTTATGGGTGGGAGAATTAGGAGTGATTTTTCTGCCAAGTCATGAAAATGCAGCTCCTCCATCCCTGGTGGTTCTTCTTGTGTCTCTTCCCAAAGTGAGAATACTGCTGCTCCAGGAGGCTGAATCCCCAGGACAGTGGGATTTTCCACTCTGCCTTAGTTGTTCCCAGGGCAGGGATTCCCTCTGTGTCCAGCAGCAGCAATTCCACTGACCACAGTCCTCCCCACAGGTTGAAGCCTGAGACCACATAGTTTGAGAAATCAAACTCCTGGGCTGGTTTAGACCTTGGTTAATTGTCACAGAGAAAGTGCTGCAGCTCCTCTGCCTCTCTCAGGGCACTGGACAGGTTTGGTGCAACTGCAAGAGTTGGATTTGATGATCCTTGTGGGTCCAGCTCAGGATATCCTATAATTTTAAATGCCATTTTTATATTGTTTGAGGCTGTTTTCTTAGAGCTGTTTATCCTGTCCTGTCCTGTCCTGTCTTAATCATCATCCTATCATCTCATATAGTATCTCATATCAATAATTAATTGCTCTCATGCTTAATTTAGGGCTCTAAACATGTCTTTGCTGTACTAGGACTGACCCATAAGGCTCCATTTGCCACTCCCAGCAGGAAAGCAGAGCCTGCCCTTCCTGTCACCCACATTTTGACACTCTGGGATTTTTTGGGGGGCCTGAAATTAATGTGGCATCACAGATTATTGGCTGCAGCAACAGGCTGTGCTGACAAAGCTGTGCAATTAATTTCTGGATGTGAAGTGAGTGAGACAATAGTAATCTGTCTCTTAGCTCATGCTACATCTTCAGACGTATTTGATTTCCTTTCTTAATTTGATTAGATTCCTTCTTTTTCCCAAGATGGTGAAATTGGTTTAAGAGTTGTCACTTGCAGGAGGGAAGATAAATTCAAATTAAAATCAATAACTCTGCAGGAAGAAGTGGTAGTGCTTGAAACACGAGGGGTTTTCTTCACCACATTTCAGTACCTTCTTTGTGTCCTGCTCAGGGGATTGGGAATGTCTCATGAACCTTTGGGATTCTGCAGATGAACACCTTGGGGTTTAACCAATACATTATTATTAAACTATCCACGATTTCCACCAGTATAAATACCTGAGGTGTTAGTCCAGCACTGTCCAGCAGCAGCATGGTTGGTCCCTCTGGAAAAAAAAATGGAAAAAATGTGTTGTTTGAGTGTATGTTCCTCTTGTCAGACTTCATAAAATCCTACAGAAGGACTTTTCTCACCTTGCCTTATTCCTTAAATGAATATTTGTGGATAGGTCAGCTGCCTTCATGAGGAGGACCCCCATGGAAATTGCCACTGGAGGTTCCCTCTGGACTGTTTTACTCTTTCCCACGTGAATTCTTCACGTGCAGTTGTAATAAAATTGAGTGAGTGAAAATAGAAGGAGGGGGAAAAAGGGCACTTATTGCAGTAGAATGGGAAATAAGAGGTTTGGAGAACTGAGCTGCCTCTGAAAGGGATGGAGTCAAAGGCCTGCAGATGCAGGAACAATGGATTATGGAAATGAGTCGGGATAAATAGGCCTGGATGGCCTTGGCAGCACTGGAGTGTCAGTGGGGCTCATTGAATATGCTCAGAACATGGAACTGTTTGTTTCTCTGCCACAGACATTTTGCCACCACATGAGGAATGAGCTTGAAAATGATACCTGAATTAATTTGTAGCTTCCCCCAGACTTGGTGCCCTGTGGAAACAGGATTGGGAAAGCAGATCACATCACTCTGCTGCTCTGTGTCCTCAGTGGGGAGGATTTTCTCTCTGCAATCTGTGGTTTACTGATGATTTGCCACTAGACTATGGTAAAAAGCCTAAGCAAACCCCCAAATAGCAGGAATCTGTCATTTATAGAGACACTATCAAGGGCTGGATGTCCAAAATTTGATTAAGGAAATGAAACCCTGGGATGGATTAAATCCTGTGCTGCTTTGACCTTCATCGTGTTTGCCATCACTTTGTACTCCCTCTGTATTATCTCATGGTTATGAATTCCTTGGTTAGAAATATTTGACAATATCTTCAACTGTTTGCTTTGGCAGAAAAGTTAGACTTAACACAGGAGAGAAAAAAAGACTTTTCAGACTGAAAACAAACACTTTAAACCTCGTCCTCTGGTTCTGGGCTGCAGCTGAGTTACTTTTGGGGTATCTTCTCGGTGAGCTCTGGCTGAGCACTGCAACCCATGACACACCACCCTCTCCTTTTTGCTGAGCTGCTCTGGAGTAATGCTGTTATATTTTGTGAATCAAGAGAGATTTAATTTGGAAATTCAGTTTAACCATGCCTTAGGGCCTGGAAGTCCAGAGGCACTGCAGTGATGCTCTTGCATGTCCCTGCGTGTGTCTCTCAACTTCCCAGTCTGATTTGCACCCCCAGTGAAAATTTGAATTCCTCTGCCAAAAGTAGACTCTTTTTTGGGGGGAATATGAACCCAATATTGCAGAGAAGAGTGTTTCCACAATAATGCAAATGCTTGTGCACAGTGTAGAGCAGATGAAGAGCCATCCCATCTCTCTATCGAGAAACTCTGCTTTTCACTGGGATTTCCTTGGCAGGAGGGATTTAATACTTGGAACACCATGATTAAGGTATTTCTTTAGCTGTTGTTCAAGCCAATGTATTTTAGCTGCTGAAAAATGCATTGGTTTGAATTATTTAAGTTTACCTTCTTTGTGGGAAGAAAAATACTCCCAATTTCTGTGTGCAGGTTCAGTAGCAGCAATCAGGACAGACAGAGCTCTGCTCTTCATCTTAGAGACAAATGGGTAACGTGGTTAAATGGCTGAAAAGTGAAAGGTGGAGGAATTCATACTGAAAATATCATTTGAGTCTCAGTAGCCACTTCATTCAACCCTCATTCAGAGTGGGCTGGACAGACCAAATCCAATCCCCTCCTAATGAACATGTGGCAGCTGAAGGGTAAATGATAATAATCCCTTGATTATTGGGGGTCCATCAGACAGGGGCTTGATCTGCCTGCCTGCAGGCTCCTGTGTTCACGTGGGTTGGGAAAACTGGTGTTACATCTGAGGGCTGCATCCCAAAATCAGGCTGGGCTGGTCTTCCTTTACTCCATCCCTGCAGAATTTAGGCTGGGGATGGAGGGGATGTATCTTCTCGGTGAACTGGCTGTGCTTCGCTTTCACATCTGCTTTATCTGGTTGAGTTTTTTTAATTTTATTTGGGGGTGTTGGGGTTTATTTGGTCTTTTTATCTTGCTGAATTCCTCAGCTAACAGTAAAATAACTGTGGAAGTGGGAAGAAGGAAGCAGTTCCATGGCTCCTGTGAAAGCACGAGATCAGGGGAGTAGTAAATGTGATTAATGAGCAGATTAACACTTAACATCCTGTCAATAACTTCAATTAATGTCTGTGGGTAACAGGGCAGGGACAGAAACCTGCCTTTTAAAAAGCAGAGAACTCTGCTGCAACTAGTTATTACTATATTTATTATTAATAAATAATTTCTAATTTCTACTGGAGGGGAAAATCCACCACTCCTTCAAGGGTTGAAGTCTCCTTTCCATCACACACCTGATAATTTGGGGTTTGGAAGAGTTCCTACACTGTTTTCCTGTGGAAAACATGGACTGATGGCGACCTCAGGAACATTGAACCATCTTCAAAAGGCTTTTTTCCTCCTGCAACACAGTATTGTAGATTTTCCATGATGTAACTGGAAGAGAGACCTTCAGGCTCTGAGGTTTCAATGCCCCTACAAAGAACTAATGCTGCATAAGAAATTATGGAAAAAGCAATGGGTGCAATTTTCTGTTGGTTTAAATAAAATTATGAAGTTCTCAGGGTTAGCAGAGGGTTCCAGAAAACCCTGCAGAGCAGGCAGAAGGAACTGCTGATGGATTGGAAAACGCCACCCTAGTTTTCTAAATTTTATTCTCCAAATGGCAAAGTCAGCCCTGCAGTTCTCAGTCTGTTTCTGACATCTGTAGAACCGTCATCATCTGATAAAAACCAACATGGTTTGACCTGGGTTTTAAAATGCAGAGCCTGACTTGGCTGTGGTAATTTGTCCTCAGGTTTCATGATTTGAAGAACAAAGCAAAATGTTTTGATTTAACCTTAAGTGGGTGACGAGCATGACAAGTGAGATTTGACTGATGTTTCCTTGTGCTCCTCCAATGGAATTTAAATGATTGTTCAGCTAAAGTACAGGCTAAAAACAAAACCTCTCCAAGAATTACTAATTTTTCTTCTTACTGCTGTGGGGGATGAGGTTTGTTGAAGAAATGAGAAACTCCAGCTCGTGTTTTCACTGGTATCAAACAACACTGAACTTTAATTGATGTTCAGCGTGAAAACACACATATTTTCAAGAGGAAATGGATTAATTCTTATTTTTTGGATCTGAACTCGCTGTTCTGGTGTTGGCATAGATACCTAGGTGGTGTTCCCACAAAACTGAGCCCAAGGTGATCAGCTCTGCTGAGGAACAGGTTGTTTGATTGCAAAGGGGGATGTTGTGGCTCAGCTCCTTCTCCCTCCTGCGTGGGCACAGCAGAAGCACTTGCTGAGGGGAGCCATATGTGTTCAAGGTGCTTGTTATCATGAAAAAAGAGTGGATTGCAGGATATCTTTGCTCAGGGAGTTGGGTTTCTCTGCAGCTCTCCATGTAGGTGTTGCTAACACTGCAGGATAACATATGTCGCTGTGTCTGGTGACAAACACAGGAATCCTGCACTATTGCTTTTTATTATTTCACCTCAAGAAGAAGCCAAGCATAGTCAGACACCACAGTTTTAATTCCCTTTTTGGGCAGTGAAGCTTTGCAGTTCTTAAAGTACAGAGCTTTTCTTTTTTCCCCTGGAATGAATCGATTTTCTTTCCAGCTTCACGCTCTCTGGGTATTGGGACTAAACTCATTTTTCACACGTGTCTTAAGAGATCTGCACATCAGATGAGATGCAGCAGGATGAAACTTTCTACCTCGGAGACAACACGTAACCCGAAAGAGAAACCTAAAATCTGACAAACTGGGGGATTTCTCCTGCAGGCCTTCAAGTCTTTGGTGGTACCTGCACATCCTCCGTGACAAGGAATGTGCAGTGAACAGACAGCCCCTGCTCTGCCTTTTCCCCATTTCACTAAGCTGCCACTTTGCCAGCTTGGAGGAGAGCTGAAGCAGTTAAGACTAAATCTGTGTCTGCTCCAGAGGCAAGATTTTTTCTTTCTTGTCTTTACTCTGTTGTAAAACATCAGACATTTGCTTTTTTGTATAACTGCCTGTTTTTCTGGGGCTATGATCAGTCAGCAGGCTTGAGCTCCTTCCTCAGCCCCTGCAGCAGATGTTTCTGTCAGGGAAGGGCATCTCTCTGCCAGTATTTTTTTCCTCAAGGCCATATTTCAGTTCCAGAAGCTGAACCTGAGAACTGTTACAAGTTGCAGTCGGTGCTGAGTTACCAACCTTTGGAGGGAACACGAGCTGATGTGGAATCTCTGTTGCTTCTAGTGAGGAGCAGCTCCCCTTTGCATCTCACCTGGGCTGCATTATGCACCCAGATGCCTTTGCAAAACTGCCCATTATTCCTTCAAAAGCCACAATAATTCCTGAAAAAAAAAAAAGTCTGTACACATACCCTTAATCAGTGCTTCAAAGAAAGAGGTTTAACAATTGGTTTTTCTCCCTGCATTTTCAAGCAAAGGAGGCTGCTGAGTGAACAAGGCTTCCAAGAAGTTTTACATATGTCATTTCTCATCATGGCACTTGAAGGGTACAGTAATTATTTGGAACAGCTTAATTATCTTGCAAGCAGGGCAGCACAGCTCTTTGTTGCCTGCACACTTGAGGCAGAGCATGTGTGAGGTTGAGAAGCCCCTGTGGCAGTGTTAGCTGTCCCTGCCCAGCCCAAATTTAAAGCTGGGCTTGTCTCTGGTAACGCTCCTTGGAAAAGTGCTGCGAGTCTTAATGACAGGAAACATTAAAATCAAAGTTGTAGATCCCAAATGATTCACTTTGTGTCCTTGTCAGTCAAAGCCCTTGATGGGAGGGCATGGACTTGGTGTGTCAGGGATAATATGGACCAATGTTGTACTTGTGCAGGTTTGAAACCTTTCTTAGAACCAAACTGTCGTTTTTGGAAGGTACAAATTCATACAGAAGGTCAGCACTGAGCTGCTGCTCTGGATTCAAACCTGCCTCAGTGCAGCTGTGGAAATATTCCAGAAGCCAGACACACCTTTTTGGGTATTCCCTGAAATAGGAGAGCATTCCAAAAGAGGAGATGGTTGTTAATTTGTATTCTAAAAGGATCCATCTCCGTGTGTGCACTTCTGGCAGAGGTGTTTGCACAGTTCTCTGGCTCGCCTGGAGATGGCAATGTGGCAGTGGAATTGTCACTCCATGGGCTTCTCCCGGGAATACACAGAAATTACATGAAGTTAATAACAAAAAATAAAGCTTGCTCTGAGCCAGCTTTGCAAAAAATATAGGGAACAAATAAATTCGAAACATACAGATAATGTAACTGAAACACAGCTGATTTCACTAAATGAGAAGCTTGGTGAATGGTAAATTAATTTTTTATTGGGCCTGGACACTCAATGTACTTTTAATGTCGTGTAACATCCATTTTAGTGAACAGCTCCCAATAAACACAAGGAACAGCCCTTTGTGTGGGGTGGGCAGCAGTGAAGGGGCTGAGTTCCCTCAGCTCTCAGGGTACTCATCACCTTTGTGCTCATGACCCTGACTCAGGCAAATGAGATTTCTTGCTTGTCAACTTAAGCCTGGAAGCTTAAGGAAGTTTTTCACATTTTGTGATATTTTTTTAAAAGGGGGTTAATGCCAGCTCCAGTGGAACATCACAGAATGGTTTGGGTTGGGAAAGACCTTCAAGATCAGCCCATCCCACCCCCTGCCCTGGGCAGGGACACCTCCCACTGTCCCAGAGCTCCAACCTGGCCTTGGACACTCCCAGGGATGGAGCAGCCACAGCTTCTCTGGGAATTCCAGCCCAGCCCCTCCCCACCCTCATCTGTGTTGCACTGTGACTTGTTTCCAAGAGCTCTGCTGTGACAATCAGTGTTATCTTCAGTTATTAAATGCAGGGAGATGGACCAGGTCATCAGTGGCAAAGCTGGGAGACATCCCAGGCCCCTTAATCCCACTTTATCAGCAGAAGGAACTCAGTCAGGATCCCCTTTGTATCTGGGTAGACTGAGGTGCAGAAAATCCCCTGGGGTTCCTCAGATCCTTAGAATACAAGGGGAATGGTACTTGATGTAATTTGGGAACCCACTTCCACATGAAGCTCTGGGGATATTAGGAATGGGATTGCAACATTTTTTCACGGGTGTACAATGTCTGCAAACAACAGGGTGGGTTTGTTCACCAAAGTGTCCTGGCTCCAAGCATTTCCTTAAATTCCCCTTTGGGATCAGAACCTCTGGGGCTGGTAAATTGTTTTTGGACAGCTCTGCCACTGTCTCTCCTCTGTTTCCCAAGCACACACGGTTGTGTTCTAATGCCTTTGCTGAGGGGAGGTAAATACAGCCTAAATTGTCACTTTAAACATGTTGCACTTTGTAGTGTGTTGAATAATGCATTTAACACGCTGTCATGGTGTACCTGCACCCTGCCAACAGCCTGAGCTCCTGTCTGCCTGCTTTGTACTTTCAGATGGGGCTATTTGTCTACAAAGCACTTCCCTGCTCCAAGAAATCTTGTTTTGCACAGTTGCCATCGCTGACACTGAGGGAAAGGGCAGAGGAAACGTTCTACAAATAGATTGAGCGGCCCCACAAAATGAGGGAGGATGGCTTTGCTCTTTTGTGTGTTCTTTCCTTACCTTGGAAGCTGTTGGGAGACAAAAGGGAGATTAGCTGTGAGGCTCACAAGCTCTGCAGGATATTTTTAGTTGTGTCACGGATGGTTTATGTCACCCTGATGTGCCACCTCCCCCCGACTTGGCTGCCCAGCTCCTCAAGTGGTCCCTTTAATACCTCAAACCCCTCTCCAGGTGTGCTGAGCTGCACTTTTCCAGGTCTAAGTGTGTCATCTCAAGACCTCCCCGTCCCAGGCTGCTCATGTGGAACACACACATCCCTGGCAGCATCTCCCTGATGTGATCTCGGATATGGCACAAAACAAGAGGCATTTACTGCATGGAAACACTTTAAAAAGACTTGATGTCTCATAAAACGTGGCCCCATAAAGTCAGGTTCAGAAGGCTCCTTTAGCTTTTCTTTCCCAAATACAAGCTGAGCTTTTGTGCCTCACATTCACCCCCAGGAAAGCGAAATCCCAGGTTGTCCCAGAGTGTGGCTGTGAGGGGCTGAGTGGGGAAAGGAGAGCTGATACTCAGTTATCAAGTGTCTCATTTGGACACAATTAGTTCATTTGAGAAACAAACGAAGGAAGGACCCCAAACCATCTGCCTGATGCTGTGCTCCTGTTCCTGAGTCTTCTTCTGATTCCAATATTCTGGCAGCACTGTGGGATCCAAGGATCTGCTCCAGAGGAAAGAACAGAAAGGGCACAGGAAGAATGGAGCTGCTCCTGGGCCTGGGCTCTGTGTTCTCAGAGGTGTGAGCAGAATTAACTGCACTCAGTCACAGGAGAATAAAAGCTGGATAAACTGTTGTTAATCTTTTCACACTCGGATTAATTGCAGCAATTGTGATCTCCCAGTTGACTCCCCAATGCTTAGTTCAGGATGCGAGTCGACTCTTGGCTTGGACAAGTGAAAAACTCTGTGTCCAGGCTCTGGGGAGGTGGAAATGTGAGTTCCTAGAGCTGTAGGACCCTTTGTGCCATGGCCTGCTTGGTATTCCTGAGCCCAGACTGCCAAGAAAGCACGAGCAGGATGAGAGGGATGGTTGGAGGCACAGCTTCCAGTTTAGAATAAATGACAGAAATTAAAAATCCAGATGGGTAAGGAGAAGACACAGAGGGAATGATCAACGTGGGATGTTATTTTGCACAATACAAGGAGCACCAGAAAGCAGTGGGTTTCAAAAATAAAATGGAAGTGATGCATAAGAAAACAAAAGATTAAATTGTGGGGGCTTTGCAGTTGATGCTGCAGCAACCTGAAATATAGATTAACCCCAAAATAGTCCAGGGATTTCCTGGAGGACATATTCCAGCGTCCCAGATGCCCCTTTCAGCTCTGACAAAATGCAACTCTCCAGCTCTTTGGAGGCTGGTGACAAATCGCTGCAGCTTGTCCTTGGTTACTCTGTTCTTTAAACGTCCAACACCAGCTGAACTGGGTTAGGTGGACTCTTGGACTGACCTTCAGCTGCATTTGCATTTCCACGGGGAGAAGTGGTTGATAACTATATTGTTGCTCTTGTCCTGTGGCGTTGATGGCTCTTTCTGGGTGGAATGCAGAGTTTTTTCTCGTGGTCTGTGGAGTTTGAAAACCTTTTTAAACCTTGCACAGCACTTGGTACAAGAGGACTTTAGAAATGCAGGTCATTGTTGTCCTGTGGTGAGCTCTGGGTTCTGAATGGGGGATGTATTTCCTCTTCAGAAAGTTCTATTTATACTGCAGTGATGTTGCAGGCCAATTCCTGTATCATTTCTGTGCATTTATCTTTGTTGATGATGCTTTATTTCAAGAAGTCTGTCTTTATATTGTCAGTGACTTAATGATGAGAATCAGAGCTTTAGGATTTGCAGGAGAAAGGAAGTGCTTGACAGGCACTGCTGAAATGGTTTAGCCAATCTTTCATTTTAACAATAGGGAAATAAAATAACCCAAGTGCAGAAATAGATATTCCTGAAGCAGAAAGTAATGCTCATCAGCATAGATAAACACATAAAGGATTGATGTGTTTTAAAACTCTGTCAAAGACTTCTGTTCAAAAGGCACGTTATAAACAATTGGAGCAGCTCCTTCTGCACCTCTTGTGTTCCAGAGTGGATTAAAAGGGGTTTGACAGGCAAAGGAGAATGGCCTGGAAACAGGAGGCTGGAATTTCCCTACTCTGCCAGCTCCGTGCCTTTTGGTTCAGGCTCCTGTGGAGGAAGATAATTTGCTATTTGCAATGAATTCTGTTGCTAAACTCTGGGATGTGGGAGTACCAGGGGGCAGGAGTGTCACCTCTGCCTGATCAGAGCTCCCAGGTGCTGCACTTGCAGAGCCTCGTTTCTCTGGGGTGAGGTACAGCTTCAGGAGGCATTTCTGAAGAGGATCCCAAGGGTGGGAAGCACATCTGTACCTCACTTCTCTTCTCTGATTACAGCCACTATTATGCCATTTGCAGGTGCATCACTCCAGGGATGACGTGTCCATCAGACCTGAGCTCCTCCAGGAGCCCCAGCAAAGACACCAAAAGATATTTAATATCAACCAATACGAGCGTATTATCAAACCAGAGTGTAAGAGCATTGATTTCCAGGACAAAATTCCTTTTCCCCACCCTCACAGCACAGCAGGGTCGGGAATATTTGCTTGTGAATGAAGAGTTGCTGCCTGACCCTGCAGTGGCTGCACCACTGGGCTTTGCTTCTTCCCTGTGAGCAGATTCCCATCATGGGAATGTGTTGTGTTCACACAAATATCTTTTAGAGCCCCCGGTTGGTCGTGGATGAGGATTTCTAAGGAATTTTCCCTGGCACACACAGAGTCCTTCCCTGCATTAATGAGAGCTGAGCTGCTGCACCATCACCCAGAGCTTTCCACAGCCTCTAAAATAGTGTGAATTCAAAGAAATCGAGTCACTAAACAGAGTCTTGCCCTAAACTGGGCTGTCCTTGTTTGCAACCAGTAGCAAAAGCCTTCCAAGGGCTGCTTGATGTGGCAAAGTCATTCCTGAGCTATTCAAGACCTGCTTTCTAGGAATTCTGCAACCCTGGAAATTCCTCTGGTTGTGCTTCTCAGCGACTTTTCTGGAGAAAATTATTTGGTTGCACAAGTGCAGAATTGTTCTTTTTGGGGGGGGTTTCCTTTCCTCCTCCTCTCCCTCGGTGGTTAATGAAACACAAAAAATTACAGCTTAAAACATGTTCGTTAGGGATTGGAGGAACTTTGTGGGCTGCTGGGTGTTATTTATGTAATTGGGAGACTTGTCCCTGATAAATGTTCAGTCTCATCTGAGGCCCACAGGAATTAAGCTGTTGAGAGCTGATATCTCTACAAACAGTGTTTGCTCTCTACAACTTGTAGGAAGCAACAAAAGAAATCTGTTCTTTGTGAACATCAGGAGGAAATTCTAGGAAATAAGAGCGCTCTGAAAATGAGATTACAGTTGGCATTAGCACTGACCTGCTCAACAAGCAGTTTAACTGCAAGCATTTAAAGAATATTTGCCATTAATACATACTTTTGGTAATGGCAAAGGGCTGTAGCTGAGTACTTTCTCAGCAATTTTCCCTTGGAAAATACAAACGTAATGAAATCCTTCCCATAGCGATTTGCCCGTTTAAATGGGATGTTTTGATAAGAGCAGAAAATGTAATCGAGGTTTTTGTTATCTAAATTAACGGGGCGGGCACCAGGTTGATTTGATGTGTCTCAAGTACTTCAGGGCTATTCGTTTTGCTCGTTTCCTGGAGAGTTTGTTTGCTTTGTACTCGCTAAGAGAGGATGTTTTGAAGCCTGGATGTTCTGCCTTTTCCAGCAGAATGGCAATTTCTGTTTTTAAATCAAACAAGCAAAACCCCTTTGCTTGTTCTTTGCCTCTGTGATCCAGGCTTGGAACAGAAGGTGAAAAAAAAATGTTGGTGCTGCTCTTGTCACCCAGCAAAACCTTGACTGGATTTTCCCAGCCCTCAGAAACTGCTGGATAAGATGTTTTATGATGTGGCAAACAGAGAGATATGAGTCCATAATGACATTAAATAATAATAGCATTAAACTTTTGAGGGCTGGAATTTACACACAAGGTTGGAAGAGACCGTGGAGATCATCAAGTCCAACCTGTCAGTGGGAAGTGTTTGTCCTAATTCGCTTCCACACGTGGCTCAAATGCACCCCTGGATTCTGGAAGTGCCAACACCAAAAAGAATTGTAACAGATGTTTCCAAGAACAGCTGGTGCCCTGTGGAGTCCAGGGAAGGAATTTGCAGCTGGATCCCCCCGAATGCCCAGGTCTGTCTCAGCCTTATTGACGCGCATTCTTCTGCTTCTCACCAAGAAAAGCAGCTTCCAAAAAGCTTTCTCGGTGTTTAGAAGCCAATAACAGCTCTGCTAAGATGCTGAAGGTCAGTACGACAGCATGACATGGGATGTGACACCACTGCTAATGTAATCAGAGGAAAACAGCTGTGGGAAGCTCCTACGATTTCCTGCTTATTAAGATCAGATTTGTCCCGTGATTATGAGTGTTTTTTGCCTTCTGGAGATGTGGCTGCTCAGACAATACTCTTAAAGATGCATTTGAGAATTATTAAGAGCTGGTTTGGCATGGTGTCTTCCCTCTCTGCTGCTGGCATTAATTTAAGTAATGAGATAAATGTTATCCCCTTCAGAAGTAATTAGGACAATGGGTTTATGTGTGTGTGCATCTCAGACAAGTAGGGAAATGCTACAGATTTCATAATCTTTGCCATTTTTTTTTCTAAAGACAATTAACTGGGTTAAGCAACATCTCTCTGGCTCAGTGACCAGACCTTCAAACAGTGCCTGCCTGGTTTTATTTATTATTTACTATTTAACATCAGTTACATGTTTCTAGTTCCAGTGTCCTATTTGTCACACTTGATGGGATTTTTGTTTGAATATTGCCAGCGACAAACACCTACTTAAGCCTCTCCAGTCACGAGGGCTGATAGTTCTCGTGGTTTAAAGCTGCAGCAATCAGTTTAATTAGTACTCATGGGGTGGTTACAGACCCTAAAACACAGTCACACGTTGGGTGGGAGAATGGACTCGAAACCTCTCTTATTTTTCCTGTGAACTGATGCTATGCAGCCATGAATTCCTTCCCTAAAGCTCTGCCAGGCAGGGTATTTATCCTTCCTTGGTGTCTAACTAATTATCACCAACCTGCAAACAAGAAGTGCCAAAGGTTCGTTAATTTTAGAACCGAGTTGCAAACGTGGCTGGGGCTGGAGCACTCCAAAGGATGCCAGAAGGGTGGCCAGGTGAGCATGAAAACACCTCAGGGTTATCAGCTGAATCCCCACAACTCCCATCTGCCCACACGAGCACCACAAGCAGATGTTTTACTGCCTTTGCTCAGCGTGGAGCAGCTGCTGCTCCAGCCTGGAAACACCAGCTCCTCAGATTAACAGAGAAATCCAAGGTTGAAGGTAATGATGTCTGAAAAGAAACTGTAAGGGGCAGGCTGGTGGAAATTAGGCAGGGCTGATTAGAAAGGATATAAGGATCTCTGTCTAAATACAGGCTGTGAGATCAACCCAAACCTGTGTTGGCTTGGTGTGTCCCTGTCCTTCCCTGAGAACTGAAGTGGTGTGGATGGGGAGAGCAATTTAAAGTTATTCCTAAGAATTTTAGAACCATTTTCTTCACTGTTCCCTTGTGAGGCTGCTCCAGTACCCATCAGATTAATGAGAGGACTGTTCATAATTCAGGTTAGAACGGAAGGGGTGGAGATGCTGAAGGTCTGTCATGGTTGGAATCCAAAAGGATGGAGCTGCTCAAGGTCTGTCAGGGTTAGAATCCAAAAGGGTGGAGCTGCTCAAGGTCTGTCAAGGTTGGAACAGAAAGGATGGAATTGCTGAAGGTCAGTCAGGGTTGGAATCCAAAAGGATGGAGCTGCTCAAGGTCGGTGAAGGCTGGAACCCAAAAGGGCGGAGCTGCTCAAGGTCGGTGAAGGCTGGAACCCAAAAGGGCGGAGCTGCTCAAGGTCGGTGAAGGCTGGAACCCAAAAGGGCGGAGCTGCTCAAGGTCGGTGAAGGCTGGAACCCAAAAGGGCGGAGCTGCTCAAGGTCGGTGAAGGCTGGAACCCCAAAGGATGGAGCTGCTCAAGGTCTGTCTGGATGATAAACCAGGAATCAAGGGCCTGAGCTGGCCTTTGGCTGCAGCATGTCTGTGCTCAGTGAAATGGCAGCACAAAGCACTTCCTCAGACTCTGAGTGTCTTGCACCAGAGAGGGATGAGGCACAGATGGCAAATACCACAATCCCTGCTCGTTCCAGGGTCTGCTCTTATGAAAAAGGGCTGTGGGGTCAGACCTCTGCACTTTGGGAAGATTGAATCCTCAGCAGGAATTGCATCTGCTGCACTCCATTGGTTTTACTTTTGCTTAACAGACCATAAACAATTTGTTTACATAGACAGCTTTTCATCGTCCACAGTGAATCGTGAGTGAGTCCTCCAGGGATCAATCCCTGGCCTGGTTGTTGCTTTTCATTTATATCCCAGGCCTGGATGATTTAGATCATCACAGTTTCCATCTGAATTCAGAGGCAGCTGGTTTATGGCCTTTTCCCTGCACAAAGGATCTTACTAAAAAATCTACATTATGGATCTGGCAGATTAAGCTTCACTTTGAAATACTTGGCTATAAAGTAGAAAAGAGGTGTTATGACCTATTTGCCTCAGAGAAGAGAACCCCAGTCCATCACTGCTGAAAATACAGGTCCCTCTCTCCAAGCAGTTGGACTTCAATGGTCTGAGGGTGAGAACGATGGGCTCTCCCCCTGTGCGTGCTGAGGACTAAAGGGAAAGGGTGTTACAGCCACTGTGTCCTACAGACGGAGCTCAGAAAGATCTGGAATGCCAGAAGGGACCGAGCTGATGCCCTAAAGGTGACCGGGTGGCCATGAAAGCACAGCCAAGGCTTCTTAGCTATCAACTGGCCTTTCTGTCTGAGCATGTGGGAGAAGGCACAGCTGGAAGGGCAGCCTGGCCTTCAGGCGTGTCTGGAACCAGAGAGAACTGAAGAAACTCCCTCTTTGACCTGCAAGTTCATCTTCAGTCATCTGCAAATGAACAGATTTCCCAGAACACTGTCAGTTGAGGGACCCCAGAGTCCTTGCAGAGAGAGTGTGACACAGGATTCTCAGGCCAAAACTGCTGGCTGTGTTTTGAAAAGTTTGACTTTACTTTTAATTGGTAGCTCTTTTTAATTTACTTTTTGCAGTCTGACATCTCCCATGCAATGCCCTCGTGTGTGTGCAGCCACACCTCCAGGGGCTGAAAGGTTTCCAAAACAACTCCCAGCTCTCCATGATTCACACTCCATCAATTATTTAAAAGTGAACCTCCTCCTTCTAGAGCCCTAATAAGGTGTGAATTTTGATGAAAAGCTTTTCCTCTGAAATGTCAGTGCTGGGTGATTTCCCTTGTTGAGCTGCAGAGGTAACACAGATTAACATTAACCTTAGAGCAAAGGAGAGGCTGCAGCTCCTTAGCTTTCAAAAAATACTGGATAAAACAGTGAGATTATTCTTTGCAACTGCACCAAACGTACTTAATTCAAATTAAGTCTTGGAAGGGGCTGCTTCTTGCTGTCAAGTTGTTTATTTAAAAAAGTACTTCAGAGCAAATAATTCATTATTTTCTCACCTTGCATTTGGTGATTGTTTATAATAAGAGTCCACTTGGAGCAGCAGTTGGCTTTTCCCTTCATTACATATACATAGACCCCAAGAATTCTTTATACTCCAGTAAACATAATTTGTATTTCATGACGTGTTATGAGTTTCTCGTTGTATGAATGTCTTAAAATGAATTTATAAATAATTTTTATGGTTCAGTGAGAAAAGCCATTAAGGTGTTTTAAATGTTTGGAAGTGCAGGAGTTGAAAGAGTGGTTTGATATATGGGGTGCAATGGGAGTTGGGAGCTGTAAAGGAGTGTTGCTGTACTTTGGCAAAGAAATTTAGAGGGTTTCAACTACAAATTATTAAAATCACTACTAGTGGAAAGAGTATAGAAGAGAATTTAAAGGTGAAAGAACTTGGGGAAAATTCAAGTAATAGTATTAAAGTGTTCATTCCCTTACTTTGATCTATGTAGATCAAGGTAAATGTTAGATGCGTTTTTAAATGTTTAAATAAATGTGAAGGGCTGCAAATAATAAGGCATTATCCTTTCCCCCCAACCTTGCAACTGTTTAGTTGAAAAAATGCCAGTTATGATCCTGCAAAAATCTGGTATTGGGGCTGCTGGAAACCTTTAATTATTCTGGACAACAAAATGTGTAAGAAAATAACTGTATTGTGTGAATCCTGGAATGCTGGAGGTGAATTCCTGGTCGTGAATTTCCCTTTTCTCCTCTGCCATGAAAAGCACAGTTCTGAATTCATGCCAATGTGTGTGAGTTGAGTGTTGTGCGAGTTGTGCTGAGCTACACAAAGTTCCTGCAGTGAATTTCTCAATCCCTTCGTTTGGAAGGAGAACAACTGAGATCAGATCTCATTGGTTCAGTGTCCCAGGGTGAGGTCTCTTAACTCCATCTTTGTATGGCATTTTTAATTAACTGAGAATGGGCGTTTGTGCATAGAAATACCAATGCAAACGTGTGCAGGCATCTTGGTATCTCCATCCAGCTGCCTCACTCTGCAGAGGGGGAATGACTTCCCACTGCCAGAGGGTTCCGTGGGATTTTGGGAAGGAATTCTTGCCTGGGAGGGTGGGGAAGGGCTGGGCTGGAATTCCCAGAGGAGCTGTGGCTGCCCCATCCCTGGGAGTGTCCAAGGCCAGGTTGGAGCCACCTGGGACAGTGGGAGGTGTCCCTGCCCAGGGCAGGGGGTGGGACTGGATGGGCTTTAAAGTCCTTCCAACCCAACCCAATCTGTGATTCTATGACTGCTATGTATTATTTATTGATTTCTAATTGTCTAAAGTAAATGACTCAATCTCTTATGGTTGTAGCCACCAGCTAAATGATTAAGTAAAGCTTAGAAACTAGTTATTGGTTTTTCAAGTGTTGATTGTGGAGGAAAACTGTGAGTCACTAAAGTGGGTATTTCTAGGCTTTGCTGCTAATAAACTGATAGGGGAACTTTAGTCCTTTTGAGGATTAAAATCTCATAGTTGATAAGGAATTTTATGTAACTGTGTGGCAGGTTGTTAATTTAAACAAACAACCAAAAAAAACCAACCCCCCCCCCCCCCCCCAC
>VXBA01001608.1:0-167544 GCA_013399895.1 Serilophus lunatus | reverse complement strand
CCAAACCCAACAGCATTTTAGGCAGAAAATTATGCAAGAAATACAACAGTTTGGGCAGAATTTTAATGAAAACCAGAGAATCCCAAACCTGAGATCTGAAAAGATGGAGAACCATGAGCTGTTTGGGTCAGCTTTTCCTTTCAGGAGACACTTCCCTAAATAATACACCCTAGACATTGGAATTGCCATGGCAACAGCTCATTTGGAATTACAAAACAATTAGATATCAAACCCCCATGTAATCCATCACCATGTGAATTCCTGCCAAAAGGCAGGTAGTGACTTAAACATCTTCATTTCTGGGAGTTAAAAACCCCTGGTGCTGTCTGCCATCATTAGATGGATTGCACTAAAAAACTCCCCAAACTGTTATTTAGGTAGAAATTCCCAATTCCCCTTTGAATGGGTGTCTTGTAATGAAAGTGGGTTTATTTTAGTTAAAACAAAAAAGACAACCAACACCATTCCTTCCCCCTTCCAATATATTACAATGATTAACCTTTAATAGGAAATTATCACTTTCCCTTTCAAACTCCATCACTGGGCAGCTTCTTAACTCTTTTAATTCTCATTAATGAAAACACCCCAGTGTTAGCTGGTTTTCCAAATTCCTTGCAGGGCTTGAAAACTTCCACCACAATTTCCTGTGAGAAAGGCTTGAAAATGAGAGGTTTTCTCCATTGCTGGAATTCCCCAGTAAATGTCAGTATGAATAGAATTAGAATTTTTATATATCACCACCCCTCTGTCCTGCTGGAGGAGCAAAATGCATGTGGCTGGTTAATGGCCAAATGTCATCGCTCAGTTGTGAGCACTTGTGGGTATAATCCAGATGTGGGGGTGATATTTTCTCGACTAGAGGTCACTTCAGCAAAGGGCATGGGGAAAGAAGGGAAGGAAAAGGGTGTTCTGTGAGCTGGAAATGACAGTAAAAGTTTTGTCTGTGCTGTAAAGCTGCTCCTTGGGCAGTGTTGGTGTATTGAACAGCATGTTTTTCTGCTTAACGATTGAATGAATTGGTGTAGAAACGCTTTTTCCACGAGTGCTGTGGCCCTGTGGGAGCAGGAGCTGCTGCCTCTGTTCCAAGTGTCTTCATGTCTTGAGGTGCAAGTGTGTAAAAGCTGAGTTTTTACAGGTAAAGGTTAAGAAAGGTTAATGTGGTCGTGCAGAACCACTGGAGTGACAAGAATGGCACCAATTCAGAGCAAGAGTGATGTGAAATCCTTTGTCCCTGCCAGGAGGGGGGAGCTGGGGGGGGGTCGGGCTCTGCCCCCAGGGCACAAGGGGTGGGATGAGAGAAAACAGCCTCAGGCTGGGCCAGGGGAGGGGCAGGATGGACTTCAGGAGGAATTTCCTCGTGGAAAGGAGGGTTAAACATTGGAGCTGCCCAGGGAGGTTTGGAATCCCCATCCCTGGAGGTGTCCAAGGAAGGACTGGACATGTCCCTCAGTGCTGGAGGACAAGGAGGGGGTTGGGCACAGCTTGGAATTCTCCAATCTCAGTGATTTGGGGATTAGAATATATGAACTACCACCGTTAATTTTTTTAGTTCTATCCCCCAGCTCATTGGGGAATAGAGCTTCCATCACTTGCTTGATATAATGAAGCAACAAAGTCCACATGTTGAAGACTAGATATAGAAGTTTTATATCTTATTTAGGGGGGGGGGGGGGAGGAATATTGCAACTGCCTCCAGTACAGAGAATGTGCAATTAAATAAGCAATTAGTTATGGATTACTCACTCAGTTTGACTGTTGGATATTTGAAGAGCATGTTAACCTTGAAATGACAGCTTTTGTAGCCATTATTGTTCACCAATAAATTCAATCTGCATTAAAAGCCCCACACCCTTCCTGGGCTTCATCTTGCAAAGAATCACAGACACACAGGTCCGTGCCCTCTTGCCCAAAGCCATTATTGCAGTGCCCTGGCACAGCCCAGTGTGTTCCTGTCCCTCTGCACCAGCTGAACGACCAAGGGGATTGTTCCTTCCATTCCTCAGTGCAATCCATGACCAACACATTCCGGGTGCAGTCACACAAAATCCAAAGGGAGCCCATCAGAGGGCAATGAACTGTGCAGAGCCACTGATCCCCCACCCCCCTGAGCCCCCAGAAGGCTCCTCTGAGGCTGAGCTGGTGTGAGAGGAGGCTGCTGGGCACAGCAGGGGCTGCCACGTGTTTCCCTCGGTGCTGACACCCCTTTCTCGAGCAGCTGATGTAGTTTCAGACTGTGCTCATTCTCCTCTCCTCACCTGCTGGGATCCCATGGCAGCAGTCTGTTCCTTTTCTTGCATTATTCATCCACAGGAAGAGAGGGAACAAGACAGAGGTGAACAGCTCTTTTTTTTTAACACTTTTTTATTTCCTTCTTTTTGTGTTTTTTTTTATGATTATTAAGATTTTTTATGATTTTTAAGATTTTTTTTTAAGATTGAAGGTGTTTAAAATGTTGGTGGAATTATATTCTTTGCTATCGTATTTTTTACCACATCAGAAGAGAAGAGAGAAGCAGCCAAATAACCAAACCCAAGAGGGAGATTTTCTTTTCTGGCTTCCCCTCCAGATCCTTTTTCAGTGCAGTGAGCCAGGGCAGAGTGTTGTACCATCTTAGTTCTGTAATAGAGAGACATGGCAAGAGGGTGGGGAGGGGCTGGGATGGAATTCCCAGAGGAGCTGTGGCTGCTCCATCCCTGGGAGTGTCCAAGGCCAGGTTGGAGCTCTGGGACAGTGGGAGGTGTCCCTGCCCATGGCAGGGATGGGAATTAATGAGATTTAAGGTCCCTTCCAACCCAAACCACCCTGGGATAACAACAGGGAGATTTAACAGAAAGAAAAGTTGAAGGAAATCCCACCCATCCTGTGAAATAAAGTTGGATCCATCTTTCCATTTTAATCCTTATAAACCCAAATAATTTCTCATCAAACACTGCAACCTCTACGGGGGCAAATACTTTTCTTGGCACCCTTTAAATCCCAGAAGAAGCTCCTGGCTCTCGATTATTTTCAGTGTGGTTTTCCCCAGGGATTGATGAGTTTGCTTTCTCAGAGATCCATCCAGAGGGACTGTTTGTCTATAAAATGGTTTCTATTCAGGAACATTTAGGGATATAGGACACATCAGGACTTCTGCAACCTGTTTTTTATTTAATGCCAGCATAAAAAAAGAGCAGATCTATGACTGAATTTAGCAGTTTCTGTGCTTTAATAAAGAGAAGCATGGCCAGGCAAACCAATTCCCCCATCCCATCAACTGATCACTTTAGAAATGTAGAATGAAGTTTTCATTGCTTAAAGGGAGAAAATTCTTAGTGGAATCCAAAATAAATCAGAATTATTAATGTGCTCGAGAAATGAGTTTAATGATGTATTTAAAAACTATTAAATTAATGTTTCTCATTAGTGGCTCAGCCTAATCATTCTTTGCAAGCACGGGGAAGAAAGTAAAGCAATATCATGAAAGATCAAATAGTGATTCAAAATTAATTAATCCAGCATTGTATAAATCAGGTAGCTCCAATAAAAATACTAGTTCAGTTTTCAGTTCTTAGGGGCAAAATTAAAAATAAAAAAACTGCCTTAATTAGTGCCTTTTCATTCAATCCAGCTGACCTATTTATTTTTAATTGAGCTACAGGGTGCTAAGCACACTGTGAAAGTGCTAATTGCAGTAGTAAACTTTTTAACATTTCCCTCTGGACTTAATACCTTGTTTTCTGGGAGAATATCTCAGAATAGTGGAGAAAATTGGTACCTTGCTGTGCTGGGAGTTGCTGTTGTGTTTCCTCTCCAGCTCTCGACCTGCTTTGTGTTGTGCAAATATCTCCTGGCTCTCGGTGCCACAAACCTGCTTTGACTGTGCCAACATTTACTTTGCATTTTGTGCTGTTGTTGAACCAGTTAAAAGAATGATTTGAATGGCAGGAGTGTGGTTAACTTGAATAATTTGTAGAATTAAAGCTGCTTGGCCAAGCGCTGTTGCTTTTATGTTGTGTTTATGCCAGTGGAACTCTTTGCACTGGGTTGTTTTACCATCCTAGGAGTAGGTGGGTGCTCCTGAATCAGTTTTATTCTTGCCAGCTGAATGAGAGAGGAAAAACAAATGAGAGACAGCCTGAGAAATGGATTAAGATAATTTCCTGAACCTCATCATTTGCACTGGATAATGTGACTGTGGCCAGTGCTGGGAACTGGAGCAGAACAACTGGTTTTGTTGCCAGACTGGCCTCTCCCATTGCTCTTACACTAACCCTTTTTTTCTGGAGCTCCAGATTTTACTGAGTTTCTCAAACACTAATCCCCAAAAACGCTTTTCAGCATTGCAGCCTGAAGAATAATTCCCCTTAAAATAGGCTCTTCTCAAGCTTTCAGTGCAGAATTAAAGCTCATCTGAATGCCCAGCCCTGAGACCTGGGGTATCAGCACCACTTTGGCAGCTCTCAGGTGAGGCTGTGAAAGCAGCTTTGTTACACACTGGCTGGGAAAATATTAAAAGCCCAGAGAAGATTGATTCAGTCCTCACATGAGTTTTAATGAAGATGAGTCAGGTGGCTGAGGAAGGTAAGAACACCCTGAGCCTGCCTGACTCCTCCTGCTTAAATCCGTGCTCAGCTTTGCATTATTCACTCCATTTAAAGGCTCAGAATTGCACCCACAGATCCAGTTCATCCTCTGACAGATATTTACTGCTGGGTCATAAATGTGATCCTGTCTGGCTGATGGCATTTGTAGGCTCCCTGAGATGTCTCTGTGCTCATACACATGACAAACAGCTCCTGCAGGTTGAATGGCCTGTAACAGGAGGAATAAAAGCAGCAAACAGTCCTGAACTGGATTTTGGATACTGTCTGGTTATTTTTTTCTGGCCAGACGATGCAGTGAGAGGAGATGAGGTCTGGAAATCTTCAGCTTCATGTTAGACTTCTAAATTAGTACCTAAATATTCATTACCAGTCCCAAATATTCAAAAATCGTTAAGCAGAATCTCCCAAAATAATGAGAGATGGCTTATGAAATACATAATGAATTGCCTTCTGCTTCAGCAGTGTCAAAGGCACTCTGGCACCATGTTTTCAAGTTTTGGCCACCGTTTAAAGTATCTTTGAGTTGACCAAAATAGAACAGTCCTGCCCTCCTGCCAGCCTTCCTCTTCACCCCTCAGATCATCCCACAAAGCTGTAGTTGCCTGGAAAGCAAACCAGGCTCTCAGCTCCCCACTCCTTGCCATTTTACTGGAGTTATTTGTTCTGTCATTAAGGAGTTACTGAAACGGCTGCAGTGGAGAGAATTTTTCTGCAGCTGAAGGAGCCACAGAGCATTAAACACTCCCAGCAAAGACAGCAGCAGAGTTCAGTCCATGAATGAGACACAACGAGAGGGTCAGGTACATGTGGAACGTGTGAACCCTCCCCAGCCCACCTGGGGATGGGAAAAGCGAAAACGAGCGAGACTCAGCTGGAGCAGGAGAAGCTGCAAGATCTCAGTTTGCAGATCTCAGTGAGCCCTGTGCGCTGCAGGATGAGCAAATGCTGGGCAAGGTTCAGCTCAGCTCTTCTCCCCTCCTTCCAGGTTTGTGTGGCATTCCTGGAATTGTCCATGAACATCTCACAGGGACATCTGGGAAATGGAAAATGAGCTGCCAGCAGAAATCAGCCGCTGTGCTTCAGCCTGACCCGAGAGCAGGCTCTTTAATCCTCCTGCCATGCCAAGTGAATTTGCAATAAAGAACTTCATTGTTTATTGATTTTAGAGATGGATGTGGACATAAATACTGCTCTAATTGTTTTAAACTTCCAGAGTTGCATCTGAGTTTCAAAAGCAACCCCAGACCTCTGAAAGCCTCGTACTCAGCACCATGAACTTGATATGACTCCAAAGTTTAGAGCAAGGACCTGGCTGTGTTTGAATGCTCTTAAAACCTCTCTAATGCTTATAATGCTTTGTAAGTGGAGGATTAAGTGATCTTGCAGTAGATAAAAGCCCAGTGAGGAAGTGAGGTGGAGACAGCCCACGCTGTGCACTGTGTGATCCTGCAGACTTATCTGGGGCAGCACCTTTGAAGTGGAGGGAGTTAATCCAGATATTCAGCCTGTGCTCTGGGTGTTCATCATGGACATGCTGAAACCTGAGCTTCTCCTGGCACCTCCTGCTTCTAGACTAGAGTTCTAATAATTTGCCTGACAAAGGTAATATAGATTATTTTAGATATGGATTCGTTTTTCAAGTGCTCCCCAGCTTTGGGTGTCCACTCCCTTTGGCCTTTGATTGGGGTTCTTACAGTCTGAGTGAAAATCCATGTTGAACTGAATTTATTTTTCACCACAATTTAATGTGGAAATGGAAAAAACCCCAGAGCCTTTTTTCTTGTTTAAAGAAAATGAGAGAATAAAGAATATGATGAAAATGAGAGAATAAAGAATATGATAAATCTGCATGTTTGACATGATTTCTAAGATAATTCTTTTCTCTGGCACTGAAAGCTGAATATTTTTTGAAGCATTGAGGTATTTTCCTTCCCAACACCCCTGGGAAGTACAGGCTTGACCAAGTGGGTCACACAGGTTTGTGCTCTTGCTTTGCAAGAGTGTCCCCAGTCCATGGGAAGCAGATGTTGTACCCAAGTGCTTTTGCATCTCTACTCACTTGGTTTCCTTGGTGACACTTCAGGGCTTTGTGGACAAGTTGGGAAGAGGGGTTTTGATTCCTCAGGGACCCCCCTGAAGGACAGGGCTAAACTTCCAGGCCCCTGAGCCTCTGCTGTGGGAATATTCCCTCTTTCAAGGCTGCTTTAAAAAAACACATGAGAACACTCTTCCTTGCTGCAGACAGGCTTCTAATTTAAATAAAAGGAATAAATCATCCAAGAATGAAATGCTGTTAGTTCCTCCTGAAAGCTTAAGAGTCTCTGCTATTTCTCCTGTGTAATTTCTGTATTTTTGGAGTTTCTGTGCATTTCTTTCAATCTTCTCTGCCGAGGCATTTTTTACAAAGCTTCACTCTCAGCAGTGGGTTATTTATGATGCTCTAAAGACATTTTGCTGTGGACAACTCGTTCTTAAATGTTAATGCAAATAAATTGGAATCTCTGGTTGCGAAGGCTCCTCCCTGGAGGGTGGTTATAACAGATCATAAAACCCTAATTTCCAAAGCTCTCTTGAACGTGGAAATGAAGAAGGGGGAAGTTCAGCCAACAGTTCTGAGAAGTTTGCCCGCCATCCACACAATTATTAACTAGAGAAACACAATCTGACCCTGGGACTCAAAGCTGACCCCTGTCCCTCCTCGGCTTGGCTCTGCAAGGCACAACTTAACTCTGGCCTCGGTTTAATTACAGCCTGTTTCCACACTCATTACGCAGGGACTTCTAAGAAATGGCTTTTGAAGGGTTCAGCAATGGTTCTGTGTGTTAATAAAGAGCTAATCACCTGTTTAGGATTAGTGATTATAGAAAGTGTCCTTTTATTCTAGAACAGCAGTCTGCCTGTGGTTATTAAAGAGTATCTGTCTCTCTTTAAATGTAAATTCATGCTTGATGCTAACCTTGAATTAACTTTCAAGTGTAGATAAACTCCCAGATTAAGGCGTTTTCTCTCTGGAAGGGGAGGAGGGAAGAGAATGAGATTTAGAGATACCAATGAGGAACTGCAAGTGATACTGCCTGCCCTTAAACAGGAGGGGGCTGGAGCCTGGGAGAGGGAATAGAGAGTGTAGAAAATTCCCATTACAGTATTTTAAATACAACGATATTTTGAGGCCAGTTTTGTTCCTCGTGCCACTCTGAAGCCACAAGTAGCTGCAGATTTGCAGGAGCGTGGGACTGATCCAATCCTGGCTGTTCTGTGCCATTCCCAGCCTGTCAGGGCAGGCAATTCAAGCATTAATGAGGGCCCAGGCAATCTGGCACTTTGAGGAGCCTCAAAAATTCATCTACAGCACTGCAGTGAACCCCAAAGGCTGGCACAGGGTGGCTGGTGACCCCCCCCATAACCCACTCCTGGCCCTTCCCACCCCCCTCCAAAAGAAGAAATGAACTGCATTTTATTTCCAGCAATCACACATCATTTCCCATCAAACAACATGCCAGATCTTTAATGACATAATTACAGGGCATGTGAAATATCAATCATTGCCTAATTTGATTACACACCTCCTGCCTTAAGTGAGAGGGCCCAGCCAAGGTGCCCAACTGGAGGCAGCGAGGGAAAATCAAAATTCATTTGACTGCTGCTCAAAAAGGCAGTAAATCACAGCAGATATTGGGATTTAGTGTTTCCAGCATTAGAATTTAGCATAAACCAGAGGCTGGATGGGAATTCAGCAGGCATTGGCTGTGGATGTGAGAGCAGGCACAGCAGGAACAGGCAGGATCCAGCTTTAGGAACAGCTGCAGAGGCCAATGTGTCTCAGTTGATCCCATGAATTCATTCAATCCCCACTGGTTTTCTACAAAGGTGGCTGTGTGGGGCTGTTTTGCTGCCTGGGAGGAACCAGGAGCTGGTGGCTGTGCAGCTCAGTGGGCCAGCCAGGCCTTGGGATGTATCTGCTGGGATAACAAATGGAGGGGAGCAAGTCCTGCCTGATTATCTTTTATTCCACTTAGGCTTTCCTCTTTTTTTTTCTTTTTTTTTTTTTTTTGGCATTACAACAGCTCTGAGCAGTTGTGGTGTTGGCAGGGAAGAGGCTGAAGGTTGTTCTTAGCACAGGCAAATATTTCTGGGCATCAGCAGCTTCTGCAGAGCCCACAGGAAAGGGAGGGATGGACCAGACAGAGTGAAAAGAGGTTGAGCTGGGGGGATCCTCACTAATGAGGCAGGGAAAGCAAAATGATGTTAAATTTTCCAGCATGATCTTTAGTCCTTGAGCACAGGAAGCTTTTCTACACCGACTGCAGGTGTGGGAAGTCTCTGTGTGAAGAATCCCAAGCACAAAAGGCAGAAAGTGTGTGGTAAATACACTTGCTTTGATGCCATGATCAAAGCAAAGCTCTCGGAGGAAAAATACTGTTGGTGCCCCTGCAAACACTTTGGTTTGGTCTTAGGGAGTCATCAAATAGGAAAGTTGTAAAGAATGAAATCAGTGGGGGTAAAAAAACTCATCTGTGAGTGAGCCACAATCACCTGGGGGTCACTCAGGGTGAAAGCTGGGGCAGGAGAAGCCTGGCCTGTTGTTCTTTGGAATGGACTGCCCAGGGAGGTGGTGGAGTCACCATCCCTGGATGTGTTTAAAAAAAGGCTGGACGTGGCACTTGGTGACATAGTCCAGTCTAGTTGAGGTTCTAGGGTAAGGGTTGGACTAGATGATCTTGGAGGTCTCTTCCAACCTAGTGTTTCTGCGATTCTTGCCTTTTTTCTGTAATATTTACAGGTCACCAGGTGCTGCCCTGCCCCTGTTGGCTTTTCTGTTGTGTTCTGGGCTCACCTGGAGCCAAACAGGCTGCAACAACATCCACAAGTGCCTGCTTTAATTTTACCTCCAATTTCAATTTTATGAGGCCGTTATGTGTTAGTTAAAGGGCCTTTTGTAATGACTGAAAAGAGCAGGTGAATTTTAAAATCCTGGACGTTTAAAACCTCATTGCTATTTTAATTGAAGGGAATTTTAATATCTGAATGACATCTTTGTTAATACATTAAGGATGTTTAGTGCTATTAATTGATATGTAACGGGGTAGCAGTGAATTTATTATGTGCCTTAAAATACCAACTGGTGTGTTAAAGCTATTTCTGCTTTGCAGTTCTATTAAATGCCAACTATAATTTGCTAAATAGACTCTTGGAGACCTGACTATTGATTAAGTTACCAACCATGGGGCCTCAATCTCTGCCAGTGATAGAAAATGGGTATGAAATGTCTGGGCTGGGAGCATCAAGGGGGTGTGAAGGCTGAAGTTTGGGAGAGGAATGAGATGAGGAGAAGGGTGGTGTCCAACACCCAACCAGCAGGATGCTGCTCACCCAGCGCTGCTTTGGCTGAGATATGAAATAAGAAGGTTGTTGCTGAAGCTTAAAAATGATGCTGCAGGAAGAAAGGGGTGTTGTTAACCTATATCTGGGGTTTTTAAAAAGTTGTGTCTCCCTGGCTGAGAAGGAGGGGAGAGGGTGAGTGGAAGAGATCAGGCTCAGAAGTGGATCTCAGCTGTGGCCCCTCCTGTAAAATTAGTGGAATTTGCCTTCTGTTATCTCTGGTTTTGCCTTCTTGCTCATTTAAATACAAACTTTTCAAGGAAAGTTATATAAAAATCTTGACAGCTCCTTATGGCAGCTCAATGTGATGAGAAATCAATCATTCTCCAGCTTTTCCCTATTTCTTGTGCTGGCTTAAGAGCTGGAGTTTGCATTTTTTTTTTTTTTTTATTTCCCCAGCAAATGATTTGCTTCCCAGGGTTCTGCAATGGAAATTCACTTTGGGTACTCTGAGCATGTTGACAGTGACAAAAATCTAGTTAAAGTGTGGAAAAATGTGTGAATATTTTCAGAAAGGACTTGATTACTTGTATCCAAAGGGATAAAACTACAAATGCTGTGGCAGAATCAAGGGCTCATTCTGCTGCTCTGGATCCAGAGGCAGATGAAGGAGCAGATTGTACCCAAACTACTCAAGGCAACGAGTGATAAAAAGGAATTTTTATTTACTCCTCTCTTTTTTCATCCCCCAGGTGGAGACAGAAATAAAATGGTTTGTTAAAATCACGTGGGGAATCTGTGAAAGGCTGAGGGAAGAAACTTCTTCTGGTTTAAAAGTATCAAAAGAGTGAAATCATGTTCTTGCCATCAGTTTGGGAGGGAAGGGCATCATTTGGACGGTTGACAACCACCCTCCTGGGACAACACCACCTCACAGCCACTTTCCCTGGAAATATGTTGGGGTTTGTGCCCTCTCCCAACTAAACTTTGTAGAATTGAGCTGTGGAATTGAGAATCACAGCATTAAACATGGAGACACAGCATTAAAATGATTTGCTTTGCATGAAAGTGGTCCCTGGGGGATTTCTGTTGGAGCTGCAGGACAAGCTGCATCACCTTGGGGTTCTCTGGAGTCTTTGGGGAGGATTTTGAGAAGGTTCCTGTCCCTGCACAGCTGGAATGTTGCCTCTCTTTGTTGTTTAGATGCAATTTATGGACCATATTCTCATTCCCAGATGCCCCAACCATCAGAAGGAACACGAGGAGCTGTTAAAGGGTCACTCAGTCATTGAGCCATTGCCCTGAGGGGCACCTTTGCCGACGGAATGAAATCCATGAAAGAACCAAAGCACAAAGGGAATCTAATAAATACCTGAACTTCAGGGGGCATAATATCACCACAGGTCATTTCTCTAAATTATTTAAGCCCAGTGTTTGCTATGCACTTCTGCCATTCCTCAGGTGAGGATTTATTGCCCTTTAATTCACTCAAATATCTCAAATGGATGTGATTTGGGAGGAGGAGCAGGCAGGTAGGGAAGAAAAATGGCTTTGCTGTTTCTTAAAGAGAAAATTTAAGTGATGCTGCTGTTCCCTCTCAGCCAGAGGACTCGAGTAAGATGTTTGCAGCTCATTTATTGGGAGTGTCTGTTGCACTAATTTGGCATAACCAAGATTTCTGTGTGAGAATATCCCACAGTGCAAGAGAAATTGGAATAACACTTTACATTTTGTCCCTGAAATTTAATATGTATTTATGCAGCCCTGTGAATACATCAATAAGACCAAGCTGTAAGCACAATATATGCATTGAAGTGTATTTTTAAAGAAACAAAATCCACCTTAAATAAAATTGGAGATGGAGGTGTGGCCTGAACCCCAAATTTCACTCGTGTATCTTTATGAAAGGAAATCAATCACTTGCCAAGTGTGTGTTTAGAAATACAAATTATTGCTGTGGTTTTGATTTGGAACTTCACATCTCTTTAACAACATGAATTTCAGAGGCAGTGCTGGGTTGTATCTAAAATTTGAGGCCCCATTTTGCAGCAAATCCCAGGAAATGGGTTGTCCCACGAGAATGTAGAATGAAGTCAGCCTTAAAGCTGATGTTCTGAAACATGTAAGGGGTTGATGAGCCACATCCCCTGGGTCTCCTGACTGCCACACTGCAGACAAACTTCCCAAATCTTTGGGGGGAAAATGTAAAAAAGCAGAAATTTTTAACTTGGAGTGGATTAATTAAAGCACATTGTTAATTCTCATCCAGAGTCAGAGTAGCCTGAGGTCAATTTATCGTTTTCCATTTATGAAGGATATTAAACTGCACTGAACAAATAGTCTTCATGGGGATTTAATACACTTTAATAAATCCATTTTAGGACTTGATGCAGATTAGCTTTATTGTGTTCAGTTGGAAAGAGAAAGGTTTTTAAGTGTGCAGAGAGGAATTTTCAGCAAATTTGTTTCAAGCCAAGAGAAAAAAAGTCCATTTTTGTGTGTGTGCTACAGGGGCAGTTGGGAAACAACACAATATGCAAACTTTAGCCACTTAATCTGTCCATTATTTGTCAGGCAGCGTGGTCAGGCTGAAATCCACTCTGCAGAGGATAACTTATTCAACAGCCCTTAATCCTCCCCATCCATCACCAAATGACTTTGGACTTGCACACATTTTTCCATTATTTGCCCAGCTTTTCCAGTGCTGGGAGTGTAATGCCTGGGCTGCTAAGCCTCTTTTCCTCTGTGCTGCTGGAAACTGGCTTTGCTGCTTTTAATATTTTGTGCCAGGTGAGGTTTTCCCCAATGATTTAGCCCCTGTTTGCTTCAAAGCACCACCAGCCACCTCTGCCTTGTTGAGTTTTTCTGATTTTCATTTTCTTTTTTAGGGTTGCAATAGCATTTGCTCACATTGAAAGTAACTTTCCAGAACCCAAGGATTAGATTAGGAGCAGGAATTAGGGGAGATGCTTTCCAGTTCAAGGGCATGTGGATTAACTCATGGTTAATAAATTACAATAGCAGCATATTTGTAACTGAAATGGGAAGACACAAGAGCTGTCACCCTGCTGTTGTTCCCCAATCCGATCATTTGGAAAGTCTTTGCCAGCCCTGGGCCAATTTGCATCTCTTTTCCACCCAGGAAATCCTCTGCATGGAATTAATAGATGTTTTCTAAGTTGGAAGTAAGTAAAGAGAAGAGGTGGCAGCTTGTCATTTCTCTGTGGCTCTGCCCAGTGCCTGTAAAGTGCTTCACTGAGGGGATCAAACTTAAAAATTTAGAGTCACACACTCCTGCTTTTTTTCCCCTCTCCACTCTTTTATTAAGCTCAGGTAATAGCTCAGGTGAGAGGTGTCTCCTTCCCTGGGGAATTCAGGGATAAAAGGGATGCTCTCTGTGTGCAGGGTTCCACTCTGAAATATTTAATCTGTTCAACCATTCCCAGATAACACAGATCTTTGCTCTCTGAACCAAGAGCAAGGCACTGAAGCTCCCAGACAAGGCAGCTGCTGCCCTCCCTCATTTCATCTCCTCTGGCAGGCTCTGTGCAGGGCAGGCAGCCCTTGGGTAAAGACAGTTCCTCATCCACCTGGGAATTCCCATTGGAGTTTACTGGAGCCCCAGCAGCCTGAAAGGGGAATTGGGCCCACTCAGCTCATCCCTCAATGACTTCAGTTCAGGCTTTCCCACTGACTCCACTGGGAGTTGAGACTTCTTGGTGTTAACACTTAGTTTGGAATTGTTTGGAGGGTAATAAAATGAACCCTCAGGAGAAGAGCCTCAGCCTGGATGTGTTTCCCTGTTGAGGAAACCTGGCCACTGTCTCATCTTCTGTTTTGATGGGTAAATTTGGAGCAGTCAGGCATCTTCTCCCCAGGGCTGATGGCACTGGGTCATTATTTGCCTGCCCCTTGCAGAGCCTGAGACTCTCAGCAAGGAGTTTCTTTGCATTTATTCCTGAAAACCACAGTCAGTTCCAGGAGGAGCATCATGAAACCATTGGCACGTGAATCACAGAATCATGGAATGGGTTGGGTGGGAAGGGACCTTAAAACCACCCAGTTCCACCCCCTGCCATGAGCAGGGACACCTCCCACTGTCCCAGGCTGCTCCAACCTGGCCTTGGACACTTCCAGGGATGGAGCTTTTCTGGGCAATCAGACTGGAATATTTTATCCTATAACCACTTAGCTTGGAAAAGACCTTTCAGATCATCAAGTCCAACCATTAACATGTGGGTTTGTCTCTGTCTCAGCTCACACACTTGCTCTGTGCTGGCACAAAGGCAGCAGAGGTTTAAAAATTACATTAGTTTCTAAAACAGAAGCTTGACACCAAAGCTGAGTGTGCTTTTCTTGCCCTTCCTCAAGGATGGGGCTTTGCTGGGAGTGTCTTCAGAGAATTCACAAATGATGAAGGGTCTGTGAAGGCTGAAATAATCAAGTTTAGTGATGCCTTCACTGGAGTGAAGTCACCTTAGGTACTGCTCCTGTTGTGTTTAAATGAAAGGGCTTTTAATTTGATATCTGCCAAGCAATGCTGAAATGCATTTAATAGAAAGCAGGGACAATTTCAAAGCTCTGGTTCAGGATCCCAATTAATGGATGAATATCTGCTGCCAAATCCCTCCTCCAGGAGAGCATCACAGACACAGGATTTTGTTTCCAGAAAGCAAAGAGCATCACAGAGCTTTTTTCCCCTCCAGAAAAGGGATGTTTGACTTAAGCTGAGATGATTCAGGACTCTCAATGAATGCTCTGGATTTTGCAGGGGCTCACAATATCCTTTGCCCTTGTGGAGAAATCTTCCATGAATGATACACCTGCTGCTTCTGTGTTTTAAATTGCTGGGATTAAAGGCTAAGAGTAATTCCTTTGCTTCTTTATCGGGATGTTTTTTATTTGAGTTCACTTCTAATCAGAGTCTACTCCACTCAGCCCTGCTACAAATGCCTGGGACAAAGCACAGGGCTGGTTTTCCAGCTCTGATATTAATGGGAGGCATTTTGTCAAGGAAGCATCAATGGGAAAACCAAGGGAACAGGCAGTAGGAGCAAAGGAACCATTAGTACATGTGATGGTGGAGACCATTTGGGGCTGACTTGATAAATGCCATCACTACAAGGACATGATAAAACACCTAAAAAATGGGATGCACAAGGCTCTGCCTAATCTCCAGTTTCATATAATTGTACCATGACAAATGGAGGCATTAGACCTGATAAGGTTTTAATAAAAATGCAAATACAGAAATCCTGCACTAGAAATGCTGGAAGTCACTTCTTAAAAGTAGAATAATCTACTTGTTCTGGCCATGATGATGATGAATATGCATATGCTCTTTTGTGGGGCTTTTTATTCCAAATATTGTGGCAATATGGTCGTGGGGATTTGCAGTTGTACTGTGAAGGTTGTTACAGTCCTGAGAGGGACCAAGTGAAGCCAAGACTGTTGTGGAGGTTGCTGTGCACGCACATTTCTGACCTGGAAACGTACAGGCCAAGTATTTAACAGGTAATAAAACAGGGGAGAGAAAACAGAGGTACAGGGACATGAAAGGACTTCCCAAAGTAGCAGCAGGGCAGTGACTGCGCTGAGGTTTCTTGGCCCACAGCCTGCTGTCTTTCCCTGTAGTCACCCATTTCTAATGGCTTGTAAATCCCAGGATTTGATCAGGGTATCACCATCTACCTGGGGCTTGACTGGAGGAGAGATGTTGAATGACAACCAACTGCTCACTGGGGAAATAAAAATTCTCCTTTCCTCAGCTGCGACTCAAGTCCTCACAAAATAAAACTGTGGCAGTGAACACAGGGCTGAACTCCTGATTCCTGGAGCTCCTCTGAGCTACCACTCACAAATTGTGCTGCAAGGTGCCAAAAGCTTTCGTGTTGTTCTCAGTCAGGAGAGTTAAAGGCTGGGTGAGGAGGGTGGGGTTTGTTTGCTGACTCTTTTTTTTTTTTTCAGAAATAAGCAGAGTTTCAAACTACCTGTGCCACAAAGCCCATTAAAAAAGAAGCCTCTGAAAGTGAATTTTAACTGATTGGGGATTGGGTGGGGTGAGATCCATCAGTGTGGGGAGCTTGGGAAGGGGACAATCCCTCTGGACTGGAGGAGAACAGACTCCAGCAGGGCTGTAGAAATTCCAGTGGCTGTGGGGCTGGGTTATCCAGCTCATCAGGCTTTCCATTAGTGCCTTGTTCCATTAGTGCTCAGCTGTCCCAGCCCTCCTTCCCTGCCCCTCGGGGTGACAGTGTCCTGTGCTGTCCCAGAAATCAGTGCCTTCCTGATACCCCTGGAATCATTTGCTTTCAGGAAAGGTGTTGTCTGTAGTTGGTGTATATTAGATGATAATATAGGAATATATATATATATATATATATTTAAACACAGTGCCCTTCTCCTTCTCAGTTCTCCCTGTCTCTGGTGATCCATTCTAACAGTGACAGCTCACTGCTGTCCCCTGAATTACCCCTGAGTTTTGATTTTCCCTTTAGTTTCAGGCTGTCAGTGTGACTGACAGCTCTGACTGCACCCAAGCCAGCTCTGCCTTCCTGGTGGCCAGGTCAGCTCTGATATTCCTGAGGCTGTTTGATCACAACAAAATCCCTTTTCACAACTTACAGAGGAGGAGAAAATCTACATAGAGAAGAATTTAATGAGAGAGAGCAGAAATGACTCTGCAAAGCTGCCAATGGATTAGTGCCTGTGTGACCCAGATGAGAATTTGGCAGGCAGAGAAAGCCATTTATTTTGATCAGATGGAGACAACATTTCTGCAGGGCTCTGAATTTCTGCACAGGTAATTAATAGATGATCCCTGTCCTGAGTAACTCAGTCCTCTTATTGATGAGGGTGCTGCATCCCATTTCCAAGGGTCACAATGCAAGATCCCAGCCCTCTGTTAATAGGAGAAATAAATACTTACTGCTGTTGTTCATCTCTTTTTGCCAAGTGTTGTGGAGCAGAGCAGGGGAAGAACCTGCTAAGCTGGAAATGATCAAGGTGAGAGGTGTAATCAAGGCTCTGGAAGACAATGACTCTATTAAACAAAATCATAAAGCTTAGAAAGTCAAAGCAACAACATCAATAAATCATGAAATACTTAAGACCATTTTGTAGGTGTAAAAAAACCCCCCAAACCCAAACCATTGTGGAATTCCCTGCGGAGATCATTTTATGATTCAGTTTTGTGTGATTAAAATGAATCCTTTCAGTTCACAAAACAGCCCCAAACACTGCAGTTCAAAGGGCTGATAATTAGCAGAGCCCAGATGGAGGAAGGGAAGGCTCCTTTTAACAAGAGGCTGAAGCCAATTTCAAAATAGCAGGAATTTCACTTGAAGTCGAGGAATGCTGAAGAAATGGAGAAAATTTGATGATGCAAGGCTTTGCTTAACTGGGAGGGATCTGTGGCACATCTTGGTGCTCAAGATGAATTTCTAATTGAGTTTGCAGCACTCAAAAGCATCTTTCACAACACGAGTCTTTATCTTTGTATTTGTACTTTTATCAAGAGTTGGGACAGGCTGAGACAAAATGAAATTTGCTCTGCAATGGCCCCAGGATTATGTATTTGCATATTCTGTTTAGATACTGAAAAATATATGATTTGTTAGATTTTTATCTGCTTCTGATTATTAAATGGCTTCCATCTCCTCTCTCACCTTCCCCTGCTTAAGGTTATTCCGGTTTTATCAACTCCAGGAGTTACAAAATCAAGCAGTTGGTTTAAGTCATGACTGTTTAGTCAAGCAGCATTTTTAAAAAATTGTTTTGGCTTTTGATGTTTAAGGCTTTAGGGCCCACACTGGTTAATCTTCCATTATACACAAGAGAAACAAACATCTCATTTTAAAATAAAATTCAGATTTTCACTGTCTTTTAAAATCACTTTATCAGCTGAAAGGCAAAAAAAGTAAATAAATTACATATTAAGAGGCCCTTCAGAGGGGCACAGAGAGGGAATACCAGGAGTGAGAGGAACATTTGGATCAGTCACTTCATTTGCAAGCTCCAGGAGCCCTGTACAATTTTTTTTCTGTGTTTCTACCACTGTGGTTTTTCTGTCAGCAAGAGAAATCAGCTTTGTGGGCCTCAGTTGGTCGTGCATTCTTGTAATTTGCCTACTGGGCTTCTAATTTTCCTTAATAAACACAAAACTCAGTGCCCAGCATCTCTGGGATTGGGGTGTTCGATTCACTGCTGGGGGGTGGAAACCCCAGGTTTCACCCTGGATGCTTCCAGAGCTTGGTCACACCCCAATCACACCAGGAAATATTAATGCACTATTTCACTTTCTCACTGTTTTCATTTACCTGGATTAAGTTATTGGATACTTTGTGGTTTTCTTATTTCGGCCTGAAAATATGGATTTTTAACTGTGGGGTTTGGTGTTGTTTTTCATGCACTAAGTGCCAAGATTTTCCTCCTGATGTTGACAGAAGAGATTGAGTTATTTTCCTTCTGAATGGATTTTGTTGACAGGGTGGATTTGGGCTGTTGACAAAACACACTCTGTTAGCAAGGTGGCCTAAAGCTTTGATGGAATATGTTTTATTGGCAGCACAGATTGAGATGGTGGTGACAAAATGCAAACAGCCTAATCCATTCCCTTGATAAAACACATTTATCTCACTATCAAATCCATCCAGTTGACAAACCCAGGTTTGTTTGCAAAAGCAAAGCATCTTTTGGAGGGGAAGAAATAAATTCCTGCAGAGCTGTGGGAAGCAGCTCAGCTCATGGAGATGCTGATGTGTCTTGGAAAGCAGAGATTGGATCTCTGCAGTAACAGCATTAGAATGGCAGGGAAGGCAACTGCAAATGGAATTCTCTCCCATTTCCACAGCCCTGCACTCTCATGGATGCTTTGAAAGTTTTCTGCACCTTTCAAGGGAGTTTCGAGGGAGATCTTTGTTTTAATAACAAAAATTAACCTGTTTCAAGTAAAAGTCATTGTGTTAGGAGCTATGACGGGGTTTGGTACCTACAACGAGTCAGTACAAACTGCTGGATTTTTCCTCTCTCCAAAGGCAGTAAAGACTTGGATCTCTTTCCTAAAATTCCTAAATAAGTTCTAAACAACCCTTTCCTCTAGCTTGTCCCTTTGGTTAATACAATTTGCTTCCAAATTTGTCCACTCTCTGCTTCAGTCTCAGTTTCTCCTGGGGGTTTGCTGCTCCAACGTCTGCCCAACCTGTTACAGGCAGCAAACCAAGGCCAGCAAAATTCAGAGCTGCCTCTTCAGCCTTTCAAGTTTCAGAGGTTTTTCTTCAGCTGCATGGCCCCAAAAAGCAGGAATTTCCCTCCCCTTGCATGTTCAGACTGTTCCTGAGGCAGAGGAAGGGAATATCATGTCTCTCCTTGACGTGAGAGCAGATGTAGCATTGTGACCACATTGACATTTAAAGTAATCAGAAATGTAATTTTCCACTCCAGCAATGGCATTGTGTTCTTCCTGTGTCAGAGGATACAAGAATCAATACACTAATACCACAAAGCAAACATTTTGACATTTGGAGTAGTTCAGTTTGCAGTTTCTATTTAAAAATATCAGATTTGATCAAGGGGACATGAGAGAAGCAGAAATTAGCATCGTTCCTCCAAACTTCATCTTATATAAGAAAGATTTAAAACCTGGAATTTAGATGAATTTATCTATGAAATTTATAAAAAGGGCTTCTTTTTCTTACCCACTGAGGTCAATTTGTCCTTCTCTCTGCAGAGGGATTAATAGGAAATAAAATAATGTCCATTTTGAGATGTTTTTGGCCCTGAGCTCCTGAAGTAGAACTGTGCACACTCTTAGTGATGCAAAGTGAAGGAAAATGTGTGTTTCTTAAAACCCCCTATTCAAAACAGTTCTTTCCTAACACTGTATAGTTTATATATGTTTGGGGCTCACACACATTATATACATGGATATTTTTATATATAAACTATGGTATAGAGATGATTTGAGCTAAAGAACATCTGAGCTGCAGCCGAATTCAAAGCATTTGCCATTGTGTTCAGGCATAAATGACATATAAATGGTGAAGAAACATCGAGTTTGAGGCATTTTTCCTGGTGGTCCCACCTGAGGGAGTCAGGAGCAGGGTCCTGGGGAAGAGCTGCTTTAATTAAGCTTAATTATGCAATCAAGACAACTTGATTATGTGGCTGGATACAATCATAGAATTAAGGAATGGTTTGTGTTGCAGGGGAACTTAAAGCCCATCCAGTTCCAAGGGCAGGGACACCTCCCACTATCCCAGAGCTCCAACCTGGCCTTGGACACTCCCAGGGATGGGGCAGCCACAGCTCCTGGGAATTCCAGCCCAGCCCTTTCCCACCTTCATGGGAATTTCTTCCTTAAATCCAATCTAAACCTCTTTCAGTTTGAAGCCATTCCCCTTTGTCCTCTCGCCCCTTGTCCAACACACCTTTTAAATTAAAACTAGATGCTGGGGAAGGGTTTTTCTGCCAGAATATTGCTTTGAATCCTCCCATCAGGGGAACTCTCTGACTGCCAGGGTGATTTCTGACTTAGAGAAGTGTTTCCTCGTATTTCTGAGCCCAAAATGCAGCAGTGGCAGCTCTTGTAGGTGCCTGTGAGGACTGTGAAGGGATCTCAGCATCACTGACACCGTGTAAACAGAGATGGATTTTGGCAGAACCAGCCAAGCTTTTTGCCTCCAAGGCTATAGACTCAGTGCCATGGTATTAATCACAGAGGTGTGTGAGGTGATGCTTGAGGAACTCAACTGGTTCACTGAAGATGCAAAAAAAAATCTATAATCTTAAAGGTTATATTATTTCTAACGACCTTTTTACAATCTGGGTATGTTCGTGTGGGTAAAAGGGTGAAAAGAAACAAATTAATACTTCTGTTCTAGTTAACTGAGTCCCTGCAAAGGCTTTGCAGGCAAGAATAGACTCCAGGAGCAACCAGAGCTGCAGGAAAATATTTCACTGTCAATCTTGCTGATGGTCTGAAGGCAGAAGGCGAAAGGAGAAGGAGCCCTAAATGCTTTCAGACACTGCTCTGTGCTCTCCTGTGCCTGAAGGCAAGGTCTAACAGCCCATGGAGAGCCTCAGCCCTCCAGTCCAGCTGCTTTCCAGCATCTTTCCTGGGAGTTGGCTCCACATTTCCAGAGATGGATGGGCTGCACTCCTCTCTGTTTCACCCCAGTGCTCCCAGCTCTTCGATACCCCACCTTTCCCTGGCCACGTGTTTAGGTCCTTTGTGTTGTTCTGCTGCTTCTCCTCTTCCTTTGGTGTCCCAAGTGGGTTTTCCTGCCCCGTGTTTGTTCTGCCATCCTCACTGGTTGTGCTGCAATGAGAGGGGCAGAGGGGGCCAAGCACCGTGGCATTAACACTCCCAAGCTTCTCCTCAGCCTGGGAAAGGGCAGAGCACGGGAAGAAAAGGAAGCAAAGAGATTATGAGGAGCCTGTGACCTTTCCAAGGTCTCATTCCCAGAGTTTCACTGTTCCAGAGGTTGTGCAATTAACTCGTGTCATTGCTGTACGTGTGGGCAAACCCTGCCCAGGAGATCCCACAGAACTGAGGGAAAACAGGGACTTTTTGGAAACCTTGGGAACAGAAACTGAGGCTGAGTTTTGCACATACCATTATTTGTCTTGAGGGCTTTATTGTGCAGGTATTGGAGTACAACCATGTGCAAACAGCTCATTTCAAGGAAGTGGGAGCAATCTAAGAGCTCTGTGTGCAATATTTATTGTCAAACGCTCTAAGAGAAATTCATCTGCATATGAGAGGCCGTAAAATAACAAGCATTGACTGTAACCATCATTATTGAATAAGTTAAACCGCCAAATGATTTATGGGTGTTATTTTCCTTCATTAAAGGAGATGATGTTGGTTCCAGTGGGTGCTGCTGTTCAACAGCTTTCCTTCCTCAAAGTTAACAGCACAGGCAGATTTTGCTGAGTGAGAGCAGGAGGGATTATGAAATGATCCTGGACTGGCTTCCAGGTCTGCTATGAGCATTTCTAAGGGGGCAGCTCTGCCTGTCATTATTCTAATCTCTCTTTTCTCTCTGCCCAGACCATAGTGAGAAACTCTGGAGAAAGATCCCGTGTGTTCTGGCTCCAGTGTGCTTTCCTGACTATGATGTTCTGTCTCAGTTGTCCTTCCTGCTTTGACAAGTCAAGGCTGGCAGGTTTTAGTTGGGAACTGTCTGTATGGTCAGTGCTCAGGTCCAGTTTGCCCTGGGGGCTGTTATTCTAATAATCATTATATCATTATAACAGTGACTATTATAACAGTCATCCCCATCCTTAGCCTGTGTAAAGTCTCTTTAAAGGTGAGTTTTTATTGAGCATACAGGCTATATTTTAACACTAATAGCAGGTAATGCACTAAATCACTGCCCTATTTTAGAAGAGAATGCTGAAAATCTCAACTCCTGCATAAGGTCTGCCTTACTACCAGACTCAGGATAAACTCACAGGACTCCTGCACTTTCTTGATATTCCTTTTGATTTGGGAAGTCTGGGTAAATACTGGATCCACTGGAGGTGATGAAAAACCCCTGAATCCACGTTGATGGAGCCAGGAGTTTCTGCACAGCAGTTCAGCCTACATTGTGCAGCGTTTTGTGGTTTGGGAACGAAAGAACAGAACAAGTGAAGAGGATTTTTAAATGGAAGCAAGCCAGAGAATATTATTCTGCTGTGAACAGAGTTTCCTTAAAGCAAAGTAGCATTAAAACCCAGAGGTAGATCACTCACCTGATGGTTTGTGGCTGTGAAACTCTGGAGTTGAAAGAAGTTGGGATCTCAGCATGAAAAAATAGGTGATGATTTAAGAAATATAAACAGCAGCTGGTGACAGTACTCCAGTGAAAACCAAGTGGAAGACAGGCAGATGATGCTGGACAGTGAATAGAGAGGCTGTTTTAATTTTAGATGTCCAACTGCTATTGAATTTTATTCCATTTATGTTTCTAGCACCACTCTCTCCTTGTTTAGATAATAAAGAAAATTTGGCTCTGGGTTTTACACAGCAATTGCATTTATTCTGCTGTTACCTTTTTAAACTGGTACTGTAGTTACCACAGCAACAGTAAAATGGCTTAGTTAGAATATGAAAACTTTCCATAGAGAAGCAAATCTGATAAAATGTCATGAACTGTCTTGAAGAAATATGTGTGTTCCAATAAAAATCACTTGGTGTTTCTGGGGTTACTGTAGCAATGCATGAACAATTCCATAGTTAAGGTCTCGTTGGTCTCTCCTTTGGACATCTGCCATAGTAAGGCCTGAAAACAGCCTTAAATGTTGCCCTGCCAGCTCTCAGGTGGGGAATGAGGAAAAAATGCCTCTCAAACCCCCAGACTGGTTCTAGTCAATACAAAAGCAGCAGCCCCTGTTTGTTGTCCCCTCAACGTGTGGCTTCCCACTGTCAGAGGGGAGGGTTAGGTGGGACATTGGGAAGGAATTCCTCCCTGTGAGGGTGGGAAGGGGGTGGGATGGAATTCCCAGAGGAGTTGTGGGTGTTTTATCCCTGGCAGTGTCCAAGGCCAGGTTGGAGCTCTGGGATGGTGGGAGGTGTCCCTGCCCATGGGAATGGACGGGCTTTGAGGTCCCTCCAACCCAAACCATTCCAGGACTCTCTGTATAGAGGCACCTGTGGAGCAATGATAAAAGGACAGTTTTCCTTTAAACTCCCCTTTCAGGAGCTCAGGCAGGGAGTGGTAAAGGAGACCTTCAGTAAGAAGTGTCACTCTGAGGGTCTCCCCTGCCCAGCACCTTCCTGCAGCCACAGCCAGAGCTGGGGGATGAAACCCACCCACAACCCCTGGCAGCCCCTCTACAGCTCCCATTTCACTGCCTGCTACTCCAAGGGCTTCCCATGGGCTGCTCCTGTCAATGCTGAGCTGGGAAGAGCAGCAGAGCTGTTATTTCTGTTCCTCGGATGAGGTGTGGGCGAATTACCTGCAGATTTCTCTTTTTATCTCCCAATAATTGGTTCACACTGTGAGTATGGAGAGTTTATATCCCTTTTAGTCTCCTCAAGCCATCACCTTCCCCAAGGCAACAATACACAATAGCATTTTTATAGCTAAATCAGGGGTGGGAGGGGGAGGAAGGTTGAGGTATTAATGCTCAGAGCATTATACTGTGCTTGGAAGTTGCTGACTTTTTATGCCACCAGTTCCCATGTGGTTATTCACAGCTCTGCCATAAATACAGGAAATTAATCTATATATTTCCACCCAAAGATGAGAACTAGGCAATGAAATTAAATTAAAAACCTGGTTGCTGAGAGCCACAGCAGAGAAACACAAAAGCTGCCCCATCTGTAAGAAACCCTCCAGGACCCAGCCAAAAAAAAGGGGCAAAAAGTCACTTCTGACACATCTGGGAACCAGTGACACTGCACTAAATATTTAACTCTGCTACCCTACATTTCCAGCCAGACTTCTCAACACCAGGATTATCACTTGATAGTGAGATGTGTTGGGATTGATCTTAATTTTAATTTTAAGAAAGCTCTTTGTTAGGAAGAGGCAGTTTTATAGCAACAATGTGTTGATTAGTGGGAATTCTTTTTATTTATTCCAAGGCTGTGGCTGCCCCATCCCTGGAAGTGTCCAAGGCCAGGCTGGGCAGTGGAAGTTGTCCCTGCCCATGGCAGGGGGTGGAATGAGATGAATTTTAAGGTGCTTTCCACCCCAAACCACTCTGGGATTCTATGCCTGGGCAGAGCTTCTGCAAAAAATTTTAAAGGGAACTTTTTCTGGACTAGACCTCTGTGATAACACGACACTCAAGCTGCCACAAAGGTTTGGAAAACCTTCTCAAACATCTCCTGCCTGACAGAGTGGGATTGGAGCATTAGGAAGAAATATTGTTCTAAGGAAAACCAGAGAAATCCTTTGCAGACACCACCCTGGAGCAACAGGATTTCTTTATGTGAGAACAGAAGACTTGCAGTCCTCAGAGATGATCCATTCTGGGGACACCAAAGTGCCTCTAAATTCAGGAGTTCTCCTCTTCAGGGAAGGAGGACACGAGCCATGGAGAGAAGGGCACAGAGGGGCCATTTCATGGGAGTCCTTTGAACCCTTTCCTCCCCACTGGCAGGAATTCCACCCATCAGGGCTCTCAAGGTGAGGTTTCACTGAGGTGTTTTATCAAGGGCAGAGCAGTTTGGAACTTTTTGTGCTACAGGATGTGATTGGAGAGTTGGGAATGGGTTCCTGCACTGGCCTTTCTATCCAGATACCAACTGTAATTATATTTTTCAGTATCTGCCTTGATTATAACCCACTAATATCTGTCTAACCCAGCCAAATTATCTACAGCCCAATCTATTTACATTAGCTACTTTAATCTAATATGATCTGGCTGTGGACCTTAATTTAATATGTAATATTAATTTAATTATTTAATATATAAAATTCTTAGAGGTTTTTTTCCTATTTTAAAAAGCAAAAATCAAGATGAAGAGTTTGGGATTTTTTTTTTCCCTTCTACTTTTCCTCCAGGCACGGACTCAACATTTTTCAAGCAACCTCCAAAGAGCTTTTTATTTAGGGACTTGTTTGAATAGTTAAAGTGAAAAAATGCTTTATTTCATTTGGTGGCTGTGAATGGAGTGCACTCCTTCAATGCCAGCTGGGGAAGGGATTGTGCACTGCACTACCTAAAAGCAAGATGAAGATTTCTCTGATTTCTACAGCAGGGATATCGTTCAACTATTCAATTTGATCAAAGAAAACAAGATCTACTAAATTTTCTGGGCGCTTTAGAGTAATTTTTAAGAATCTCTGGGTTTACAGCTGGTAGGTACTTTTTTATTCCCATTCTTCTGAGGCTGAACTTTGGTGGCACCAGTGTGACAGTAAAATTGGATTTCAGTGCTTGCTGCTGTCCAAATGGGCTCTTTCTTACACCCAGTGAGCACGAAAAGACATTTCCAGCCCAGGCAGAATGTGACACCTGCAGTAATTACCTGCTGTGCAGGGCTGGGGGTGACCTGTGGACAGCTCATTAGCCATGCAGAGCGCTGCAAACCCGCAGCAAGACTGAAATCCAGCTGAAAAAAAAGGGTTTCCAGGCTCTGCTGTGTCTTTCAAAGTCCATGAGTTCCTGCCTTCATGTCCCAGCATGAGGGGTGTTAAAACAGATGCAGGAAGGCTCCACATCAACCTATATTAACAGCTCCTGTTATGCCTTTATTGCCACCAAACATCACCCAGGGGAGTGTCCTGTTGTGTGTCAGTCCCAAAATCTCTCTCTCACCTCCCCAGGTGAACATGGTTCAGTGGGAATAAAATTACAGGCACTGGCAGGGGGAGAAAATACAGACAACATCATGTGGAGAGAGCTGTAGGTACCAGAGGAACTCTGCTGTCCAAGATTATTTATGGATTTGGGGGTTATTTACTCTCTGCCTGTGGTTCACTATTAAAATCCCCCTGAGTGTTCCTTGCTATCCCTCATCTCCTTGCTGAATAAAACCAGGGCTTGAAATAATTCCCGTGTTTCAGCACAGAGCCTCATTTTCTGTGTCTTGTGCCTCTGTCAGCAATAGCTTCACCAAGAATTTACCTTTACAACCACATGACCAAAACCTTATTTTCATATCCAATGTTCTCTGCTCCCTCACACTCTGTTCCTCTCAGAAGTCCTTGCACGTGTTCACTGCTATGAAACGTGGGCAGAAGTGATTGGAAGAGGCTTTTTCTCTTTTTTTTGGCTTGTCTTTTATTTTGGGTGGGTTGTTTCGCTCGGTTTAATTCCTCAGTCACTCTGCACACAGAGATTCCAGCAGGGAGCAGGGTGGCACCTTGGGAAGTGCCCTGGAATTCCCTCAAGTTGTTGGCTCATGCTGTTATCAGAAAGAGCAGAGCACCAGCCCTTTGGGGAATCCCTGAACAACCCCTTTGGGGGATCCCTGAAAGGAGAGAATTCATTGTTCCCAGCCCAGCCTGGCCACTTGTCAGTGCTAATTCTAAAGGAGGAATTCCTAACAGGAGCCACTCCAGCAGCTTTCTTCTCCTCACCCCTCCTTGCCAGCTGTGATAAGATGTTGCTCTGGAATTAAGAGAGCCCAGCTTCCACACCCAGTGAGGGTGTGAGACCCCAAGTGCTTGGATTTTCTTGGGACACACTTTGTTCTCTGCCAGGCACTGAGGCTGCTCCCAAAACCCTCGATGAGTTTTGATTTTAATTTGGGGCCAACGAGCTGGTTTTTCTCTGGTTAGTCACTAGAGTGTGTTACAGATCAGAAATCCTCGAAAAGTCCTGCTAAGACACTGCAAGAAAGCTGAAACTGCATCCTGTGGGGCTGCTCAGAGGGCTGGGGGAGGGTTTGGGAAGGAGGCATGGCCAGAATTTTGAATGCTCTGGTCTTGCTTTTCCTGACATTAAAAGGCCACCTGACCCACTGCTCTCATTTGCCTTTCCATGATGTTTCCTCTCCTTTGCAACGATTTCTTGCCTGCCTGGTGCAAAGGGTTAGATCCAAATTAATTCACCCCTCTGTGAAATGATGGAAACTGTTCTGCTGTTGTGAACTGAGAGCCAGGAGTGGCTGAATTCTGGGCCCAACATTGACCAGGGGCTCCCAGGGATGGCTCCAAGAGCAGCAATCTTGGCTGTTAAATGAACAGCCTGTAATGATGTGATTACTGCCCAAACCCAGACATGAAGATAATTGCAGCCTCTATCCTCTGCCTGTGAGTGCACCTCAGCAAAAATGACTCTGCATGTCAAAAAATGAGCAGAAATTGGGAACAGCACTCTGAACACAAGGGAGGAAATAAAGTTCTGAGCTTAATTTTCTGTCTGTGACAGAATCCCTGTATGAGCTTGGAGAAGTCACTTCTGCTCCTTGCATCTCCTCTCTTCCCTGAAAACTGAGATGATTCTATTTTGCCAGACAGGATAAATTGCAAATCCAGTTTAACTGTCTTGTCTTTCCCCATATTTTTGAATAACCCTGATTGTAATGATTACATTTGATTAACAGATATTCTTCCCCCTCCCTGGCAGCCACTTGCACACAAACTTGGTTTTTTTGCCTTGAGCAGAGCTATGCAGCCCTGGAAATCCTTGCAGCAGGAATGTGTCTTCAGCATAAATAAAAATAAGTGTAGGACTAGGCCTGGAATCTTAATTAAATTCAATCACCTTGTAGTTTGTCTTCTCCTCTTCATGCAGCCCTGTATTTAAGATTGAGACATGTTTGGGTTGCATGAACCCAATTACTGCTTTTTAACAACAACAACAACACTTGACTTTGCCCAGATGAGCCTTGTGGGGGTATTTTTTCCCTCAGCAGGGGCTGATGTGAGCAGAAAAGCCCCAGAGGAGCTCCCCCCCATCAAGGTGCTGTGCCACTGTCTATATTTCTTGGTGTCACTCCACGACAGCCACAGCGTGCAGAGCTGTCACTGCAGTCAGTGTTGTCACCCTGCACTGCACAAGGTTATGCTCTGCCTTAAATTACCATTACTTTGAGGGTGCCCAGCACTCACAGATCCCTTGTTATCAAAGGGATCACCTGAAAGGGGCTTTTTTCTCATCCATCACCCTGTCACTGCACCACTTCCCCCTTTTGCCACAGTTTCCTTTGACTTCATTCTGAGTTTTTACATGAGGCTGCTTCTGTCAAGCCCAGTTTCCTGTGGTAATTTGAGCACCTCTCCAGATCTTCTGGATTCATTGGGATCCACAGCTGCTGATAAAGCTGAATCTCTGTTCCCTGGGAGAACAGATTTAGTGGTTGGGTGAAGGTCAACTCTAGTTTTTGGTTCTGTGAAGCACCAGCACATCCTTTCACAACTCTTCCCATCTCAAAAGCCTCCATGTGAACACTGACAAATTTGTTTTAAAACACAAACTCGTGGAAAAGCAAGTTTTGCCTAAATCTGACTAAACTACAGGCTGCATTTGAACCATCCCTTGGTGCACAGAGAAAATGGCAATAAATCCTTATTAATAACAGGAGAAGCAGCAGCCAGCTTTGTCTCTGCTGAGTGCTGAGAAGGTGTCACACTAATCAGGATGAGCTGAGTGTGCAGAATGAATAGTTTTGTTCAGGATTCATTGTGGAAGTCTGAGAACAAGGAGCAGGAAAAAGCAGCAATGGTGAAAGCAGTGAGGATTTGCTGCTTTTGAGGAGAAAAACAAGGTCATCTTTCAACTGAGAGTTCAGTGCCTTGGGGGAAAATGGAGCAGGGAAAAACAGGTCACAGGAAGGGAACCTTGTAGAGCTGAAGGATCAGGATTTGTAACTTATAGATCAGCTGGGAACAGGGAGGTTGAGGTTTGCAGCTCCTTGTGCTGCTCTGATTCCCAGCCAGCTTGGGCTGGATGCCCTTCCCTGAGCAGGGAGGCAGAAGGATGGAGCTGGGAAGTTCCACATCCATAGGTTCAGAGAAATGATATGTGGAATATCAGGCACAACCATCCAACAAGACACTGGCTCTCCCTGAGCTCAGATTGTTCTGCTGTTGTGCTGGGGGGACAAATATTCCCACCCCTGCAGCAGAGTTTGTTCAGGCCACAGCTCTGTGCACGCTTGTGTCTCCTTTATCCTGGAATTCCATGAAATTAATGGAATTACACAAAGCAAAACACACAGAGGAGCATCACAGAATAGGGGCCTGCAGGTTGGCAATGAGATTTACTCACATGCAGTCCACCCAATGATGGGGGCTATAATCAAAGCAATGAAGGAAACAATAGGTGAAATAATGCTCAAGGGTGTTCTTTTCCCCTTTTTAAGGATATTTTAACATAATGTATTTAGTGGAGTCTGTGGTACTCTTTAAATGCCTGGGTTTTAGCAGTAGTTGTGTGGATTAACTGACCCAGCCATGCAAGTTCAGCTCCAGCTGCACTGGTTGTTTCGGAAAGGAAAAGCATTTCCCTGCCCAAAGCCTGACCTGCTTTGGCAAACTGTCCATAGGCTGTTAGCACTTGATATAATTAATCATGGAATGGGTTGGAAAGACCTTAAAACCCATCCAGTGCCACTCCCTGCCATGGGCAGGGACACCTCCCACTATCCCAGGTTCTCCAAGCCCCATCCAACCTGGCCTAAGTCATAAAATCCATAAAATCTCTGTCTGCAAAGTGTGTATATTAATAATTCCCTTTACAGGAGGAAGATTATTAAACTCTTTATGATTTTAAGATCCTTCCCTGGTAAATGTGATATTGAAAGGGTGGCTGGAAAATGGAAATATATCAGACATTGCCTGACTTTTTCAAGAAGTGCTTTGCAGAATATAACCTACAGGCTAACTCACCATGAAATTTATTATTCACTTAAATACTGCATTGCAAGATTGTGTTCCAGCTGAACAATGTTTCCCACTGCTCGCTATCAGAGGGAACAGTCTGCTGCAACTACTCCATAATTGTTCTACTAATGTATACTTTATTAAGCTCCTGCTGTTTTCTTGACTGGTTTATCTACTAAAAATAGTCTGATTAATAAAATGGATGTCAGATGTATCCATCTTTATGCATTTCCCCCATGGAATTAGACAGTACTAAGCAGTAATTTGATTTTTTTCTCTTCCTGTTAGTGTTAAGCAATGTCAATTATTCTCTGCAGTGGATTGCTGGTAGGATATTATAAATTTGAATTCAATTCATGTTGACAGCGATGAGAATTCAGGTGTTAACTGGTCTGCTGTGTCATGGCAACCAAGGAGCAGCTCAGGATGCCACCAGCCCAACAGAACTGAGTCTGGATTGAAGGCCCTTTTCTTGGATTTTAACCTTAAACAATCTGAAAAGAAACGTGCTCAGGAAGCCCTCATTAAAAATCCCATCTGCATAATTACATGCTATGTATTTGAAATTCCCTCTGTAGCTGGAGATGGAGGCAGCAGGGCTGGGTGAGTCCGTCCTTTGCTTCCCTCCCCATCCCAACAATCCTGACAGCATTTCTCTGCCTGTCTCTGGGCTGCAGGAGCCTTTGAACACGGCTCTGCTGGATGCCATTATGCAGATTAAAGCAGTGGTTCACTCTTCATCTGCGTTAGATATTCGGATGTTAACGATGTATTGTTTGGAAACTACAGTTATGTCACAGGGTAGCGATGAAAGAGTCCTTGCTGAACAGTTCAATGACATGACACTCTCCACAACCCAATATTTCCCTGTGCCATTGGAGACTCTACATTTCAATATTCCCTTGTGCCATTTGAGATTCTTCTGTGTCCCCTGTAGGGTTTTGGAAGGAGAAATGGGATATGGCAGAGGACTTGATTATTCTCTCCTCCCCAGCCACATCACTTGGTTGATTTGATGGCATCCCCCCAGCCTGCAGTGAAAGAAATAAAAGGATCCAGAATTATGCTCACAGAAACAAGGTGTTAAATGAATCCATTAAAAGAATTCACTGGGATGACCCCCCAGCATTAACTGGTGGCCTTTCCCCAGTGGTAAGTAGCAAATATTCAGTGCTGTGAGCAATCATGGAGTAGGTGTCACACAATCCCTCCTGGGAATGGCATCTTTCTGTTATAAACCCTAAATGTGGGAACGAGGAAAAAAATCCTTTTGGATTTGGATCCTTTGGATCTCTGGGGAGGTTCCAGTGCTGCCTTCACACGTGTTTGCTGAAGAAGGACAGTCCAGCACTAAAGAGAATCAAGTTTTTCCTGATTTTTCCCTGAAATGGGAATAATCCATTCCCTGAAATGGGAATGCAGGTTAACAGCCACTGGGGTTTGACTCTGCCTTGGCTGCGTTCTGTGAGGATCCTGGGAATGCAGATTAGCTTTAATTAGGGTTTGCTGTTACCTTAGTCGGAATCTGTGAGGATCCTGGAATGCAGGTTAACATCCCTCAGGGTTTGAGATTGCATTAGTTTGGTTCTGGGAATGCAGGTTAATTTTAATCAGGATTTGACACTGCCTGGGATTCTGGGAGGATGCAGCAGAGAGTGGATCCTCCTCCTCCTCGTTTAATTGCAGCAAGTACAGCAAGAAAAAGTCTTTTCCTTTATTGGGACTCCATCAATCCTGTGGATCCCTGCTCTGATGGCATTGCCTTTTCAGGGAGAGGAATCAATGCCAAGAGGGGAGATTTTCTCTCCTGAGCAACAACAGTGCTCAGCTCAGTTCCAGGCTGAGTTTTCAAGCAGAAAAGCACTGCAAGGAAGGGTTTGGCAGCAGGTGTGTCAGGCCTGCACATGGGATGGAAAGGAGGGAAAGGAGGTTGGGCAGCAGGAAAAGCTGAGGAATGAGCCCAGCAAAGCCACCCCTGCCTTGGAGTCCCTTTCTCCTCCATAGATTTAATCTCCTCAAATGGAGGGTTGCAGCCCACTCTGCAGCTGCTGCTATGTTTAATTCACTCCAAGTGCCCCCAGGGAGATCATCTTTCATCCTGGCTTTTGACATTTTATGTTTTAATTAAGCTTACCCTGTAGGAAATCAGATGTAAACACCCAGACTCACCTCACTAACCCAACAGGAATGAAATGTGTTGCCTGTGCCACTTCCAAAATGCCCTTTCGTGGTGTGTGACATCTATGGAAACCCCAGACAGGCTGTGGGAAACACCCAAACCTGCTGCCATTCAAGCAGGCCTTGCTTAATTCCCTCCTTATTATAATTGCAACTGCCCTGGGGTGAGAATATCTGTCCAGTTAAACCATCACGTTGTTCCTGGGGATTAGAATCAGAAATAAACACAGATTGTTATTTGGGAAGGGGGAATTGGGAAATAATAGATTTTTTTTTTTTGCTTTACAGTGTTTAATTTGTCAGCACCACTCGCTTTGGCATCACCCTAGAGCCAAGAATAACAAATTTTAGGGTTTTCACCCACTTGGCAGCACTGGAATCTGGTAGTAAGGAAGAGTATTTGGGAATTTGGTGTATTGGAAGGGACTGAATCCCTTTAATACCTCTCAGGCTCAAAGCACAGACATTTGCTCAGAACCCCCCCAGGGTAATAATTTACTGCACCAGCTGATGGGAGCTCTGTGATCCCATTCTTGGGCAGTGCAGGGTAATTCCCTCTGATTTAATGGGGGTTAAATCACTCGGAATCACCTCATCTTTGCCACGGGGAGCACGTGTTGGTGTGAGCTGGGAGGATTTCACTGCTCCCCTGTGCTGTGCCAAGGCCAGGGGCCATGGAATGCCCTGTCCTGCCTCCTGCCAAGTGGGAATGTTGTGATGGCTCAGACTCCTGGACTGCCTGAGCTGGAAAATCAGCCTTTTTTTTCTGGGCTAGTCCCCAAAAAACACAGAAAAAAGCTACAAAAATCCAAGTTTTAAAAGGGGAATGTATAAAAACCCAGGCTGAGAATGGATAGGGAGAGAAAAGAAGCCCAAAGAATCAGTGAGATGTCTCTGAGAACTGCGAGAGGGGATGATTTCAGCATAGATTTCTAAAAAAAAAATGCCAGGAGGAGGAGTAATTTTGTGTTAGACTGTGGTATTTTATCTCCTCCTTGCTGCAGTGGCATCACTTCGTTGAAATTTGTCCTGTCTTATGTCCTGGAGGGGAAAAGCTGCTTAAGGAATAGTTTATCTGCACGTGGCTTCCAAGGTTTACCCCTTTGAACCCAAACACATTGGTTCCTTTTTTTTGTCATTGTTGTGCAGAAGTTTGGATAATGAATAAATTGTAGTGGCAGTGAGGAATGATTTTAGAATCCAAGCTTGAGTCAAACTGCAGGGTTGTTCTGTGGGCTCCTTCATCTGCACGATGGCACAGGAGCAATCCCTCTTCCAGGACTCCAGCTCAGTCACAGGGTGCTCTCCAAACAATTCTCAGCTTTGCCAAATATTTTTATGTATCAGCTGCCTTATTGAATTATTTTCATTGCCTTCACTCTCTATCTGCTGTGGATTTGATGCTTCCCTGCCACAAAAAGGTGTTGGGAGCAGGAATCCATGAATGTTTTACAGGAAGGTGCAGGTTTGGTCTGAGGGAATTAATATTTTACAGAAACAGTGTGCAGGTCTGCTGTGAGACCAGGGTAGCAATGCAGATCCCTGAGCTGCTGAGGGGGCTGAAATGGCTTTTTCAAGTCACAAAACCAGAGCTGTGGCAGTGAAGTGCCTCCCAGTGCTGCTGTGACCAAGGAAATAAGGAATGTGACTATTGGGGCAGTTTGGTTTTTCAGTGTTTGCTCAAGTTGGGCTTTAATTGGAAGCTGGATTACAGCACTCCTGCAAACTGCTGGCAGAACTAGTGGGGGTGGGCAGGTTGTGACAGCTGGATATTGCTCTGATGGGCTCGTTTGAGCTGAGTGTGGTCATCAGAGATCCTGTGCTTCGTGCAGGACATGTGAGAGGGTGACAGGGGATATTCTGAAAGGATGACAGAGGACATCTAAGAGGGTGACAGAGGACATCTGAGAGGGTGACAGACATCTAAGGGGATGCCACTTCACTAGAGCTGCCTGTGCCAGCTGAAATGGGATCCTCAAAAGACACAGCACTTTAGTGTGAAGACTGAGCTGCTTCGTTTCCCTGCCCTCCTGAACTTGTTTTCCTGATGCTCAACTACTTTGTCTTTCATTTCTCTGACCTGAAACACTCAGGGCACAGATGCTTGAAAGTGATGAACAGAAGTTGCTCGAAATCCCAGCTCCTATTTCCAGCAGCTCACGCTGTGACAGCCTGATTTAGATGTCCAGGTCAAACCATTCTTTTCAGTTGACTGCACCAACCATCCTGGGTGCACTTGTTATCTCCTGTGTTAAGGCTTTTTGTTATTTTGCCTGGGCTGAGAAGCAGGGAGGACATTGCCAAGGCAGGGAGGACGTTGTCTCACCAGCCTGTGACTAATGTGTGTCACACCTTTGTTGTCACATTGGGGCACCAGGAGCCTTCCAGGACAGTGTGGTTAATGCAGCCAGGTGGGATGTGATGTGCCCAGGGAGAAGGAGAGCAGGAAAAATCCCTTCCTGCAGAGGAGACACTGAGAAAATGCTTTGCAAGTTTAAAAAAGAAAAAAAACAAAGGCAAAGAATGAGAGTAGAGGAAGGGATCTGATTCCTTCTGGACTGAAATGAGTGAATCAGTTCAGCCTGGTGTTGAGCAAGTCCCTGAACTGAAGGTATGGATAGTTCTGGCTTTCCCAGTAGGAAAACCAGAACAAAGCAGAAAAAGTCCTGTTTCTGCAGTAGCTCAATCTAAAGAACATTTAGTGACCTCTGTGCAAACTTAATAATGTCCCTTGTGTTCATTAAAAATGGTGATTCTCAACCTTCAGGTGAGTGACATTCAAACTTTGTAAGAAAAGCACAGAGGAAGAAAACCAATACATTGGAATGTTCTTCCTTTTCTTTGATGAAATTTAAAGTCTGCACACAACTGAATCCTTACAGGAGTCATTTGTGTTTGGACTCATGGAAGGTCCAGGAAGGAGGATTTCATTTGCTCCCAAGTGTCTGAAGCCCCATTTGACTCTGCTGGTTATTAAAAACAGGATATCCAGGTTTTCCTTGGAGGCCATTTCTGCTGTTGAATGGATGAAGATCTGGGAACAGAGGCTGGGTTTGATGCTGGGCTCTTTCTTTGCCTGTCATGGAGCCTGGAAATCCAGGGTAGGTCTTTCCTGACCTGCTCTGACCCAGGAACTGGTGGGTTATTTTGGGGTTTTCCTCCATGAGATTTGAAGAGTCTTGTTGGTCAGGCCAGCTTGTGAAGGAGCAAGAAGCACTTCAATATTGGTCTGAGGCTCAGGGGAGGCTTTTTATTTCCTGGCTTAGTCCATTAGTGCCTTGTCTCTGTGTTCCTCAGCTCTGTAAAGAGGAGACTGAGCCAAGTCTGCCTCCACTGGAATCATTATGCAAAGTAGTTCTAATATTGGTCTTGGTTCTGCAAACAGTTCAGTGTTTATGTATTTGTGTCATTAACTTGAGTGTTCTCCTTTCCTCTAGACACAAAATTAGGTGTGTTTGTGTTGCTGTTGTTTCCCAGGCTCAGCTTTTTATCAGGCCTTGGTTATAAAAGCCCCTCTTGTACAGATGGTGTTGGAAAGTTAAATTACAGTTTGCCATGACTGCACTGGCAATTGCTAAATTTAAATCAAGAATAGAGCTCTGCTCAATTCCCAAAGCTCTGCACAGTCTGTTAGTCTCTGTGGTGTTAATATTCATTTATTAAATAGTATTTTCTTGAATAATTTTGGCTAAAAATGTCATTGACAGCCCATCCCTGTGCTTTGCACTGATGGTAAAGTCACCTAGGACTAAGTTTCTATGAGCTTTCAGAATTTCTTTCCCTGTATCTACAGTTTTAAGCTACAATCCAGAGGCTGTAAACACTTGGAGTGTTGCTCTCCCTTTAAAGCCTGTTAAAACATGCTTTTTATACATTTATTTTATATATTTTTATATATTTTATATCTATATATACAGGTTTTGCTGAAAGCCATAATTCAGAGTGTTCATAATTCACATTATTTCACCTGGAATCCTCTAGATACATCATGTCAGTGCTGACAAACTCTATCAGGGTAGAGATAAACTGTATTACAGCAAATTTCCTCCCCAAAATTTTGAAGTAGAGACATTTTGGGGGCTCCTATGAAACCACAGAATGTGCTTGAATTTGATCCTGAGGTGAAAATCCAGCTTGGGAGGACAAGGTTTCTCCAGCTTCTGGTTCTATAAAAAATCCAGGAGTTTTGTTAAATTGGCCAGCTCTGCTTCTCTTGGCCTCTGGAGAACTTGGAACCTGTTTGGGAAGGTGGGATAAATTGGAAGAACACATCAGTGAATGGACACATGGCTTTGGTCCAGGGTGGTTTGGGGAGGAACAAGGACATTCCAGGTGCTCCAGAGAGATTGTCATCATTATCTCCTTCTCTCAGTCGACATCTGACTCAATTAGTGAAGTTAAAATGTCATTTTCTGGGTCATGGCACGAGCTGCAGGACTGCAGGATCCCAGAGGGGGAGAGAACAGGCACATGCCTGAGCTGGGGGAAATAATAGCTAATATATAGAGAGAGATAACTAAAGTAAATCCGAGCTCTACAAGGCCAGAAATTGTACAAACCTGCAGAGTGCCTTTGTTCCTGAGCCTGCAGTTTCTAAAAATGAGCAAAATTGGGCTGGATAGGGAAGAAATAAAGTATTACCTTCACCACTTTAGATGAGGATGTAGAAAATGGATTCAGGGCCAGGGTGCTCAATACTCAGAAGCTCTCATTAAGATTTTCACATGATGTTTTAATCAAATTTGAGTTTGAATATAAAATTGCTGGACAATTTCTATTTAGTGTCTGCATTTGACAAAATTTATGTGAATAGTTTCACCATTTTCCTTGGAAATTAATGCCCCAAAAGGAAAAGACCTTTGCAAACACTCAAGGAAGCAAATTGAATAATAGCTTATGGTGAAAGTTTAAAAAGGGGTGGGAAGAGAAAAACTAGGTTACAAAATTGAAAGTGTTTTGTGTAAAAATGGATTTAAAAATAATTAGAGTAGAAATCTCTTTAGCATTGTGCCTTTATTAAAGCTTGTGAAGTGATTTGAGATTACTGGGGGGATGGAACTCAAAGTGCAACTTGTCATTGCACAGTGGAATTAAATCTCCTTTCCTTTTTTTTTCCAATCTGAAACCAAACCATGCAATGCTGGGGATTTTTCCTCTCAGCTGCTTAAATGTCAAGAATTAGTTTTTATCTGAGCAACCTGTTTATCAGGAAAACTCAGAAGTTCAAAGGGAGTCACTGAAGGCAATGGAAGGGTTGAAAGAAACTCCCAGACACGTTTCTGTCATGGCTTTATTCTCTGGGAAGAAGCAGAGCCACTGTTCTTAGCAATGCATGAATAAAAAGTCAGGCATGCCCTGAAGGGAGCAGAACAAGAGCACTTTGATACCATCATTAATATTTTGACCATAACAGACCCCAAATCCCTGTAACAGATCAGTGGAATTCCACATCTCATGTTCCCAGACCCCCTGATCCCTGCTGAGTGTGGCTGTGCTTCTCAGAGGGGCTGGAGTGCAGACCAGAACTCTTCATTTCCACATTAATTTCTCTCCTATTTGTAATATTCTGGCTCTTTCCCCCTAAAAAATGTGGTGATCAGGAGTCAGAAAGTCTTTCCTCCTTCTGACCATCACTTTGCTCTTGGACATTTTGTTTTCTCATTGTGTCACTCACTTGGGACAGCCCTGAGCACACGTGGCCTTTTCCAGCCCTGGAACACTCCTGGAAATGGGGCTTTCCAAAATCTGGCAGCAGAGCTTGGGAAGTGCAAGTTTCAGGGGATAGGAAGGAGTGAGGTATTGGAGGCTGCCCAAACCAGAAAAGCAGGAGCAGAAGATGGGAGTGCAGGAAGCTGGTAACAACACAGGAGGAAGGGATTCCTCAATGCCCCTCGTTTGAGGGAGAGCAAAGGAACTGGACAGCAAAGCCTTGGGATCTGTGCTGTGCAGCTCCTTGGAAAATCCACGATTTCCATTCATGTTACTGGGTGTCTGGACTGGTTTCTTTCCTAATTGTGTTGGGATTTGAGCTTCTGGAGTGAAAAATGAGGCCCTGCCACGTAATGGCAGCAGTTGGGTGTAGGTGGAAGATGGGTGGCAGGAGATTGGTGATTATTCACCATTGCAGTGGTATAAACCTTCTAAATGACAGGGCTAATTGCAGCCTTCCAGTGGTGTAACTCTGGAAAAATAGATTAAGGCATCAGACAAATGTCCCAGCTATTAAATGAGTGAGATAAGAATCAGGCTATGATTTTATCTCTATGTATTCATGTAATCTGGAGCCTTCTGTAGCTTTAAACCTATTAGTTTATTCCAGATTTTTTATTCTTTTTTTTTTTAAGCAAACTTTGAAATGCAAGCCAATAAACTTCAAGGGGTTGTCAGTGGTGAATGAGTGATTTGATCTCTCAGCACCCAGGCCAGGGCAGGTGATGTATTTTCCAAGCAAACCACTGTAATTTCATTCCTGTGTTAAGCACAGTAATTGTTTGGGGCACTAGAACAACGTTCTTTTGCCCCTCTGAGCTTGTTCCCACCTCATGAAATGAATCCTTGTGGTGGCCAAAGTGTAACTCCCAAGGCACAGCTGGAATATTCCTGCCAGGATTGCTCTGATAGTGCCTGGGCACTCTGTCATCACCCCCTCAGCAGGGCTGGGATACATCATTTATGTGCCCTTGTTTGGATGATGTATGAAAGCAATGCATCACTGCAGGAACACCAGGAGAAAGATCCCAGGGGCTGCTGTGCTTTGTAAAGGGGAACAACAAAAAAATTAAAATCCTTTCTAAATGGCAAAAAGAGTTTAGTTATTTATGGGAGTTGAGAAGCAGGGAGGGAGGAAGGGAAGCAGAGTGAGGAGAGAGAACATAAAATAGGGATGCTTTGATTTCCAGAGGTACCAAAGTCAATAGGAGCTGCAGGTGTTTATTAAATCTGAAAATGAGGAAAGGGAATTTCTGTATTTCCAGTTGCATGCTTGGAGCACAGAGCCCTGCCCTCCTCTGGAACTGCTGGGGGGGGGGGGTTAAAGCAATTTTTGGAGCCAGGAGAGCCCAGGGCTGGGCTCTGCCATTGCCTGTCCCTTGTGAATAGACACTTTGCTCCTTTGTGCCTATCCCCAATGGTAGAATTCGATGGGTAGTTATTAAAATTACCATTAACAGAGTATTAATATTACTCTCTGTTTAATACAGTATTAATATTAATGTTTATTTACTACTCTTCATTCCCATACTGCTGTAAATAAAGTCAAGGCTGAGGTCTGATGGAGTTTGACACTAAAATAACACCAAGTTCAGACATCTGGAGTCTCTGTTGGGCTCTCTGTGATCAGGCCCCTATTGAAGCTCAGCATCAGCCCTGCAAGTGAGGAGAACCCTGGGATCATTGGAATAACTTGGCACAACAGGCCCTTTTTGTTGCAGTCACAGAAACAGTGTGTGCAGGGATGGGGCTGCCTCTGGGTGTCCCTTTTCTGTAAAGAAAGCTGTGTAGAGAGACCTTTGATTTCGTATTTTTGATTTCTTGTTGCTCTTCAGTGCCAGCAGTGGGGTTGCTCTGGTGACATCTGCTCCTGCATCCCCTGTCATTGTCCCAAAGCCTCCAGGTTTAGGGGGGTTTCTGCAGTTCTGTTCTCAGCTAAAGCAAACTGAGGGATGGAGAAGGTGCAAACATGTGATTGCAAGAGGTTAATGAGCAGCAAATTAATCAGGATGCACTGGGTGGGCTCTGTCCTGGCTCCTGGGCTGTCAGGGGCTGCATTTCAAAATCACAGCCTGGGGCCTCGTGAGGACCCTCTTGTCATTCTTTCCCTGCTTGCCAAAATTGTCCCTCATTTCTTCTCTTCTCTTCTCATTTCCAACAGGCTGTAAAGGCTCTCTCTGTGCTTTTCATTCTGAACCAGACAGTGAACAAGCCTTTCAGCCTCACTCCCTCTCCATTTCAGGTGATTACAGGGTCTTTTCAGGCTGCCTCACAAGTCCTGGTTTCTATTTCCAGCTTTTCATCACTAATTCTGTCTTTGGAAAGTGCCTGCCTGTGTTGCAGCCCCTCAGATTCATGTGGTTGGCAGTAATCAAGAACCAGAACCCAGGGGAGAGGAAACAGCCTTTCTGTGATGGGCAGAACCCCCAGTGCAGGCTCAGGCAGCTGGGGTTGGGTTTGGAGGAGAAAAGCTGGTCAGAAAAATGTTTGGGAAGTCAATAGGACACCTTGAAATTCCAGCTGGAAGCCCTCAGAGGCTTAATCTTATTTTTAGGGTGAAGAAACAGGGTTTAAGGCTTGGAAGTCAGTTCTTATATTTCTTCTGTACAAGTTCTTGTACATATTCTTGCTCTGTGCTGCTGTTACCTGCCTTTGGTCCTGACTGATGGAAATGGGGAAAATAATGAAAAATGAATGTACATTTGGACAAAGTTTCCACAAAGCCCAGCTCTGCTTCAGAACTGGCATAAAAGGGCTGGAGTCTATTGACACCAAACTCAGATGAACTGTATGAACTTGGGTTTAAAAAAAAATTGAGTGAGTAAATTTGGCTTTTCCCGACAAATCTTTAATTCCTTCATCATCTCACTGATATTGGGGGAATTTTGAGTGCAGAGCTGGATGGGAGGGACTTGTTGGCAAGAAGGGAAACCATTTCTTTGAGGGACAGGTTCCAGTGATGACGTTGTGTCTGTTGCTGCCTCATCACAACTCCCACCCAGAGAGATTATGGCTCTTCCTCTCCCATTTCCACAAGCTGGGGGGTTTTAATTTTATTCTCAGGAAGGAGTCCATGGAAGCTGAAGGTCTGTGTCACACTGGGAGCAGGGTTGGATTACTGCACTGGCACAAGAATATTCACCCAAAATTCATGCTGTTCCCAGTGTAGCTCATGAAAGGCCTCTGTTAATTATTGAGGGGATGGATGCTCTTAAAAACCCTTGTGCAGCACCTTGCCAGGGTCTGCCTTGTCCCTTTGGAGGGCTGGGGGTGCTGCTGCAATGCAGAAAACTCCCTGCTTGTTTCCCCTCAGCCTCCTGCAGCTGCTTGTTGGTCTCACCTCACCTGCTGCTTTCCTTTGTGTTCCTCCCTTTCTCTTTTCTCCCCAAACACTCTAAACATCAAAGCAATGGCAGTTAATCCCCACCTTGCACGTACACCCTCCAAACAAATCCCATTTGCAGCAAGTCAAGCAGCCCCTTCCTGAATGTTATCTCAGGGCTTCAGTCGCTGAGTTTGGCTCCTGCACATGATTCCAGCTCCAGGCTTTGGCAGGAAAACTGGTGGAGATTTCTGCTTGTGATGATCCCTGCAAGGGAGCAGGGGCTGGAAGAGAGGAATAATTTGTCTGGCATCCATCTCTTCCCACTACATTTGGTGAGCCCAGGAGCCCCCAGGGGTTCTGAGTGATGGTAATATGAGAAAATGCAGGTTTACAAGTCTTAAGTGCAGATTTTGGAGGCTGTGCTTTGTGGTTTGATTGTCCTGTGGATATGGATGTGCAAATAGAGCTGAGGTGGGTTTCATAAAGGGGATGGCTCAGTTACAACTTAAATTATCTAAATGTAGGAACTCTCACCATGAAGGGTGTGACTAAGGAGGAACTCCTTGAATCTACTTGAATCAAACATTGAATCCCTCTGAATAAGAGCACTTCTGTCTCTCTGCATTGCCTGCAAAAGAAAAAGAAGCTGTTTGTGGCTGGTTTTCTTTGTCTTTTTAAACAAAATAAAGATGAAAGACGAGGTCCCAATTTCTTCCTGTTGATTTTAACTGCATAGATTATTTCCCTTAAAAAGTTGGCATTTCCAGGGTATTTAGAATATCTCCAAGCTGAGGAATCTGGTGGTGTATTTTTAGCCTCAGAAGTTGTTTTTTTTGAGCAGTTGTCTTACAATTCCCAATTGTAGGACTTCTTTTGTGTAACTCATACAGTGAAGCTTTTTGAATGGATGGATAAAGGGTGATCCAGGCCAAGCTGGACTCTAAGCCTGGCCCAGGATGTGCTGAATTTAACTGGGTCCATGTGTAGGTGTAGATGCAAACTGTGGCACCACTGACTTTCCACTTCTTCTTCCAAGGGTTTTAGAGATCCAGCAAAGGAAAATAAGGTTCTAATTCCTGGCTGTGCCCCCTGTGTGATAAAAGGCTGTGGAAGGGGCAGGAGCAGCAGGGGATGCTTTGGTTCATGTGTTGGGGGAGTTGTCTGGTTACAGGCAGATGGCAAATACACACCCCTTGGTGTTTCTCCTTTTTTCCCCAGGAATTTCCTTGGGAGCAGAGCTGCTTGTCATTGATGTGCCCCAAGCTGAGTGTTCTTTCAGGAGCACTTTGTGTTCAGGTTCCTGGGAAGGCAGACAGAGCCTGTTCTCATTTGCAGAATATGAAATATAGTCCATAAAGAGAGAGAGGAACAGTTGGACCTCCCACACAGCACAGGGCAGAGGATTACAGCTATTAACTTCATCCTGCAACTGTTAATTACCCGACACACAATGGGCTTAATTCTCTCGTCATGTGAGTTATTGTTTGGTGAAAGGCACAAGTTTATTTTTGTCCCTTGGAGTGGAATTATTCTTATCATCTTCGAAGGCATTTAGGCAAAGATATTGTGGCAAACCATCCTTTTGAGATACACTCATTGTAAACTTGCAGATACAGAACAGTGACAGAAACACCAAAGGTAAAGAATCAGAGTAATTCACCTTTTTCTGTAGGGAACTTATGGCACAGACATAAGTAATGCACTGTCTTTATCCTCTCCCTTTCAAGAAATGCAGGTTCTTTATCCTCTACCTTTCAGGAAATGCACATTCTATCAGAAGACATTTTTTCTCCTCTAAGTTTGATCATTTTTTTAGTGATATCATTCAAAATTTAAATGAATATGATTACAGATCTGTGAAAAAGCCAACTGAAGTGGGGAGTGGGGTTGTTTCCATCTCAGCAAATGGTCTGGCAGCCACTCTAAAAGCATTTTATTCTTTGGCAAGTGATAAGTTTTAATTTTCTGCTACCTCTAAATGACTTTATATTGGCATTTTATTCAAATTTCAGCCTTTTTTTTTTTTCCACAGAAAGTACAAGAGTTTTATCTTTCATGAAGAAAATGTGGGTGAGCACCTCTCATTTTGTCATTTGAAGCAGGAAAGGAAGGATCCATTTCAGGAAGGTTGTTTTATTTTCTAACAGGAGCTAAACATACAAAGCATGACATCATGCAAAAGTTTGAAGCAAAGGGGAGAAAACTTTTCTCTGGCAGTTTCAACACTTGGGCTGAGTGTCCTTTTCACATTTTCTGACACACTCAGATGGAACTCAACATAGCAAGGGGCCTATTTTTAATGAATACCTGGCAGAATATTGAGGAGGCTCTGATGCAAAGCAGAGCCTCAGTGAATTCATCTCTCCAGACTCCTGTTCTTTACGTCTGTCAGGGTTTGAAAACTCTCCTGCAGAGACCCCAAGGCTTGGTGTGGCTGATGGAGCCAAACCTGTAATACCAAAAATATCAGCAGCTTCAGCAGTTCCCTTCTTCCTGCACTCACCTGAGTCCAGAGAGAGGCAAACATCCAAAGCAAACCAGCTGTCAGGACCCTGGGAAAGCTGAACCAACTGTGCAGGGAGGAACCTTCTGGGTGTGGGTGAGCTCTGACTCTGATCACTCACTTAGAGGTACCATGGAATAGAATCCTGGAATGGTTTGGGTTGGAAGGGACCTTAAAGCTCATCCAGTCCCAGGGCAGGGACACCTCCCACTGTCCCAGAGGGCTGCAGCCTGGCCTTGGACACTCCCAGGGATGGGGCAGCCACAGCTCCTCTGGGAATTCCAGCCCAGCCCCTCCCCACTTTCAGAGGAAGGAATTTCATCCCAATATCCCATCTAACCCTGCCCTCCTTCAGCTTAAGGCCATTCCCCCTTGTGAAAAGTCCTTCTCCAGCTGTCCTGTACTGGAAGTGCCCTTTAAGTACCACCAACAGCTTGGTCATGGTCTGAACCCTCCCCCTCCAGCATCCCCAGGACCCTCTGGCTGCAATTCCCAGCTTGGTGGAAAGGTCCCCTCATCTCTCCCTTCTCTCCAGAGAAGCTCAATGAGCCCAAAGTGAGACTGGGGAGGCCCAGAGTCACAGAAAATGAATGTTTCTTAGGCATGAAGGGGATGGAGGTTTTGTCCCAGGGAAATCTGAGCCAGCTCCTTAAGAATCAGCCAAAATTGGCATTGAACCGAGTCGGATGTTTGAGTGAAATGTGAATTTTAATGTCAATGAGAAGAGAGTCAAGGGCTCAGGATTCAAATAAAAAAAGACAAACAAACCCTTACATAATGATTTCTGCTGCCATTAAGAAAACATTGCTTTAACTATGGGGGTTCTTTAATGTCTTTGTTGGAGAGAACTTGTGCATAATGAAATCTTTTGAACACACAGCACGAGTGGTTCTGGGATCACATGGATTTCCGACTGGTAATTAAGCACCTTTAAAGAACTGCTCACAATTAAAGTGTCAGTGCTTTCTTGAATAGTCTTAATTTCAGTAGCTTTTCATGCTTGATTCATGGAGAATATTAAAAGGCACTTCATCATCCCTGAAAATATATGCATTGTATATGAGGCCAGAGTCAAAGGGAGAGATGATGAATAGCAGTCAGAGGTGGCAGTAGAAGAGATTTAACAATTTCAACAGCTACCTCCAAAGCATCTGTATATGTTAATATAAGTTCAGATAATTATCTTCCATTACCTAATTTGTGGCTCAGCAATACCATGGCTAAAATTCCCCAACATTTTCACATCTTTTATGTTGGCCAAACTCCCTGGTAAATTATTCTTAATGCCTTTTCTTTGTGCCAAGTCAAGTGTTCTCATTGGTCTTGGGGGTTCCTGACTATTTGGGTTTTCCCAGGTGTGGGATTTGGTGGTTTTTTGGTGGTTTCTCTTTGTATTTTTAGTTCACTTCTTACCCAAACGTCAAACAGATGCTGCTGTGAATGGGAGCCTGGTATATTAATTACTGCACATAATGGAGCTCAGAAAATGTAATAAAGGACTAATTGGTGTCAATAAAAGCAACACTGACAAATGCCTTCTGCTGGAATGTTTGGGAGCACAAGAGCAGGAGGAAACCCAACCCACCTCCCTTGGGGAATATCCTGCCATTTCCTTCTTGTATTTCTTTCCTGCTCTAACAGGGATGTGACATGGGGGGTGTCCTGGGTTTTATATATATATTTATATTTTATGTAAAAATATATAGAGATAAAAATATAGTTTGTATATAAAAATGCACATATTAATATACATAAAATTATATAAATGTATATATAAAAGATGCATTATTTTCTATAAAAATATGAATGTATACATATAAATGTACATAAATATACACACATATAAACATATATTCATATTTATAATTTTACAGATATGCACACTTATATTTATGTATTTTATATATTCATATATTTCATATTTATTGAAATATAGATATATTTATATGCATATTTTATTAGATATGTAATATTGGTGCACACTTATATTTTTATACATATTTTTATAAAATACATCCATGTATATTTTAGATATACTTATTGTAATATATCTATTGGTGCACACTTATATTTTTATATATATATTTACATAAAATACATCCATGTATATTTTTAGATACACATTTAGCATCCTTACATTTGTGCAGAATGTTCACCCTTTGGGTCTCTAATTTTGCTTTAGCTACAGGAATATTATCAATAAACTCCTTGTTGTGCATCTCCAGATGTTCCAAAATCTCTTTTCATGAGGAGTTACACAGAGCACTAAATTCTCATGCAAACCTTCTCTCCACCACAAAGGTATAAAATCAGAAAACTTGGATAAATCCACCGAGGCAACTGGAGGAGTATGGTTATTTTAGGCAATAACTTTAATAGAATGGGCACACACACAGCAATAAATGTCCCCTCAACTTCCCAAAGAGCCTGGCAGGGGTCACAGCACAGGGGGTTTATTACTGGGAGAGTCATTAGTGCTGAAAAGACAGATTTCAAGGCATTTGGGTTGTCACTCTCAAATGTCATCTTTGATATAAAAATGGAAATTTCACAAGTATCTGTCGACTCTTTGTTATAATTTAATTATCAGAACAGGCACTTTTTCATCCAGGGGATGCTGCTCTCAGCAAATTGAGAAGGGAGACAATTAGCAACTGCCAGATTCCCAACTCCACGGGACCCCTGCAGCTTGGGGTTGGTTTAACAGGCTCTGGGAGTGCTGTTCCCACCTGGAATCAGCTGAAAACCCCACGATGGACAGGGATTCCTCCTCTTCAGTGGCCTGCCCAGGCTCCAAAATTGTGGGCAGCACTGGGAAGTAAGAGGCAGGCACAGACCCTGGTGGGACTTGGACTCCTTCCCAGAATCAGCCTGAGAGGGTTTGGTGGATTTAGGGCTCAGCTCACCTTTGGCTTGTTTTGTTTTCCTGTCTCCAAATCCCATCTGTGGAGGCAGCAAATATTTCAGGAAAATATGAAACCTGCTTGGATATATTTCCAGAGCCCCAAACTTCATTAAAGCTGCTAATCCATGTCTTTATTCCGGCTGGTGAGTCTTGGGACTACTGAGCAGCCACTCATTTCTTCACTGCTGTTGATCAGGTGGGGAAATAATTGAGAATTGACTTGGAAATCAGGAAACATGTAACCACTTAATAAATAAGGAAAAATCTATTGAACCAGATCATGTCAGGGATTAGCAGTGTACCTGATTTGTAGCCTGAATTTTGCCCCTGCCTGTACAGAACCAGCCACTTTATGAACAAAGTAATTAACTCCTGGATGCCAATTATGCCTTGGACCAGTTAGTATTTTATAGTATGGATTTTATGTATTGTTATACATAATTTCATCAAGTGTGGGGTTTGGGATTTTAGAATAGAAATAAAAAATATATTAGAAAAAAGTGCAGCTATACTTTAATATCAAACTTTGCTCTTCTACTTCCCTGCAAGAGTTAGAGGGTGACGTGGGGACTTGATATTTGTAGGATCAAAGCCAGATGTGCTTTTTCTTGCTGATACAGCCTTGAGATGGAGTGATTTAAAGTGTGCAGAGATTTCTGAAGCTCAAATATTTATCAGGGAAAAAAAAAAATCCTCTTTAATTTGTATTTGTGTTACTCTGCCATATGCAGTAGATTATGGCCCTGAATGGTTTGTGAAAGGCAGCCAAACAAGTGGCAATAAAAGTGTTGTGCACAGAAGGGCCTAAGTGGCACCTGGCAGAAGCTGAATGACAAAGTACAATAAATATTTGACATGTCCTGTAAATATGTGACACTCAGTCAAAATGCATTGGAGTCTCAAAGCACCTGGGGCATAATAAAGTTTAACAGCACCATTTCCATTTCACCCATTTGCTCAGGGTGTTTTATTGGTGGGATCTTTCAGCTGGAGATTTTTGAGCTCTAAATTCACAATTTAAAGCACAGGGCTCCGAGAAGTATCAAAGGACTGACTCCCTTAGATGTGAAAGATAGATTTAATCTCCCAGTCTTTATAATTTTCCAGCCTTTTGGCACGGCTGCAACTTGTGCCGAGAGCTTTCCAATGAATCAGTGTCCCCTGGAATGGAAGGAAAAGTTGTAAACCCGGGGTATTGTGTGAAATACTGAGCAGGGTGAAGGGGAGAGAAGCAGAATGGGGCACCCAGAGATGAAATAGGGACAAGAAAAACAAAGGGAGGGTTTAATATCAACCCACAGGGAAGGTTTAAAACAAACCCAAGGGGTGGGTTTAATATAAACCCAAAGGGAAGGTTTAAAACAAACCCAAAGAGAGGGTTAAAAACAAACCCAAAGGAAGAGTTTAAAACAAATCCCAGGGAAAGGACAAGTTGTTTGGTGCATTGTAGGGGATGAAATTTGGGTGAAACCAGTGATTTGTGCAATCTGAGAGTGATCAGTGATCAAAGAAGGTGTCAAGAGCTGGCTTGGAAATATCCTGCCATCAGGAAAAGGCTCCTCAGCCCTGGTTTTAAGGCTGGTACAGGTCCTGTGGCAGATGTTTAGAGGAGGGGATGTAAAACTGGCTGGGAATAATCAGCCTCTGCTCTCCTGGAGGAGCTGCAATCAGCTCCCAGAGCCCAGGGATGCAGGAACAGCAGGGGGAAAGTGTAGCTGAGAAAACAGAAATCAAGGAGCAGGAGCTTCTTTAACTTTTTTGAGCTTTTTCTTGATTGATGTTGAAACAATAAACGCCTCCCTGGAGCCAGGGACTGAAACACGGGGTATTGATGTGCTGATAAAAGAGCTGCTGAGGGAGGGGGGAAGCGCAGGCTGCAGCAGGTTCTGGGGCTGGGCAAGGGCTGCTCTGCAAACAAAACTCCTGTCTGGTTTTTGGAGATCCCTCCAGCTGGAAGGAAAGACTCCCTGCCCACCACAGGTGTGCCAACAGGTCCCACAGAGGAAGGAGAGCACTGGGTTAGATCTGATGCTGATTGCTTCTGAGTTCATTCCAAATGCTTCTTTTCCCACTGCCTCCTCAGCTCGGGAGTTGCTCATCCCTGTAAAACACGGACTGTGCTCCCTGTCCTGGGTTGTTCATCTGGGGGGATTCACAGATGACGCTGGAAAAGGACAATCTGCAGGATTTTTAGCCCATTTCAGATGTCCAGAGGCCTGTTTGATCTGAAAATTAGTGTGAAGCAGGTGGGAATCCCACACAAGGACTTCACCTGGAAGGATCACAAATCCAACCTAACGCTTGGTAGTGGCCCACAGGGACATTTCCCTTGTTTTTAGCTGCACAGTTATTCTCCTCTTCTGGGGAGATTATTCACACAGCAACAATACAAATTTTCTTCAGATTAGCTCTGAAAATAAGGAGGAGGAAAACCTTCTGTATGAGCTGGTTGCATCACCAAAAAGTTGAATATTACAGAGACAGAGGGTGGCTCAGAGCTGTTGGATTTGATCCCCTGAAAGCTGGTTGGGTATTCCAGGTCCACCCATGTCCCTGCACAATTAGATTGATGTCTGCCCTTGCTCTGTTGGTGAAACAGCCAAGTGAGGCTTCGGTTCCTCCTGCCACAGCAGCTTATGGCCAGTGCAACTAAACCTGAGCTCAAGGAATTGATGTCAATGAAGTGTTTTCAGGTGTCCCAGTTCATTCCCAGTGGAGGGTTGGCCAAGTTGCCATTACAACTGGCACTCACTTGGCCCCTTGTTGCAACCATAGACTGGTTTCCAAGAATTCAGTGACCTGGGAGTTTAAACCCCTCTCTGGAAAAGGCTCCTCAGCCTCTGGGTGTGGGGACCCCCTTGGCAGAGGAATGGGATGAATGGTTGAGGAGTTCAGTGGGAAGCAGGAAGAATTCTGTAATCCCCTTCCTTGCAAAGATTAAGAAGGAGATTAAATGCCAATATGTCACTGCCTTTGACATTTCTAGAAGTCCTGAGCTTGGGAGTCAACACGAAGGGACGTTTTCCTGGCAGTTTCTCTCCTGTTTTGTCACTCTGTGCCAGGAAGCAGCTGGGAATCTGTGGGAGCAGGGAAAAGGTTGGTGTAACACCATGTCTCTCACTCCCCACCCCTTTCCCACAGCAGGAGAACCAGCTCCCCCCTTCCCTCTGCTCAGCATTTCTGCAGATCTCCTGTTTTCTGCTAGAAAAACTTGTAAATATTCCCCTCCAAGTTTTAATCTTTAGAACTTCTCTTAATCCCTTTGGCTCCTGCTTGCTTTATTCCAGCAGATATTCCATATGTAGGGGGAAAAACCGATTTTCTCCTGCGTGGTTTTCACTTGTAAGTCAGTGGCAGATTTATTGGTGTTTTGCAGCAGTATGTTACCTATGCTTTTATTTATATTTGTGATCAAATACTGGACAGGTACCTGGGAACTGAAAGGATATTTAAGCAAATAAATGTCAGCCTTGCTTAGAAAGAGGAATAGTACTGGAAAGAGATTAGATTTGTCCACATTTGTGGACAATTTATAGGGGGATCCTCATGTGCTTTTTTATTTTTTCCAGGCAGTTTGTAGATTTAGAATTCACAAAAGATGTTCAATACCCTCTTTGTAAAAATATTTAGTCCTTATTTCCAGGACTCGGTGATAAATAAATTGTGGCTCCTGTCACAGTCGGTTTTATGTTGCATGTTAAGTAGTTACCAGTCATTTATTTACAGCCAAGTAATTTATTCCCAGGAATGGTGATGGGCAGGGGAATATCTGCTAATCTGTTTCCGAGCAAATAAACAGTTTTGAAACTTCCATCCCCAAAGTGATTTAATCGTTGGAGCTGATGCAATTTTCATTAGGGGGAAAGGCAGAAGCACAGGCAGATCTGCAAGCTGTCAGCAGAGCTGAGCTGGTGCTTCTCAAAGAGGTTCCCCAGGGACAGGATGTACAGGAAGGAAAAAAGGACAGCAGGAGCAGTTCCTCCCCATCCAGCTGATGTGGGAGAGCAGGAACAGATCATCTGCAGGAATTTAGAAAAGGAGTGGAAATGAGGCATGAGGAGGAGAAACGCGTGTGGTCAGATCCCTTTGGATTATTAAGGTTTATTTATGGAGAGAATGAAGTGCCTCTGGGCTCTGTAGGGAGGGGAGCAGGGGAGGAGAGGGCCAAGGGTGAGCAGGGACATCAGGAGGGAGGTTGGAATCCCTGGGGATGGGGAGGAGGGGAGGGATTCCCCACACTGAGCTGGGGAGGAGGAAAAAAAGCTTCAGGATGGAACAGGGAGTTTAAGGAGGAAAAACAAGATGAGCCATTGGGGTTTTTGGGGGGGGGGAAACCCTAAACCCACAGTATAAAGACCTGGCAAGGGTTGCAATTGCTGCAAGGAGTGACTGCTCCCACAACTTACTGGGGAGTTACTTCTTGGAGGCCCTGTGCTCTACTTAAACTTTACTTTAAACTGTACTTTAAATCAGCTCAAGACCATAAGCTTTGCTGTGGAAGAGACCCCAAACTCCCACAGCTGCTTTGCTTTTCCCTTCAGCTCTTTCCCTGCTCTGTTTTCCTGGGATTTTTTTAGGGCTGTGTCTTCATCCTGTCCTAACTTTAAGACTGAGCCTAATTAACACTGTGATGTGTTTACAAGCCCCAAACTCAAATTTCCTGCTTCCCAGGACACCTTGATGTGAATTCCCCAGAGGTTTGGGTTTCCAGGGCAACTTGCACCTTTTAGGAGGCATCAAAAAGCTGAATAAAAGGAGTTTGGAAAAGTAAACCAGCAAAATCTCAGGGCCTGATATTTAGGCATCAACAAGGAGCCCAAACTTTTCCTGGTCTGGCTTCCTCCTCCTTTCTTTTGAGGACAACCAAAATGCTCAAATAAATGGAGTTTGTGCAGTTCAAGAATTAGCAAATAAAGGACCTTTAGGGCAGGCTTGGCATTCAGACAGGGTTTAACAAAACAGAGAAATATTTAGGAATGGCCAGTGCAGAACAGGAGCTGCTGACTCTCCTTCTGCTGCCAATTTAAAAGCACTCAAGTCAATAGAGCTCATGGCCTCAGTTTCCACATGAAACGTGAAGCAGATGAAAGGAAGATGATGATGTTGAGGGTGGAAGTGATGAGAAGGGGAAAAAATAGCAGCAGCAGGTTGTGATTTTAATCCCTTCTTGTAGAAGGGACCTGAGAAAACCCTTCTGGGCCACCCTCATGTGTCCCCTCCTGCTGAACAGGAGGGGCAATTATTACTGGAGGAGAAGGAAGGTTTAGATCTGGGCTCACAGGCAGGCAAAGCCTTAGGATGGAAAAATCCCCACCTTCCTGCTAACACAGGTACCACCCAGCCCTGCCTCTGAAACTGGAGATCTCAGGGATTTACTGCATTGTCAAGGAAAGCCAGAATTTAAAAAACCCCTGTATGTGCCAGGCAGCTTTGGAAGACTCTTTTATGCATGAGAAAATAACTGAGTAGGTGATCAAATCTTCTGGTTTATTTAGCTTGACTTTCCCCAGAACAGAAAAGCTGTTTTCATGTATTTTCCATACGTGTTTTGCAAGTTTCAAATGACATTTTAAAATATCAATAAGATACAGGCTTTAGGCAAAAATTGCTTTTCAACCACCGCTCGCTGCTTGAGAATTTTTCACGTTAATCTGTGCCTTTGTTTTTGAAATTAAAATCCCCGTGGAGAACACAGCCAGGTTTTAGCATGAAACTCTGTGTAGTGACTTTGCTTGCCTTCATTTAAATATAAATAAAAATAAACCCCTAAAGGCACATCTATGTAGGGATGGTTCCAGCACTAACCTTAGTGAGAGGTGGACAAGTGAAGGAAGGTTTTCTTTGGGGAAGGGGAAGGGAAAAGGGAAGGAAAGGAGAAGGGAAGGGGGAAGAAAAGGGAAGGGCTTTTCTGGCAGCCTGTTTTCAGCAGGATGAGGGTCCCCTCTGGGAGCACTTTAACTGACCACTGATGAGCTGAAATTAGAGTTAATCACAAGTGTCACTACAGTGGATGCAGCAGCACTTGTGGTGGGAGTGGGTGAATCTACTGAGACTCAAGAGCTGAATCTTGAGGGAGATGTTTAATATTTCAAAGGGAAATAATTTCAGTAATGGAAAAGTCCAGATTTCTTGGCCTGTTGGGGAAATGGTCACTCTTGGGTCTTCAGACATGGACACTGGGCTGCTCTTCTGGCTTTGTTCTCCCCAGTGTTACTTTTTGTTCTCTCTCTCTCCCTCCCTCAGATGGTAAAATAACACCTTCCCAGCCCCTTCCATGGCTCCTGCTGGTCTTTCTCTGGGTTATACCAAGGGATAATATTTGCTTAAAATCCAAGTTCACCCACAGGGAAGATGGAGAGAAACTATTGACAAGGGATGGGGGGACAGGACACAGGGAATGGTTCAAGCTGATGGAGAGGAGGGTTAGATGGGATCTTGGGAAGGAATTCCTCCCTGTGAAGGTGGGGAGAGGGGCTGGGCTGGAATTCCCAGAGAAGCTGTGGCTGCCCCATCCCTGGGAGTGTCCAAGGGCAGGTTGGGGCCACCTGGGACAGTGGAAGGTGTCCCTGCCCAGGGCAGGGGGTGGAACAGGATGTACTTTAACGTCCCTTCAACCCAAACCATTCCAGGATTCCATGTCCTGGCTGCACCCTGGGTGCTTCCAGTGCAACACATTCAGGCTGCTGGTGACTGACAGAAACCTGCCCAATTCAGAAATCCTTAGCACTTAATTCTTGGGATTTGTGATTTCTCAGCACCTGTTATGATGTGCCCTTTATTCAGCCATCAGGACACGGCAGCAAATTGCTGGAAATGAGTTCAACTGAAAAAAAAGAAAAGAGGCAAAGAAAGGAGGAGCCCCCCAGTGCAGAAATGACTACACACAAACCCACATATTTCACTGTAGGATGTGTTTCAAACCAATTCAGAAAGATTAAAGCTGGCAACATTGCAATAAGATGATTTTTCCATCTTTGAAGTTAATAACATGATAGATACAACTTTTGGCTCCGAGCAGTTGAGCTCTTTTCTCCTTCCCTTTTCAGTGGGGTTGTTTTTTTGAAAGGTACAATCAGCTGCTTTTGTTGCAGCATCTCAACATGTACTTCCTTGTGTGAGTTAAAATCAATGCCTGATATAATCTCTGTTGGAAGTCAGAAATGGAGCTGCTGGTTGCAGCTACTCAGTGAAATTCTGTGCAGATTCTCCCTGGCAGCTTTTCTTTCCAGATGTCTGAATGTCTGGAGCTTTATCCTTAAAATGACCATGGAAAAGAACTTTTAAGGGCCTCAAGCTGTTGCTGGGAATTTTGTACCTCCTGGTTTTGATGTCATCTTTGACTTCCATGTCTGTGTTTTAGAAATGTGATGATTGCTGAGGCTTCTGGAGAGTGGAAGTTGTGGGGTTTCCACATGGGAAGCCAAGACTCACTTTAAAATAAATCATAGAATGTCCTGAGTTGGAAGGGACCCACCAGGATCATCCAAGTCCAACCCCAAAGTCATTCTTATAAACAAATTAATGTAAAAAGACATTGGATCCTGAAACTCCTGAGTTATGAGATAAGCTCATGCCAGCTGGGAAAAGAGGAGGGGGAAAAAAAGTGGATTTCCAAAGCTGTTTGTACAAAATGACTGTAACAATAGATGGATGGGGATCACACAGGAAAAGATTTGCTGTGTAACGTGGAATTTAATAAGGATCTGGAAAGAAGATCCTTCAAGTGGCATTGATTGAGTTTATGGCTAATTTAAGGCACCTCCCAGCAGGCCTTCCAGAGGAGCAGACTCTCAAACTGCTTCATTAAGAAGAGGAAATAATTCTGTGCCATTTGCTCCTGGGATGTGCATGGACAGCTCATGATTTTAATGGTTAGAGTCTATTCCACGTGTGAGGTTGGATCATAAAAGGGATATGGATTAAGCCCACGAGGAGAGTTTGGCAGACTTTGGGCTATTCATACTACAAGGTGTCCAACCAACAGCAAAACATCATGTCTAATGTTCCACAACCTGTTCAGTGTGGAATTAATGGGTGGATAAAGGGTTATTGTGGCTGCCTGGGAGAAAAATGGAGCCTGATTTCTCAAAGGCAACGAGGGACCCTGTGGGAAGGGGCCTCCTCAAAATATCAGCACTCAAATCCTGCTGAGCCTGCTTTGGACACAGCTTGGCTTTATTAGTTGCCTTTTAAAAGACTCTTAAAAAATTAAAAAAATCAAAACACCCATCAAGGTGTTTTAAGGACACTTGCAAGAGAAAAATTGCAGCTGGTCAGAGCCTTAATTTTTTGCCTCCACACAAACTGCAGCCATAAAATCAGCTGGGCCACAAAGAGCAAAGCAAATCAATGGGTATTTCACAATATGTAAACCATTACAGAATGCCATTTGGCTCCAGGTTAATCTCCCTGCCTTCTCTGGAGAGTTGCCATCTGTAAGCAAACATCCTGACTCCATCATTCCTGAGGATCCAGGGAAAAGGCTGAAGGACCAGCACTTCAGACAATGCAGGGAGTGATGGCAACTTGAGTGGCAGGGGGAGAAGTGAAATAAATGCCCTGTGCTGAGCTGTGCTGCATAAAGAAAGAATTTCTTTTTCCAAATGTATTGATTCTCTGTGGATTCCTTGCCAAGGAGATGCAAACATCAGCTTATCTGAGCTAATACCTGGCTTTAGAGGAGCAAACCAAGGTTGATACTCCAGCATCTTGCAGATCACAACCTGCATTAAGTCAGGACTCAGACCCATGGTTATGCACTTTCCACTCAGGAAAGCCCTTGGGCAGTGGATATTCCAGCTAAAAAATAAGGCAATATTTAAAATATTAGGATAATATTTAAATAATAAAAATAAATATTCAAAATGAGATCATATTTTAAAAATATTTCAAAATGAGATCACCTGTTGCTGTCAGTGCCTGGCTGTGCAAAGCAGGAGCAGCTCTTGGCCAGCTGCTGGTGCCACACTCAGGGCATCACATTGGGTTGGGTTGGGGTTCAGGAGTGAAAGGGAACCCACTGAAATCCCACCATCCTTCCCCTGCTCTGTGCACTGACACAACAACACTGTTGTTTTCCACTGCTGCCCCCTAGAAGGATGTTGGATGGCTGAGATGTACAACAGGGGTAGAAATCCTGATGCCAGTTTTTAGCTGTGTGAACCTGAGGGGGGGAAAAAAAAATTCAGAAACTCTGCTTTTTCATTTGTCTCTTTGATCTGTTTGTATTTGCACAGCTCCTGGTGCAGAACAGCCACAAGCTGAAAAGGCTTCTGTGTCCAACTAACAATCAGAAAGGCAACAGTATTAAATATTAAAATACAACCACACTCAAATATTCCAGTCATGCAAACCCCTCAATTTAAAGAGGGTGAATATTCCCATTTGCCTCCAAGAAAACTAATTTGAAGCCTGAAGTTAAGAACAGCATTATTTTTTTTTTTCAGAAAGTCTAGACAGTAACAGAATTAACTCCTAAAGATGAAGATCCAAAGATCGAGATAAATGTTTTATTTAATTTCAGGATGGAGAAGCATTGACCACGATAAGCAGGGCTTTGTGTTTAAGTGAAAAGCCACCAGGAAAAACAGATTTACAGGATGTTTCCTTCATTAGGCTGCAACACTCATTCAGATTCTGCCTTTGACTTCTTTCCCTGTTTCATTTCCAGTGTGTGATTTTTAAAGGAAAGCAAAGCAAATTGTCATTTTTGGATCATCAGCAGTGAAGCTCTGAATTCTTTACCATAAGTTAGAAAGAAGCTGCTGGAGAGCAGCTGTAGCCTGTTCACTGATGCCTGGAAATTTGGGGATGGTTTGCAGCTTCCCTTCATTGCTCCAGCTGTTGGCTTCAGTCTGCTTTTGTGGCTTGATTAAAATAACATTATTTTTGGGACTTGGCAATTGCCCTGTGTTGGATGACAGGAATGAACTCATCTTTTCTTTCTCTGAGGTGGGTCGAGTATCTATTTGAGAAAAAAATCTCCCAAATCTCCAGATAATTGGGCCAGCAAAATAAAAGCTGGGACTTGAAAAATGTTGCCTGGAAAATCAGTGGAGAGGAAAACCTGCTCTGTTTGTGCTGTTTAACCCCTTCACCCAACCTCTCCTCTCGTGCCTGGTTAAGTCTCACCCCCTAAAAGGAGGACAGTTTGTCACAGTGCCACAACTTTAGAAAGGTCTCATCCTTATTTCCAGTTGGGTTATTTGAGAATTTCTACCCCTCCAAAGAGAGACTGACACTGAACTGAGGTCGAGTGTTGTGTGTTAATCACTGCAAGAAACTAATGAGCAATTCATAGGAAGTGCAAATAAAGGTGCAGAATTCTCCTCCACAGACTGGGGGGTTGTTATTTTGTCTTTGTGGGAAGCAGCCAGTTTAAAAGGACCAGGGAAATAAAGTTGGGCAACGAAAGAAATATGGTTCCCATTTTATGGCTGGGGAGTTTTAGCACAGGCAGTTGAAAGAACTTACAGAGTTTCACAGCAGAACAGTCAGAATCAGAATTCAGATTTAGTTCCAATAAGCAGCTTTTATCACAAGATTGTTTTTCTTCCTTTTATAACTTGTACTTGTAGCATATACATAAATAACCAATAAGACTTTAAGAATGGAATCCCTCTTCTTCTTCCATTCCATTTCTAATTCCAATCCTGGTTACATTGGCCAGTTTATTATCTCAAATGTTTACTTTCCACTATAAATGGAAATGACTTCTTTCCCTTCTTCTTCATGTTTCATGGTCATAATATTCTCTAGTGTTCCATTATCTCTGGGTACCTCTGATAGATCAAAATCTTATGGACTTGCTATTTTGTAATAAATTAAATTGGCTGTAATAGGAAACTTAAGTAGCTGTAATGGTTTTTTATAAGTAATGGGTAAACTGGATTTTCTGTAGTTGAAATGGATTTCTAAATAATTTATCATATTATGTAAATTAGTGGAAGAATGTGCAGAGGGAGAGTAGGAAAATAACCATCCCATGTCATTCTGAATAGATTGTGTGTTTAGAGGGACACTGGTCATTAATTTGGGAGAACAGAGGCTGAACTATCATTTCTCAGACACTCTGGGTTCAGTGCTGGTTCCACTGCAGTCACTCAGGTCCTCTAAAACCTTGCTGGAAAAGGGGGAAATGTCAGGGAAATCTGGATCAAATGATGCTTTAAGCATCGATGGAGATAAAAAGCTCTTTTAAATTTATGCCAATTGTCACAGAGAAAATAGTTTTACCTATAGTGGGGATTTGAGGGCCCTTCTAAAATAGTCCAAGTGGAAAGATTTTGTTGGAGTTCTCGAGCTTCAATTACAGTTTCAACATCAGTCTTTGTTGCTCTCATATTTCAGCAGAGCAGAAGTATTGATCAAAACACAGAAACTATTGGTGATTCATCTGGAGCTGCAGCTTCGTGTGTCTGTTCTGTGTTTAAGTTTTATAACAAACATTTTGACACCGAGCCCATGAGTTGGCTGATGAATATCTGCAGCTCCTCTGCATGTTAAATGTCACCCACAGAATTGCCTCCTTACCTGTCACTTTGCTGCAGAAACAGGAGAATGAAGTGGCTCGTGGTTTGTTGGACTGGCTGAAATGGGGCATGTGATGTAGAGCAGGATGAGGGGGGATGGAGAGTGGGATTTTGGGGGGCAAACACCAGTTGCCCAGTGCTTTGTATTCACTGGTCACTGTGAGTTGTGCTTCAGGCTTGGAATGAGGGGGAAATCCTGCTGAAGTTTCCAGATCTCTGCTGTGTGTGTTGTTTTCCACCTCTGTTCTCCACTGTATTTCTCAGCTGGCACATGGAGACATGACATTGCAACACTCAGAGGATCCTTTCTCCCTGAAAGTGGCAGAGGTTTAGTGGAGTTCCTTTACTCTGCCCCATTCTGTGGCTTGAACAGGGCTCAGAGGGGAGAACAGGGGCTCTGGATGGGGGGGGAGGGTCCCAACCTGAGCCCTCCTGCACTCACTGGTGGCTCTCAAACAACAAGGGCAGCCTGAAGCCTTTCATTCCTTTGGCAGCCTGAGCCAGGAGGAGACAAGAACCCACCTTGCAATTCAAACTTAGTGATTTTACTGCTTGTTTCCTATTCTGATTTTCCTGGTCTTTCTCCTGTTCCTTTTCCTCTCACAAACAGTGCATTGGCAGATGTTTCCACATTTTTACAGGTCAGAATTTGCTTTAGTCCTCCCTGCTCTGCTCCCTGACTTCAGGAGAGTGAACTTCATCCTTGTGCCTGAAAGTTTCCTTGTGCCTGAGGAGTGGAGCTGCCAAACACACCCTGGCACCAGAGTTTTGGATGATGTTTTAGTGATTCAGAGGGTCAATGATGCCCAAGGCAGCTTTAGTATCTGTAAAATACCCACCCTCAGATCCATCACTTGGCCCAGATCATCTGTCCCACGGTGTAACAGTGCCTGGCTGCTGGGGGAAATCCCAAAGATCCATGTGCTCATCCCACATGGATAAGAATTTCTATGACACAGGAGCAGAAAGACCCATAGGAAAAACAGCCAGTAAATCTCTGCTTTTTATTTAAAGATCTTGAATGGAGGGTCTTTTGGTGGGTTGTACAGATTCCTTTCCACAGCAAAACAAAGTAATTAAGTAATTAATTCCCTGGAAGTATCAAAAACGTCAGTGCCTGTAAAAAGTAACACAGAATATGCAGAAAAGGGAATGAGCAGGAAGTTTAAATGTGATTATTTTTTAAAACCCATTTCATTTACTTGCTGTTATGTTGCTCTTTGATTCTGGGCTCATTAACTCACATACAAATCAGCTTTTCACTTGGTACAGACTGTGTGCTTAATGAATATTCTAAAATGGAGCTTTATTAATGCACCACCTTAATTAGTGGGTAAAAAAGACTCCAAACACCTTTAAATTGTGTTATTTCCAAGGCAGCACGAGAGAAGCAGAAGGTAACAGTGAATTCCTAATTCCCTTCAGAAAATAAAAATCCAAAGTAATGGCTGCAGCTATTTGTGTTGGACATAAAAATTGATATAACATGTGGTAAACCTCCTATTGGGTATTATTACAAATGATTGATTTCTCTCTCCTCCTACAGTTTAGATGGTGTGGTGCTCACTGTACAAACATCTCATGAAAAGTCAACATGTTTTACAAGTAAATAATTTACAGCCACTCTGTGGAATACAGAATAATATTTTACATTAAGTGACACTAATTAGGGCAGAAATATTCACATGGCAAAGAGCTGGGAGATGGCTGCTGCAAAGAAAAGTTTTTTCCTTGCAGTCTAAATGCAAATCAGAAGCTCAGAGAGTCATGACCACATTGCTCTTGAGGGAGAAATAATTCCCATTAAGCACCAGCTCTGAAATTACTGCAGGATTTTGGGAATGTGAGCCAAGTCCAAGGCAGTGACAGCCTCAGCCTTTGAAGGTTTTAGGTGTGTTTTAGATCTGTTTTAATTAGAGGTGAGATACAGCTCATGCTCTGGGGTTTCATCACCCAAACACAGCAAAACCAAGTGGCTGGGCAGGATTAGTGCCATAAAGCTGGAATTTTAAGGTCCTGTGGTTGGATCCAGCTCAGAAACTGTGCACTGGAATCTCCCAGGAATTCCTGAATTGATGCTGCTGATCATTTCTGTCCAGGAGGGGTTTTTCCAGAAAGAATTGGTAATTCTCCACCCCCTTCTATCCACCACCCAAAAGGTGGAGTGTTACAGTGTTGGGAAACTATGGAATCATGGAAAATGGTTTGGGTGGGAAGGGACCTTAAAACCCATCCAGTGCCCTGGGCAGGGACACCTCCCACTGTCCCAGAGCTCCAACCTGGCCTTGGACACTGCCAGGGATGGGGCAGCCACAGCTCCTCTGGGAATTCCATCATAGTTTTTAATTTTGCAGAGGTTTGAGGGGGTTTTTTTGCAGTTTCAGCCTTGCTGCAGAATGGGGAATCCCTTCTGCTGAGCCATGCCCATTGCTTGGAGGCAAAATAAAGCCCAAACGTGAGTCAAGGCTTTCAATCAGTTCCATTCTGTCAAATCCAGAGGATTGTGTGGGAGAGGTTTTGAGCACATCCATCTCATTTCTGTGTTCTGACAGACACAGAGCATGGAATGAGGAGCCACTTCTCTGCCAGGCTGTGTTAAAAAACAGATATTTAATAAATATTTTTCTCCTTTGATTTGAAACCAGCTTGATGGATTTTTTCCTGTGTTACCTACCACTTTGAATCTGCCAAGAGTTATTTATTGCAATGGGCTGTGGGCATGGAACTTGGATAAATAAACATCTGGAATAAGAGGAGGTGAGAAAGGGAAATCAAACCTGTTAACCAGACTTGTTGCACCTCTATAAATGTTGCTGAACCTCCATAAGAAAATAATTTTGATACCCTGAGCTGTCTCTGCTCAAGAAATCTTTGTTGGTTTAAGCAGCTCCTTCAGCTTGAAGTGGGTGAAAAGGGGTGGGAGAAGGGTTTTTACCTGCTGAGGTGTAATAGAAAATAGATAAAAATATCTCCATGTATGTAAAAGTTAAAATAACAAAGGGCAGAGATCGTCAAAATTAATTGGAAACTTTAAGGGAAAAATTAATATGGGGGAAACAGATCTGGACCCTGGTTTGGGGAGAAAAAAATGTTATTTAAGATAAGAAGCCCCTCTGAGCTCCTCAGTTCCACAGGAGGTGCCATAAAAACCCCCCACCTGCTGTTTGAGCTCCTGGTAGAAAGGCCTGGGCATCACATTTCTTGCACAAAATCCTTTTGGTTGTTTGAACTCAGAGAAATGTTTCCTAAGAAGTTCCTGGCATGTGTGTGGAAGATGTGCTCCAAAATTTGAGGGATTGAATTTTGACAAATTTCAAATATCAGTAGAAAAAATGGAATGCATACTTTTCTTTTCTTTAGATGTGGAATTGGTTTTATTTTGGAGATCACTTTAATCAAGCTCTATTATACTCTGAATCATCATTTAGAAAAATCAGGAAAAAGAGCTTTTTTTTCACCCTCACTGTCACCAACTTGTTAGTACTTAGAGCAAATGAACACAATTACCTCTAATAAAACTAATATTCCATTGCTGGAGGAGGAAAAGCTTCTTTCTCTTGCAATTGGGAGGCAAATGGATGCCATATAATTTTCTTACAGTCATCCTGAGTAATCTGGATGATTTACTTTGGGATTTCCCAGCTCTTTAAACTTCACTCAAAACCAGATTTCACATATTAGACATAAATTGAGCTCTAATATCTTGAAAATAAACAGAAACTAAGAAAAAAAACCCCTAATATGCTTGATGCTAATTGCAGTTAAATGTCCTCCTACGTTGGTACTTCTTAATTGAGAACTGCTGGTGTTTGTACATTGTGATGCTTTAAATGAAATGTTCCTGCTCCCTGTAGAAGTAATTTAGATTGTGAGTGATTGGATCAAATATCTGCTGAGAGTGGCAGCATAATTAAGGAATTGTTCTTGACATAGAGCTGCCAAGTGCTGCCCTGAGCTGCTCAGGGGGGTCCTGCAGGGGAGGGAAATATTTGGGGATGCTGGAAAAGGTGGAAATTTAATTGAGGCCTTTCTCAGTTCTCCAGGTCCTTCTGTGATTCCTGATTTAGTGGCCAGGTGTTGAATAAAACACAAAATCTTCCCCTTAAACATGAAAGCATTGTAACTTTTATAGTTTGAATATTTGCTAAGTACAAAGCAATTAAGTGCTTTAAAGTTTAAATGGCCTTTAATGAGCTGGTCCATCACTACATTCATACAAATATTGATATTATATATTCCTTTATATATAACATGACTTATTAAATTATTACTTATCAAATAGCTTTGATCTGGGCTAGTGAAAGGTGTCCCTTCCCATGGCAAGGCTTTGGAATGGGATCAGCTTTAAGGTCCTTTCCAACCCAAACCATTCCATGATTCTGGGACAGTTACTTCCCTTTTTGCAAGTCTGGTATAAAGAGAACCCCCCCCCTTATTAATGCAATTTCAGCCCTGCTAAGAACTCCCCACCTGCTTTGCTGCCAAAGGAAATTGTATTAAAGCAGCAAGTTAATGACAATTAGCACTCAATGAAAAAAAAAATGGAAATCCCTGTTTAAATAACTGATGGAGAGAAAAGTTGAGGGGCCCTGAGCTTTGTACAGCTCCCCAGATTAGTGGAAAACCATTGCAGAAAAATATCATATTAGAGTAAAAATGATGTTCACCCTTTTCATGGCTATAAATAATTTCACAAGGTTTAAGGTGGTGAAGAATGTTATGAAAAAAACCTTCTGTAATCTCCTGAAGTGTGAAAATTAATCACTCTTTCCACAGCATGGGCTCCTTCCTTAGAGCTCCAAACTTCACCCAGCAGAGAAAGTTTGAATCGTTTTCAATTTCCAGTTTGTATTTTGGTGATGTTTCTTCAGATTTGTAGAGAGTTGATTTGAATTTTTCATTGAAGAAACGAAAAGCAGAGCAGTGATGTGGAGTCTCTTGGGGGAGAGTTAAAAGCCCCTTTTGTGCTGCTGGGTTTGGGCAGAGGAAATATATTTGTAGTTTTATTCCTTCCCAAGTGCTGTGGAAGAAAAGCCCTTCCAGCAGCACCTGGAATTGTGCAGAGGAAAATGAGTCTTGCCAATTCACTGGGAAAAAAAGCCCTCTGGCTAATCATCTTGCACCCATCCCTTCCCATTTATTAGCCCCTAACAAAACAGAAGATGAACTGTACAGGATCTTTGTTGTCCCACTGTGTCATTTAACAGGAGATTGAGCTCTTTCCTCACCACCTTCAGCACACTTGGCCTTGCAGAAAGAGCTGTAATTTTATCCTTTCTGGTCCTGGGTGCTGCTGGTGTCACTTCCCTGCCAACCTTTGGGCAGCTGGTTCTCTTTCCACATCACTTTGAATTTTCCTCAGCCTGTGCCAGCTGCAGGGGAGGATGTTGGCATTTTCAGCAGCATTAAACCAGCCTTTCTATTTTTTTTTTTAAATTTTTTACTCATTCCCTTCAGAGTAAAAATCATGCTTAAAAGATCTCTAATTTTCTTTGGAAACATTGGATCAGTTCCATTTTCAGTCTCTCCTTTCTGATAGTTTTCAGCTGCATCCATTCCTCTTGCTGTGTTTCTTTGCTGGTTTTGGATCCTCAAGTTCATGAACTGCCTGAAACCCAGTTATTTTCCATCCTCTCGAGCTTGTGTGTAATAAAGAGGAAAACACCATAATTCTGATTAAGCACAGTGCTAAAACACAGGTTGGGTTTATGATCCAGGCACTAAACTGGCTTTTGATTTTGGAGAGGAACCCAGAGCTCTCCTACAGGGTTTCTGTGTGATACCAACAAACCAAAAAGACTCAGATTTGAACAGAACTTAAAAGTCCCAGCTGTGAAAATTGTCTCTGATGCTGATCTTCCTGAAAGACAAAAGTACACAGCTTTAATTTCTCAGTGTCTCAGACACTTTTCTGCCCATTTTTCTTAAATCCTGTAAGTGCAAAAATTCCCTCATGATATCATGGATCCACTGAGTAATCAAGGAATTGTGATTTTCAAGTTTCATAAGTGCTCCTTGAGGAGGCTCTGCCTGGTGTCAGGTAAAATCCAGCTCAATATTCAACATCAGAGTGTTCTGGCAGCAGAAACTTCTGATTTATTCCAGAAGAATAAAATATTTGGATGTGTTGTTGAATCAGCCTGGTTTCTGTGCAGGAGGAATAAGATTTGGGCTGGTTTTGGGGTCTCTGGGGTTTCAGGTTTCCAGGGAAACACTGGCTGTGGTCTTTTGGTGAAACTACACAGGCTTGGTTTGCCTGACAAAGTCTTTGCCTGAACATTTGGCAAAGTCTCAGTAAAACACAGAACTCACCTGAGAGCTCCTGCCTCCTTCCAGTGTCCTTCTCACTTGGTAAGCAGAGCATCTCCCACCCAGGAGACTTCTCTTCCTGCTTGGGAATACAGAGATAGGGTTTTATTGCTGTAAAATACTCACTTTGCACCCCAAAGCACCTTTAGATCTTTCCCTTTGCCTCCTATCAAAGCCTCAGTGTTTTGAGAAAACCTTCTGGAAGGAATCAAAGCAGCATTTTATGGCGTGGAGGGAAACAGGAGAGAAGATGTCTCATTTTTCTTGTTTTCCTCACTTGTCTCCTCTTTCTGCCAGCAAGGAAATCTGTTCCTCAGCTCCTTGTTTCCTTGCCCTCACTAATGACCTTTCTTTCACTGCCAGTCTCAAAATCTTGACAGCTTGTTAGAATCAGGAGAGACTTTGCATGATCAGAGTGATAATTTTCGAATCACTTTGTGGCTGCAAGTAAGTTTAGGAGCATTATTTATTCAAATTACAAGCATGAAGGACCACATGGGAAATATGGACGAGTGCCTTCCATAAATGACAGCTTAGGGAGAATTTTCAATTGCACCAGACAGCTGTATCCTGAAAGTTAATCTAATTACTGTAGTGGAGTGAAAAATGTCACCCTGAATCAAACTGATACCATCATGTGTGTTCATGGTGAATTTTGACTTACATATGGCTGGGTTTGGAATAACCTTTCCATCGGAATTCCGATGTCGTGCCTTTGGAATCGGAGCAGTTTGAGCGTGTGGAGGTTGCTCCTTGCCCTGAGCTCTGCCTGCAGCTGTACAAAGTTCAGAGCAGCCCTTGCCTGGCACATCTGGTTCTTTCCTGACACACATTGCTCCAGAAACCTTGGGTTTGGCTCCTTTTCCAACCCCCATCCCTCCAGAAACGCCCAGAGAGGGAAAGGACTCTCCGAGCTGTTCCACCCTCCCTGTGCTTTCCCTGTTTTGCTCCACAACAACATGACTTGAAAAGTTGAGTTTCTGGAAGGCCTTCACTTCCAGCTGCTGCTTCCTGCCAACAAATCTGAATATTCAATCAGATGGAAAGCAGCAGCTTGAAAACATGCAATCTGCTCCAGGCTGAGATGCACATCTGCCCAGTGGGTGCTGCGGATTTTGGCTCCCACTTGAAGCTGTTTGAGATAACAAAGGAGCTTGTTTTGAAAGCTCTCAATTTTTTTTTATTTTTTTTTTGGTTTGCCTTTTCCTTTTCTCATTTGTAAAACGCTGAATTGACTGTGCTGCAGCCAACAGCTCCTCGATTTGCCTCAAAACCAGATTTATCAGGATGTGGAAGCGTTGGCTTTTCTTCCCCCGTTAAAGCAACGTGTTCCCAGCCCTTGGTACTGACAGCACCTTCCCTCCTGAGAAATACCAATATCACTGACTCTGTGGATGTGCTCCTTTCCCAAGGAATTCAGGGAGCCAAGGACATGCTCAGCAGCTCAAGGGCTGATCTCAAAGGCACCAATCAAGCAGGCATTGTGTGAGTGAAGAACACAGGGCCTGATTTCTGCCAACAACAGGTACAAGCTGCCAGGCTCTGTTGCTGTGCCTGGGAGAGCCCACATGCAGCTATTTGGTGATAAACCCTTGGAAGAACAAGATTTGTGTGCAGCAAGGAGGGAGCAGAGCTGCATTCCAAGCTGCTGAGGGAGCCTGTGGGCCCAGCCTGGTGTTTTTTAGCAAAGCATCCTTGAAAAATGGAGCAGGTACAACTGAGTGTGCTCAGACTCCCCTGTGCTGATGGTTTCTGGGGGTTGCAGCTCCTCAGCAAAGCTCCAGTGGCTGTTGGAAGTGTCTCTTGCATAACTAATTTTTTTTCTTCTGGAAGTGCACTGGGGAAGAGAAATTCTGTAGAAATGCCCTTATTTTGATTTGTTAATAATATCTGGACTTCTTCTTTCTCAAGAGCCAGTCCAAGGGCAACTCCTCTGTCCCACAGGGAGGTGCTGGATTGAGGCTTCCTGTGTTTATAATTCCTGCAAAATGACATGTCTGTGTGCTGCAAACTGGGGGATGTGCTGTTACTGGGAATTGATACCAATGGCTGAAGGCCCAAGCAAAGCTGAGTCCTGGATGTGGCAGAGGAGGAACCTCATTCTGGGGTTTTTCCCCTTAATTTGACAGACAGACACAGCAGAGGGACATGGGAGCTCTCTAAGAATTTTGAACCCAACCCATAAAATCTGAGGGGTTTGTTTGAGTGTTTTGCTCTTGGATTTGGTCCTCCCAGGAACTGAGCACAGCAGAGAGGGAGTTGAAGGAGCCCAAATGGGAGGAGTTTCCAAATATAAGATCCTTAGGACATTGTCCTGTTCCCACTCTTGGCAGCAGCAGAATTCCCCTCGTTTTGGGGCAGCATCACACTCTGCACATCACCCACACCTAGAGCTGCTGCCAAAGGACACTGAGGGGGGAGGAAGAAGATGAAACCAGAGCTCCAAATCCTGGGCTGAAGATCCCTTTGGCTGTGGACTGAGGGTGGGATTTCAGTATTTCAGTGCCAGGGGACAGCCCTGCCCCCAGAACCAGCACTGCCTTCCAAAGCCTGTTGCCTTCCCGTGGTGGTTTCACTCTCATTTCTGCCTGGAAAATCATCAGCATCAAGATTTTATCTGTGCTGTACTCTGGCCAAAGCTTGATAGTGGGTTTTTCTTTCTTTCTTTTTTATTTTTTATAAATATATAGGATGAAAATGTTGCCCTTCTCAGTGAGGAGCTGTCACATGTGATGTGGGTGATCCATTCCTGTGTAGCCAACTCTCACCTCAGGGCAAAATCCTGTCTCCACTCTGCTCTCAGTGCATCCCTCCGAGCTCAGAAATTCTGACTGAAGCAGTGAGATGATGCCTGTGTACAGCTCCATGTGGAACAGATATTAACCCATGTGGTTTTAAAAATATATGTGTGTGTAGGTGTGTGCAAAGGCACATCTTGTATGTGTATGTGCACACACAATTCCCCTGCTTTGAAGTCATGCTTAGGAAAGCAAATAAGAAAGGCAACGAATGCTGTAGGTGAGTCACTGGGCATCACTGGTGCTCCAGGTACTTTTGTGTTCTTTATCCATGGATATAAGGAGAAGAAAAAGGACATTTCTTATTTGCAAAATCAAAAGCTCAGCCATAAATTCTCTTGAAACCAGAAACCCTCCGTTCCAGCTGGAACTGCCCCCCAGAGCTGGGCTGTGGGACTGGTTTTTAAGAAGAGCTTTATTTTCCATTTATTTTCCATTGCCGATGGGTTATGGACATTTACCAGGCACAGGCAGCTCATTTCTGCTCCCCTGCAGACTAAAATTTCCTTTATTTAAGTTGCAGCAAGTGTGTTTGAGGACTTCTCCCATGACTCTTCCAAGGTGCCAAGCCTCAGGCTGCACCAATCTTGAATTAAAGATGGACAGATTAAAGAGGACTCGATGTTTCCATGTGTACATTCTAATGAGGGGTTAAGATCTCTTGAATATTCAGAGTCCTTGAAGGAAGTGCTGCTGTTTGGCTCCTGGATAAGCCACTTGAGCTGTCCTGGTCCTGGAAGCATCCAAAGAACATGAGGGAGGTGATTGGAAAACCTGGGGATTGGGTGAAAGGTCTGTGCAGCACCAGTTCTCGCCACCAGTGAGACCAGTGGCGTCCCCAGTAAATCTGGGAGCAGTAAAAAACAGGAGAAAATGGAGATTCCATAGAAAAAAATAACCCTAGTGCTGCAGAACTGCCACAGCCATTTCAGCTGCTGTGGAATCCCATGTCCAGGACTGTCACAAAACACAGTGTAGGCTTTGAGAGGAGAAAATATTGGGTGTAACTGTGTGGAGCTGGGATTTAAACTCAGATTTCGAGATGCCAAAGCATTCAGGTGTGTCAGTGGGATTTTCAGGAGCAGTTGGATGCCTAATTCCATGAAAATCTTTGCTGGGGGACGCCAAGTCTTTGAACACCAAAGACATTTTAGTTCCTAATTCCTCCTATGCATAAAAGTGTCTTACAAGTTAGGAATGCATGGAAGGTTTTGGGATATTTGGAATTCTGTTCCTGTATTTTTTTGACATGCCTTTCTTCATCTTTCAGAGTTTAAATAACTTTTGAAACCTCTCTCCAAGTGGAAAACCTTGTAATGGCATTTGTAATTCCTTTTACAAAAGCTTTGGGATAAAATGGGCTCAACACATGTCATAGTTCTGTGTTTGTTTGTGGTGGCATTATTATTATTATTACTATTACTATTATTATTATTATTATTATTATTATTATTTAGATTGAGTGCTGCCATTCCATTGTATACTTTTATCCTTAGATAACTTTTCCTAAACTTCCCAGAACACAGGATTGGTTTTGTGGATCCCTGAATATGGTTTGGGAAGTTAATTCCCTCATTTAAAGAGAAGCAACTCTGGGCTCTGTTGCTGTTTCAAGTGTCCAACGTGCAAAAGATGAGCCCTTAATTACCAGTCTCTCAGCACCACTGACTCCTGAGTTATCTCCTCCAGGCATCACTCCTTCAGTACATCCCTGACCTTGCTTCATCCCACTGCAAACAAACTTGGGAAACAGAGGGGAAAAAAGCTCAGTGAATATAATTAGCACCTGCTTATTAGCAAAATTATTTATGAGAGGGCTGACTCGAGTTCTCTTAATGACTGGGCTCGTTTTTACAAGGTCTAATTGTTGAGGTGCAGCAACTCCAAGCAGTCCCAGAGCCTGGTGGATGCTCAGAGGGTGCCTTGGGCTCCATCCACGGAGCTGAGGCTGATCCACAGCAACATCCAGCAGCTCCAGGGGAGAATTCCAACCTGCAGGGCAGGCTCAGCCCCAGCTGCCCTTCAGTGGGAATGATGCAGTTCTCCCAGAGCACGAGGCTGGGCTGACTTTGAAGAGAAATTAGTTATTCTGGCACTTGCCATTGGCCTGGCCCTGTGCTCCAGGATTATCTTGTTCTCCCTCTTCTCTTCGTGGCTCAGAAAGTCAATGAGCTGCTTCCACATCAGGCTTGAAATCTATAGGGGACAAAAAAAGGAAAGTAGTGAAACTTTTTAAAGGTTGGACTGGAGTTTAACCAAATTTGTTTCTTGTAACTTTGCAGCTCAAGGCAAGTTTTCATTTCCCCTGTAGTGTTGAGAGTCCTTTGTTCAGTCTGGATTATTGGCTGAGACTGGTTATTTTCCAGATTCCTGCTAATTTTGTGTTTTCAAGTTGAAAGTTTTTATCCTTTCTTAGTTTTGTCTTGCATAAAGATACATTTTTTTTTTACTAAAAACAGGACAAATTAGGCCAGTCTGTACATATTGCTGGGTTAAGAGTTGTATGTGATGGTCTTGAAGGTCTTTTACAACCTGAACACTGGTTTATTCTGGTATAGACCTTCCATTTCCATACAAGACCAACTAAACCAGTGGGAATGACCTTTGTACCAGCAGAATTTAGCTTTATTAATGCAGTATTTTTAATAAAGTGCAAACTTTGTGCACAGGTAAAAGTGTGGACAAGTGTCTGAGGGGTCGCTGGGAGGAGGATTTGAGTTGTACTGGTTGTTCTGGTTCTTTGATGGAGAGCTGGGTTCTACATCCTTAAACCACAGGAAAACTGTTGAAGTTTGGTCCCAATCTCTGCAATGTTGACCTTTCCCAGCCCATCCCTGTGACCTTCTGGGGTGAGGAGCACAGAAATCCCTGGGCCATGTTAGCAAAGGCCTTGGAATTACTGATTCAATCCCAGAAGGCTGAATTCCCATCCCCCCCTTGCCCTTGGCTTCTTCAGTCTGGGATGATTTGGAATATTTTTCCAGAACATAGGAGTGCTTCCTCCTTGTAAATGTTGTATTTCTAAAGGGATTTCAAAGGATTGTGATGAGTTACCAAGATCTGGGATCTTTCCCAGACCTTTTGCTGCCATTGGAGTTGATGGTTTAGAAAAGTCTTCATGGAAACAACAGATTTTCCCAGACACAGCAGGAGAATTAATATTCCTTTTGCAAGCATCAAACTCATCTCCTTCATGACAATCTCGTGGTAAAAGTCTGCTCGTGGCTGTTTAACAAACCCCAGTTCCCTTCCCACGAAGTGACACTTGCTGAATAAAGTGTTACAGCTCCCAGTGACTCCTTGCAGAGCCTTATCAGGAGATCTGCAGAGATAATTAGCACAGCAGGAATCCAATACAAACAGCCTCCCTTGTTTTAGCAACTTCAGGCATTGCACTCCCTTCTTCCCTCTCTCCTGACAAGTACATTTTTCTGTTGCTTTGTTTTAAGTGTGGTTAAAACAATTAGATTTTAATTCATAAGATCTCTTCACCTCCTTCAAGATGATTTCAACTCAGTCCCACTGAGTGGAACTGGAGCTGCAGCTTCATCTAGAGAACAACTGGTGGATGGGCTGGGTTATACCCAGCCTCTCAAATCACTAAAATTGGTTGTCCCAGCCAAGGACTGAGATTAAATCCATCTCATTTGATGTGGGCAGTAATGCAGATTTAAGGCAGCAGGTCTGACTCTCTGGGAATTGCCTCCCTCATCATCTGCTGGGAACTGAATTCTTCATGTGCAGCTTCCTAATTAAATGAATCTAACAGGAAAATGCTGCACTTCCTTCAGGTCCTCAGAAACCCAGGATGGTGCTGCCTTGACTGGTTTGAGTCTAAAGCTGTTCTGTGATTTCTGTTCCCTGAGGTTTCTTTTGGATGAGTGGGTTCATCTTCTTGCCAGGGTTTTTTAGTTATGGTTGTTTCCAAGTTCTCTGTTTTGAAGCAACTGTTTATCTCTTTGCAAGAAAAATAGAAGCCAAGCCCTCACTAAATTGTGTTGTTTGTATTTGCTTTAACAGATGAATAGAATTTGTTCAAAGACCAAAAAAAACCCACTGAGGTTTTAAACCTTTATATTCAATTTTCTATTCAAAGAAGTATCCATGTCTTAGGATACTGAAGGGGAAATAAGGCTGGCAAGTAGGTTGTAGCCTTTAGTCTCAATGTAAAAAAGATTGGTTTCTAGTCCTTCTCCCACTTCAGTATGATTTAAGCAAATCTTGCAGCTATTTTTCATTTCATGATGGGTTTTTTTCTTGCCCAATGTAAGGGAAAAAAAATGCACTCACAAAACCTCCAGCAGGAAACCTTTGAATTTGATATAAACACCACTATAAAGATGGTGCAAAAATAAATGTTACCATTTTATTTAATAGTATGGTATGAAACATGTTCTCTTTACTGCACTACATAAGTCTTTTGTATATTCTTTATTTACTGAACTGTTCTACCATCCTTTTATTTGGTTTGGATTATGTTTTCAGGTGCCAGCAGTTTATGATCAGCCCATAATTAGAAATGTAAGCTTCTCTGCAGTTGGGGGATCAGTTGGGGGCAGATTCTCTGCTGTTCTAAATGGTCACTGTGGCAGTAAAGCCCAATATTTGGCCTGGGGTTGGGGGTTTGTGTAGGTCTGGCAGGTCTGGGTTTGTATCTTTACAAATTAGAAAGGATTCAGTTTTATCTGCTTTCTCAGGCAGGTCCCATGAACACTCCAGTAGTGAACAGACTCCAGTGGAAGTTTTTGAGGATCACATTTATAAGAAAATATCAAGGAATAGGTTGGATTGGAGCAGTGAGTTGCTCAGCAGGTGCAAATTCTGAAATAGTTCCTCTTTTCCTTTATTTGCAATCACTGCTTTCTTCAAGTTCTGAACTGGTGATGGGAAATGAGGTTGTTTTGCTGGAGGAGCAGTGAACTGAGGCAGTTCCCAGCTCCTGGAGCAGAGCTGCCCCTGTCTGATGAAGGGACTGTGCAGTCAGAGTTCACCCAATTCCCCCAACAACTCTGGTTTCATACTGGAGCACTGTTCTATTAACTGCAGGTGGATCCCTTTGTGTGCTGGGGATGCACAGCCACTTTTACCTGCCTGTTCCCCCAAACTGCCTGGTTTTAATCACGTGTAATTATTAAAATGTTCTGCTTTTTGATTGTAGATCTGCTCAGGAAAGCCAAGATGAAAGTCAACTATGGCAACGTTTTCCTTTCAGTTTATTCATAAGGCCTCAGGAAACTAATGAGATTTATTCTGTGAATTAGTTTATAATTGTGCTTTAACTGCACTGTGACATTTAATAATGTCAGAAGGATTTTGCTTTAGGCAGAGTGATTTCAGCCTCTGTAGAAAATTAATTACCACTTTCAGAATAAACCACTTTTGTGTGTGAGTGTGTATGTGTGAGCTAAGTGGTATTTTCAAGGTTAAGCTTCTTTCTGATATTTTGAGGAGAAAAACTGCACCCAAGATGTAGATTGAGCTTCCTGCTTCCCAGACCAGCAGCTGTGTTAAGCAACCACAAACCAGATCCTATTGTTGCTGTAAGATTTTTCCCAACTGTTCTCCAGTGCCCAGACCTTGGGTCTGGCTTGGGGAGCTACAGAGAGACCTGGAGTGTGTAGGAATTACCCCAATATCCAACCTAAACCTCTCCAGGCACAACTGAGGCTGTTCTGCCTTGTCTTTGTTCTCATTCAAAGCCTTAACGAGATCCCAAATCTGTGTCTTGCCCAAAAATCCCCTTCCACTGACAAATTTAACCTTATTCTCTCTTTCCTTGGACCTGCAAACCTTTTCAGTAGCAAAACAAGCCTGGATTCCAACTTTGTAGGGGAATCTGGAGTTAAAAACAGCTGCTGAATTAACACATTCTACTTCACAGGATCAGAGTTGAATTAAATATTGAATTGTTTGGGAAGTGTGAACCAAGCTAAACACTCTGCTTATATTAGGAAGAACAATCTGAGGAAAAACAAAAAGCTTGATATGCAGGATAACTACAAGTGTGCTTAGACATGTGAATTAGATTTTGGAATTAGAAAGTTGTTTGAAAATCGGAATATTTGGAGGTTCAGATGGTGCTGCCAGCTTGCAAGGGTATTTATAAATACCTTAATGACTGGGGCTGCTGCACTGGAGGCAGGTGGGGCTCTGGTGTCAGATCTTTACACCAGGGTGGGGGGGCTTTTTGCAGTGAGGCAAATTAATTCAATCTGCCCAAATGGCAAATCAGATGGATTAATGATTTTTCAAAATGACAGCTGCATTTACATGCCTTTTAGCCAGATCACTTTCCATCAGATCCAGTGCTCACTAAAGCCAAGGCAGGAAATGGCCTTGGCTTTAAAAGCAGTGAAAAGAGTATTTTTTTAAGATATATTTGTCCTCCTCTCCAAGCCTTGAAATTCCTGCAGAGTTTCACAAACTTCCAGGGTCAGTGGTGTGCTCCCTCTTCCCATGGTTGGTATTTCCACTGAAAAAAAATCCCCAAATCCAAACACAGCTCTGCAGCAAATGGGTCCTGTTTGAAAAGAAGTGGCTGAGGGTAAGGCTGTGGTGTGCAGGGAATCCCCTCAGTGCAGTTTTCAGGAGGATTTTCCAGCATTTCCAGGTCAGCAGGGCCTTAGTTGGGATCCCTGGGAATGGCACTGCTGGGGAGTTGGCTTTGTGCATTTATTGTCCCCCAAGGCTTTGGGGAAAAGCCACAAGGGGTGCTGTAAATTGATTTCTTTCTCGTGAGAGATTGAAGAACAAGGACAGTGCAGTGGTGGTTTGGGAAGCACAAGATGGAACAGTCCAAGTCCACCTGCTAAAGGGTTTTTTTCTCTTATTTACCCTGTTTCTGACATTTGTTGCTCTTCACTCAGCTGTTTTGTGGAGTCATTTCTGCTCTGTGAGTGAGGCTTTCACTGTTTCAGCCTTTCTGCCTCAATGGCTTAAATCATTTCTCCCCAAAATCCCTTCACGAGAGCAACTGGGTCACAGCCCATCATCCCATTTAGTCTGAATGTTCTGCAGCAAGTCAGGCCAAAATAATCTGTATTTCCAACCCCAGCCATGCTGGAATTCCATGTTGATAAAGAGTGGATTCATCCATTTTTCTCTCTTGTTAATGCCCCTCTATTTCCACACTGAGCTGCTCATGTTCACCTCAGGAGTCATCCCTAAAGATCTGACAGGCTTGGTGGTGTTCAGTGAAGGAAGAAAGAAGGAGAATTGGTTGGTGAGTGTGTAAAACGAGCTCAGCAAAAAATCAGGAGCCATTCCATGTCAAATGTGGGTCAGGTCCCACCACTTGCCTTTGCTGCTGGAGCTCCTCAAGAACTGTAACGTTGCCCAAACTCCTCAGTTTCTTGTTGAAACCCCCACACTTTAAAACAGATGATTTCTCCCAAATCTTTAATCATTAGAAGTTTCATTATAATAACAACTTCAGGGTGCTTCCAATTAACTTAACAATAACTATCTTGGGCTGATAAATGTTCAGCTTTGGGCCCTGAATTTATTAGCCCAGGAAAATGGTTATTGCCTCATAAACAGGAAGAACCTCCAGGTGATTTAATGACTCATGTTTCTCTCACCCTTCATAAATTGAATCTAATAAACAGCTGAGATGAGAAAGATATTAAAAGTATAAAGCCCAACAACAAACTTTCCACTGGCAATTACTTAATGACAAAACTGTTAATAAATCTTTGAGGAGCCAGTTCATAACGTTGCACAATAAGCTGCAGTTGTCACTCCACTAATTCATTCAGTGTTAGCTAACTTTGATTTTCTGATGTGAAGAGTTGAATAAATAATTGGGATGTTAATCCAGTGCCTTTTCCCATGAACATTATGTCCCATCTCAGTGTTCAAGGACTGCACCTGGAGACATGGAAATGAACTGGGGGTTGTTAATGAGGAGAACAACCTGCTCCTTTCACCAGGCAACATCTGATGCCAAGGTTCTGGGCTCCACATTTGCTCTGTCATTTTTCAAAAGCTGGGGAACAAATTACAAAAATAAAAAGGAAGAAGCCAAGCTTATTGTGGGGGTTTTATCTATCTATCTATCTATCTATCTATCTATCTATCTATCTATCTATCTGTCTATCTGTCTGTCCATCTGTCTATCCATCTATCCATCCATCTATCCATCCATCTATCCATCCATCTATCTATCCATCTATCTATCCATCTATCTATCTATCTATCTATCTATCTATCTATCTATCTATCTATCTATCTATCTATCTATCTATCTATCTATCTATCTATCTATCTATCTATCTATCTATCTATCTAATCTCATAACACACTTTTGAGCCTAAGAAGCAGAATTTGGAGTGGGGATTTTTGCTTTACTCATCTTGGGTTTGTGATTATTTCAGTGTGGTCCTGTTTTTGTCTGTCTGTAGCCTCTTCTCACATTGATTCAGTTCTTCTTCTTGTCTGTGGCAAACCAGGGTTTTGTAAAACACTGAGTCAAGGACATCAAACAGCTTTTTATAGAACTTTTGACATGGTTAAACCTCTCCCTGTGAGGAAGTTTAGGAGTGTGAATCCACCAAGGAACAGTCCTACACTGGGTTTTAATGCTCTTATTTAGGAGCTCTGAACCTGCTCTTATTTCAGTATGAGGATTTTTTTTTCCACCGTGTAATTTGAGGGTCTGAGTTTCCCTTCTCTGATTTTCTGGGCTTGGATGTTGTGTTTTATTACAAACTCAGGACCAAAGGCCACTTTTGGAAGGTGTTTGGGCCTTCACAGTGTGGAAAATCAATGGGATTTTCAGAAAATTCATGGTTTTAAAAGAGAACTTGGGTTTCCAAGAGCTTTAGCTCTGTGAATTGTTCCTTTATCATCCCTGTGCCTCAGCAACCCCAAACTTATTCCTGTCCACGAAGAATAAATGATACATTTCAGAAAGTTTCATTAATATTGATGAGCTTTACATATGGCTAGTTAGTATTCAAAGTATTTCAATTTGTTAAACAGAAAGAGTTTCAACCATTAATTATGTTGTGGCCATTCAATTCTCATCAAATTGAATAAAGCAATGTGTTGGAACAGAATGATGTGTCTGCACCAAAAATATCTTCACTGTTTCTAAGTGGAGGCAGAACAAAAATGTCTTGCTCAGCATTTTTCCCTACATTTGCACAGCCTGTATTTCATGTATTTCTTTTGTTTTTTCCTAAGTTATATACAAATATATGTCCAAAAGGAATATACATGAGATTTTGGGGTTGGAAATATTATTCCTGCTTGCTTATAGATGCAGAAGTGAGGGAGAGAGGGATTTAATTTAACTGAGATAAGAATCATATGATGCCACCTCAGAGTAAATTAATACAATCCATACTTTATAATTTAGCAATTAAAGCAGCTATGAATTAATAGCTGTGTAATTGAATCAAAGTCAATCAGTTTAGCTTGTTTTTTCAGTTGATAATGAACAAATGGTTGAAGATCAGCTTAATATGGGCCAAAGCAGTGGGTATTGAGGGTACTGAAGGACAGTGCTGTGAAAATTCAAGCACTTCTAGAAAGGCTCCCCTAAATGAGCATTTTATGGTGTCTGCTGCAGCTCTGGAGAAAAGGATCCCTTCCTTTCTTCCTTTCCCTCAGAAGTCACTTCAGAGACTCAGTAAATTCCTCCAGTAAGTCTTGTGTAGTTACTCTAAAAGTACCTGGGAAGTGTCTCATCAGCCTGGAGTGGAAATGCAGCTCCTTCCCATCCTGGCTGAGATCCCCTCCTGGGCTCCAAGAATTGCTTCCTGACTGAGGCAGAGGGGTGAGACAGAGAATGAATCTCAGATTTTAGGAGGATTTCTCTCCTTTCAGCTCAAATTCTGCCATTCACCATCGGAATCATCAGTGCTGGGAGCTCAAAGTCACTCGGGCATTAAAGAAGAATTGCCTCTGATTACTGAGAGCTCTCCCAGTGCACAAATGGCCCCATGGAATGGTTTTCCCTCTTCAATCCTCTCGACACACTTGCATTGCCAGCTCCAGAATACTGGAGTTTTATTCCTCCCCCCTAGTTTATGAGCTCTCTGTATATCCGTTTTTTTCAATAGAAGAAAAGGGTCCAGAAAAAAGTCATTTATTGCTATTCAGAGAACTGGAAATAACTGGGAATCCTTGCTTTGAGCAGGGGGTGGAGCAGATGACTGTGTGAAGTCCCTTCCAGCCTCAGATATTCTAGAGAATGGAAAAGGAGGGGTTGTTAGATGCTCACAAAGTTGGAAGGAGTGTTTTGTTATTTGTTTGCAGCTGGTGAATTGTAGCTCTTCTGGAGGAGCAAAACTGGGAAGGTTTGTTGTTGATACTAGCAAAGCCATTTATTTCCACAATTTATGTAAGTTGCTTCTGTCAGAAGGTAATACAATCACCAGTAGCCAGTTTGCTTCACCCTGTCTGAGCAAACAATTCAGCTTGTTTTGTCTCACCAGTGTCAGCAGGGCTCGATGTATGAGAGCACTCTCTGCTTTTTATGCTTTTATGTTTCTGCCCTTTCCAGGAATGGCTTGAAAAGAATTGGGTTGCACAGACTTTGGGGATTCCTCCTTCCTTTATCCCTGTTTCCTGCAGTCAGGAACACACACCACCTGTGGTCAAGGAGACACACGTGACTTGTCTTCTTCAGAGCAGAATTTGAAGACTGTAGGTCTGAGATTGTTGGCTGTTCCACAACAGGTATTTTGGAGGCAAAAACAAGAATTAAATTCTATGGAAAGGCTGTGGTTGTGCTTTGGTTCATGAGAACTGACAGGTGAGGCAAAGTGTGCCAAGCTGAGAAGTTTCTTTCTCTGCAAGATGCCCTTTCCTATCTCAGCTCCTTTCCCTGGGAGGTTTTGGGACTAAAGTTACCATTCCTTGGGATGGGCTAAAACTTGATTTTTGTGGTAAGAAGGAGTAGGAGGAGATGATATGGCTGAGCTGCAGCAATCCAGGGCTCAGCCCAGTGCTCAGGAGGGCACTGGGAAGGTTCTCCTTGGTTTAAACAGCACCAGTTCTGGGCCATGTCAGGATTATCTAAGAACTGAAGACTATCTTTTCATTTCCACAGTGATCACACTTCCAGGGGCAGAGGTTTGTTCCAAATCAGAACCTGACCCACCACTGGGTGGACTCAAGAGACTTTTATTCAACCAGCCCTTCATCTCCCCTGTCTCGTCTCACCAAGCAGCTGCAGCTCAGTTCCTTTTCTCTTGACAACTGATGTGTTATTGCAACAGATGCCATGGTACAAGTAAGATTTTAGGAGCTGGGGTGGAGTTGAGTGAGGAAAGGCAAGTGCTGAGAAACAGGCACCTCCTGGGCTCGTGCTCACAGGACCATTTATCTTCTTTAAGGAGTCTAATGAACTAATGGAAGCTGTGAAGGACTGCATTTTATCACTATTAAAATTAAGCATTATTGAGACAGTTTTGGCTAAATCTGAGTCTTCAAACAAAGCAGGAGGCCTGTCATGATCCATTTGGGGATGTACAGGAAATGTTTTTTAAACAGAAGAAAAGGCTGTACAATCACTTGCATCCATAAAGTAGGATAATCCCTGGGCTTTATTACCAAGGAACTTTGATGTAGCATTAAAACAAATTTGCATTTTAATACCTAATTCTCTGTGTTTCCTCTTTGGGGTAATCCTCTCTTTTGAAGCATACTTTGGTTGCTTTAATAATGTTCTTCTAATGAGAGATGGAATCAATATGTTACAGAAAAGCTCGTGCACCAGAGAGATTTTGGGATGGTGGTGCTTGGAGAGACCTGACATTTAACTGCATCCTGGCTCTTCAGTGTTCTCCTTACCCAGACACTCCCAAAGAGGGGATTGTGCTGGAGAATGTTAAACAGTTGCTGTGTGATCATCTCTGCCTGGCTGGGCTCTTCATGTTGGAGTATTTATTGAGGAAAAGTGATGCTCAGAGGCCCCACTGCTGAGGTTTGACCCCCTTGAGAGGAGTTTGATGCAATTCCAAGCTGGGAGCCCTCATGCCCCTGAAGGAAAGGGATATTTCATATCCATCAAACTTCTATTGCCTCTCAATCTAGAATATTGTTGGGCTTCTAGGTCTGAGGATGCTTTTGGGGTTTATGTATTTATTTAGTTGTTAATACCAGCAATGCCCCTGCTGTGTGACTCTCTAAATCTTTTTATTTATATACTCCTGGGTTTTTTTATGCAGAAAATGATGCTTCCTAAAAGACTGTGGGATCCAGAAATATGAGGCAGTGCATGAAAACAAGAATCCTTATGGAGTTTTTTGTATTAATGTGATTTTTTCCTAAGAATTTCTCACTCTTATCCTCCAGTGCTTCCAATGGTGTCCAAGCCAAAGAGCAACTTGAGGTTGATCACATTGATGTAATTTTTGTTTAATACATAGAATGTCCTAGAAGCCACACTAAAACCCAAGATTTACTCCTAAAAGTTCTAAAGTTTCCTCCAAACATATCCCCTCTTGTATCAACTGAGAACACTTGGGGTCTTGTCGCTGACATTTAGTTCCATGGAAACTCTATTTTCATTCTTGGGGTCAACTCTTCCTGGAGGTAAAATTTGGACCAACAAATTTGTCACTCTATTAATGGACCATAAAATAAACCTCAGCCCCTCAGTTCTGCCAAATCCCCTCTAAGTGTTGTGCAGGAATCAATACCTTGTTTTTATCTTCTAGAAAGCTCTTTAAATCTTAAAGACCACGAGGAACAAGAGATCAAGGGAAGCATTGGGAAATGACACTTACAATGAGACAATTTAGAGCTAAAGCAGTGCCAGTGATTAGGGGCTCTGGAATATGGAAGGTTTGGGTGTAACAACTTCTCCCAGGAAAACAGGGAATAGCTGAGCTCTTCCTGACAGTGATGGGGACAGGAGGGATCAAGAACCCAACCAATTGGCAATTCCCAATTTATTAGGATCTTCCCTAAAGCTGATATTAGGTGTTAATTTTATTTTTTTCAGTTCTGTTATCAGGTAGCTCAAGATAAGGAATATTTAAGGGGCATTGAGAGAAATCACATGATTTTATTAGTTTATCATGCATGGTGAAAAGTGATCTTTTTCCTCTTTTTCCTTTCTGTTCCTGGGAGTTGAGTGCTCAACACTTTCTTCTGAAGAGAATTAAAGCAGGGGAATATCTTTAAGCAGGATTTCCAGGAGGGTGTGATAATTGCCTGGCATTCCATACTCCCTGGAAACAGGCTGGAGCTCTGAAGGAAGCATATTGTCCAATTCATCATCTTCCACACAGTGTTTTTACTTCCAGCAAGGGAAATACATCATAAGGCTCAGCAAGTTTTAGAAAGGGATTCTCACCATGGACAGATGGTGTTTGAGACGCCTGATGAGAGGCTTGACTTTCTCTGAGTGTGGCAATGTCAGGAGAGGAAGCAGCTCCTTGGGTGTTGTCTCCTTTTCCAGGAGTTCCCGGTGTTGGAAGCACAGCAGCTCCACTGAGCCTGGGAAAACTTCCCAGGCAGCACCAAGGGGAAGCAATGCAGGGTCATCCCCCCCTGTGCTGGAATGAGGAAAGGCTGGAGAACTGGGATTGTTCAGCCTGGAGAAGAGAAGGCTCCAGGGTGTCCTAGTTGTGACCTGAAGGGAGCCCACAGGAAAGATGGAGAGAGATTATTTCCAAGGGTCTGGAGTGACAGGACAAGGGGGAATGGCTTCCCACAGCCACAGGGCAGGGAGAGACGGGACATTGGGAAGGAATTCCCCCCTGTGAGGGGGAGGAGGCCCTGGAACAGGCTGTCCAGTGTCTGCCCCTTCCCTGGAAGTGTCCAAGGCCAGGTTGGAGCAACCTGGGATAGTGGGAGGTGTCCCTGCCATGCACTGGATGGGCTTGAAGGTCTCTTCCAACCCAAACCATTCCAGGATTCTGTGAATTTCCAAGCTTGAGATCCTGGCCCTGCTGAGCTGGGGAGCTCCTGACACTCCAAGGGATGGATTTGTGAAGCATTTTTTCCTCCCTGCTGTAACTGGGAAAGAGATCCTAAAGGATCTCCCATTCCAAGGCAGGGGTGAATCCATGGTGGGATTTGCACCGATTTCTGTGCCTTGAAAACAACCCCCAACTCAAAAAGGTCCCCAAATTCTCCTTTAATAGAAGAAAACAGAGCATCACTTTCCAGCAGCCTGGGCATCCCCTGGACATTCCAAACTCCTGTGAGTGCAGAGGCTTCCCAAGCCTGACTCTCCCCAGGAGCTGTTGGATGTGCTGCACACAAGAGACTTCCCACGTCCTAAAACTTTTATTTTAACTTTGGAACAGGAAAAAGTAAGCTTTTATTCTAGTGCAATAGCAAGGAGAAATAGAAATTATTAACTTCTCAATTTCCTACCAGAGAAGCCTTCAGGATATTTGGGAGCATCCACGACTCGCAGGCATCTTTCTGTACCACGTATTAAGCAGACAGGGAACAGAAAGGCCAGAAGAAATCTTTCAGTAAAATTTTATTATCTGCCTCTGTGCTGCTTCAATATCTCAATATCATTTTGTCCAACAGTGGTTTGAATATTGTATTCACTTGAATACTGAAAAGGTTTTGGTGTTGAGAAATCTGGAAGACAAAGTTGTGCCTTTCACTTTTAATATTCCACAGAAATTTTATGGGGTTTTTTAATATCTTGGGTGAGAAACCCCTTTGTAGTTGAATATATTTTTTTTTTTCCTACTGTTTCACAAAGACTTTATTTTAATTAAGTTTAAATGCATTAAAAGTGTTCAGAAAGAAATTAAACAACTCTTGGGCACATCTGACTGTATTACTATTATTACCAACCACTTTTTTCTTTTTAATTTCTTCACTGACACTCTTAATTTGCTTTCAAATGGTTAATTAAGGGTTAACATCATCTCATGTCCCTACAGCCCAATGAGGGCACTAATCCTTCTCCTGGAAGGAAAATAAACCATGACTGCAAATTTGTCAAGGTCTTTCGTACAAGCACAAGCAATTTGCATTAATTGTTTAAGATCATTCTTGTTCAAGATCACTCTGGTATTATTTTTCACTAATGAAAGTAGAGAGTTAATTAGTTCTTTCTGACTAAATATTTTAGTCAGATATCCTTTGTCTCAAATGAGAGAGGTCATTTGAGAACGGGACAAGGCACCAAAGCTGTAAAAACCTTTGGGAGAGAAAAGTATTTACAGGAACTTGCTTTTCTTATTTTCTTTTTCTTATTTATTCTTATTCTTCTCATTGCCTAAAAAGCCTTTATTTTAAATTTCTGTAATTTTTTTCTTTCACCTTGGCTTGCTTTGTGTTAATGATCATTTGGGGGTAATCCACTGGCATTTGTGCATCAAGTTTGACAAAGATGGAAGACTCTGAGCAGGAATATTTTCAAATTAACCAACAGATGGCCAGAAGCTGCTGCTCTTTGTGCCAACCCAAGGGCTCACTGGGATTGGGAATTCCTGTGACTTGTGCCACACTGTGACCTCTGGCAGTGACCCCCAGTTTGCTTCCTTTTTATTTGAAGATGAAATATTTCTTTTTATGAAGCAAAAGTTGTGTTTTGGAAACCAGAGACGTGCCAGCACTTCATCTGCTGTGATTAAATTATAATATTTAGATGCCCCCTCACTCCTTATGTGTGTGCTGACATGGAATTACATATTCATCCTCCACAACTAAAAACTAAGTGGAACCAAATGGGGTTTCCAAGGAGCTGCTTCTTCAGGGTGTTGGGTCTTCAGGCTGAGGCACAAAGATCAGCTCTTTTATAATGCAGGTCACAATAAAGCTCTTAATTTTCCATCTGAGATGCTTAGATGCATCCTGCTGTCTTAGTCATTAATAAAAGAAATTAACTTCAACTATAAATAAATTGAAAAGTTTAGATCTTAATGAGGTGGTGGAGATGGAAACAAAAGGAGATGGGTGAGTCAGTGGAGCTGGGGGCACTGTGCAGTCACAGCAACTCAACAGAAAATCCATCTTGTGCCTCTGATCATTAAAGGACTAGAACTGTCTGCCCCAATCTACAGCCAGAGGTGCAGCTGGGAGTTGCCCAACTGGTGTGGAAATATCAGAGAATGCCAAAAAAAGGGAGAGAAACAATGGGTTTGAGAGCCCACCATGGTTGTGCCTGAGAGGAGACTGGAGAAGACTCTTTGGGCAGTTACAGTCTGGCTTTAGCAGTGAACTCGTCCACCTGAAGCAGATGTTCCTTCTAAAAATCATAAACCTGAAGTGTCTTTGGACTGACCTGTCCCTAGAAAGGCAAAGCAGCTCATGGAAAAAGAAATTTGTGTTGAGCCCCTTCTCTGGTGTGGGTCTGTCCCTCTGCCCTGGGCTGTGGGAAACTCACTCCAATATTCACTTTATTACAGATGTTCCTTAAGGGAGGCAGGTTTCATTTTTAGAGACAACTCCTGTCCCCATCCTTCCACCCCTGAGTAAAACAAACCCTCTTCTCACTAAATTGTGTCCAGTTTGGGACACTCCAAAAGAGACATTAAGGGGCTGGAGGGTGTCCAGGGAAGGGAATATGGAGTTGGGGAAGGGGCTGAGGGAGCTGGGGGGGCTCATCCTGGAGAAGAGGAGGCTCAGGGGGAACCTGGAATTCTCTGCAATCCCTGCCAGGAGGGGGGAGCCGGGGGGGGTCGGGCTCTGCTCCCAGGGAACAAGGGATGGGAGGGAACGGCCTCAGGCTGGGCCAGGGCAGGGGCAGGGGGAGGAATTTTTCCATGGAAAGGGTGGTCAGGCCTTGGCAGGGGCTGCCCAGGGAGGTTTGGAGTCTCCATCCCTGGAGGTGTCCAAGGAATGATGGACGTGTCCCCCAGAGCTCTGGGCTGGGGCACAAGGAGGGGATGGGGCACAGCTGGGACTGGGTGATCCTGGAGGGCTTCTCCAACCTCAATAATTCTGTGGCTCTGTGTGATCCTCTTCTCTTGTAAAAGGTTAAGCATCTGCACATCCTCACTGTAATCTGGCTGCGATGGGACAGTGTCTTCTCCCCACCAGCTGCCAGTGAGCCCTGGCTCAGCCAGTCCTGGAACACTGGATTGTGTGAATCCTATTAAAAACCATATGTCCAAAGGCAAGCTTTGTGCTCAGCCCTCATGCCCAGGACATATTGTGGCTCTCAGCTGGTCAGAATTGGCCACAGTTCCTCTGGCTTGTGCTCAGTGCCAGGGACCAGAGGCTGGGATGCCCCTGGGAAGTGCACTGGGAAGAGCTGGGTGGATGAAGGGCCATTGGATCAGTGGGACCAGGGTGGCCCCAGATGGCAGGGGCTCAGGGAGGGGAGAGCCATGAAAACATTCCTGGAGATACCAGCTGCTTGTTTTGCCTTAGAAGAGTCTCAGAGTGGCTGAAAATGGAGATTTCACACTGAAGCCCTTGTTGTGTCGAGGGCATGAGGGTTTAGTGCAGCTTTTTCAGTGACTTTTATTGGAATTTTGTTTCAGAAGGATTCAGGAAGCAGGAAACGCCACTCAGTGCATGAGTAGAAATAGGGTGGCCTGTGGTTTTTGTTTTCCTGGAAGCTGCTACAAATCTCATGGCAGAAGGGACCAGGGAGATGCTGTAAAGTCAAATGATAAAAACCCCTCCATCACCCAGAGATGATGGCAGGACCTCAATCCCATTTTGTCCCTGTAATGTGCTTATGACCCAGCTTTGCCCAGTGATCAATTCCTGTTGTTTGTACTCCAATTACTCTTTCTGATTTCCCTGTATGAGCACAGGAATGTTTGTAAAAGTCCCCATGAAGGGCTTTTGAACCCAGACATTTACACAGTACAGGATCCACCCCTTTTTTTACAGCAAATGTAATTTAGAAACATAATTAACTGTTGGTCTGGTTGGCTAACATGAAGTTTTAAGGAGCCATTTCTTGGGCTGAATATTCTGCTGTTCAGAGATCATGGATGTGCTAAAGGTTGTTGAATTGAGGTTTGGACTTGTGATATAAGTACTGCACTAAAATTAATGTCTGGCTGAGATTCAGGCTCAGAGAAGGTGTTGGAAGATTTATTTTGTGGCACTCAGGTTTTGAGAAATGTGAGATAGGGGTTTTTTTTTTGTTCTCTCTCCAGTCAGTCCCCTGGGTGAGTTGTTTTGATGAAACTTGGCAGGTATATAAAACTTGCAGAGATCCCATTCTTGATTCTTTTGGGTTTTTTATCATGGGGCCTTGTCATGGTGTCAGAGAAGAGCAGAACTTGTAGAGGCAACAAATTGAAAAGGGGATTTTTATTTTTTAACTATAAAGCTGCAAAGAGTAAAGAGTTGTGCTGGTTGGCAGAAAAATGTGTCAAATGCTCTAAGTTTGGCTTTTTTTCATTGAGACCTGGAGTTAAAAATGCCTTGGGTTTATTCAGCCTGGAGAAGAGAAGCCCTGGGTTGACCTAATTGAGACTTTTCAGTGAAGGAGCTACAGGAAACATGGAGAGAGACTATTTAGAAGGGCCTGGAGTGCCAGGACAAGGGGGAATGGCTTCCCACAGGGCAGGGATAGAGGGGGTATTGGGAAGGAATTCCTGGCTGGGAGGGTGGAGAGGTCCTGGCACAGGGTGCCCAGAGAAGCTGTGGCTGCCCCTGGATCCCTGGGAGTGTCCAAGGGCAGGTTGGAGTCACTTGAGACACTGGGAGGTGTCCCTGCCCAGGGCAGGGTGGGACTGGATGGGCTTTAATCCCTTCCAACTTGAACCATTCTATGGAGGTCTTCAAAGAAATTGAGAAATGTCTCCTTTTCTGTGGCTCTGGTTCCCTTGAGCACCTAATTCTTGAGATCTTTGTTTCTAAAATTGGGTAGCTCAGGCACTCTGGCTGGAATAATACATAGAATGTATTTGTATCCCCTTAATTCTCTTTTGTTCTTTTGGGGACAGGACCTGAGGACTCTGCACAATGTCCCCTATCCCTGTCCCCATTCCCCAGGACAGAGTTCACACATCCACTGAAACTGTGCTGGGAACAGACACAGCACCACAGCCCTGGGGCCTTGCAGCTGCAGAGTGCTGGGGTGGCTCTGCCTGCATCTGGATGTCAAATTAATTATCTGGAGTTTAATTAGCTGCAATTGAAGTGACCTATAATTTCTTATTACTTGACAGGAGCACACCAACAGATGCCCTTTCCCTGTCCACTCCTGACTTTCTCTCCCTCCCAGGCTGCTGGGGCTGAGATCTGTGGGAATGGCAGGAAATTAGGAGTCATTTCTACATCTATTTCAATTTATGAAGAACATGAGACCCTTTGACTTACAGGACATCAAAGCAGAGCAGGTTCTGGTCCTCCTGTTCAGAGATGCATCTAATTAGTGCTAATAAATGGGGTGATCTGGGGTGAATTGTTACTGATGAAAAATAAGACTTATTTACTATAATAACAGCAACTAAGAAGATGAGATATAGTAAATAATAATAAATACATTAATGAAAAATAGCCCTCAGCTCTGCTCTGTAGCCACACAGGAGTTTTACACCTGCTTTTTCCTCCTCATGACAAAATTTTTAATTTGTTCCCTATCCAGAATAATAACCTTTCCTAGCAGGAATATTATTTCTTTATTCTTATTCACACAAGCCTCACAGGGCTGCTGTAAGAGCACACACAATTACAGGTGTAACAATCCATGCGTGGGGGGGCTGTTCCTTTAGTCCACCTGACCAAGGCAAAAGAACTTTTTCCTACCCAGATTTAGGAAGTGTTCAAACACAGTTAAGGAGCTGATTTTGTTCCTTGCTTTGCCCCATCATTCTTCCTGCCTTGTGGTGATAAATTATGCAAGAGCCACTCACAGCATCCTCTGTTTAATTTGCTCTGAGGAAATCACCATGGCAGGAACTCCAAGAGCAGGGCTGCAACTTGATATATTTGTTAATAGAGTCACACTGACAATATCTCCTATGACATAATTGATTGGAAAAGTAGCAATGTTCCCAGTGTGGTCTAGCAGGTAAACATGCAATAAATTACAAAATAAAACGAGGGGAATAGTTGCCCAAAGGATAATAAAGTGAGGTGATGTACAAAGCACTAAAACCCAGGGGCTTGTGCAGCTGTAACCATTCAAAAGGCACTTACCAAATTACAGAAACTAAACAGGCTTTGGCTGCATTAGCAGGAGGTAGGAGAGCTCTGGGGAAAACCCAGGTGCTGCAGATGCTTTGTTTCAGCAGGTGCTGCTCATTTCCTAAATAGGTCTTTAATCAGGGCCCCAGGAGGGGCTGGGAAGGAAGAGAAGCTTGGGCTGCTCCTGCTTGTTGGGTAAGTAACAGTGGCTGGAGGGTTTCTGCTGCCCAGCAGGTTCGAGGAGATGTATATTCAGATTTCTTAAATATTCTAATAATTCAGTGGGAGAGAAGGTCTTTCTGCTGTGCCCTTGGGGGTGTTGGGTTGGGAGTCTTGGGTGAACCAAGCCCTTCCTCCTCCTCCTCAAGAGCAGCTGGGAAGTGCTGCTGATGTCCTGAAAGTTGTGTTTGGGGTAGAAAATGTCCTTGATAGTTGTGCTGGGAAGGCCTGTGGGATGTTAAAAAATGAGTATATTGAGTATATATATTTTGTGATGTATCTCTGGTGGGCCCCTGGTGCTCATTGAGGAGTCAATGTAGTAAAAGTGGTTGTCAGTGGTGACATGAAATGTGAGGCTGCCCCTTGGTTTTGGTGTTATAAACAGCAACATCTCAAGATCTTTTTCCTTCTTTTCTGTGCAATCTAGAGAAAATGTCTTTTAAAATAGCAGGAATGTTCCAGGACTACTCCTGATTTATCTCAAGTCTGCTTTACACCACTTTCTACATTACTGAAAAGACTGGAGGCCATTTTACATGTCTCTAGTGGCATTAGAATAGCTGAGAATGAAATCAGGTTCTTCAGATCAGGGGCTTTATATCCTGATGGAATCCTTTAGCTGCCAGGCAGACAGAGAGGATTGTTCCCCTGCTCTCATGTACGTTTTAGGATCATGGATAATGTCCTGCTGGCCAGGAGCTCAGTCAGCAGGGCATCTGCCATCCTGCTTCTCCATCAATATCTCCCTTTAAACTCTTGGGTAGTGTGGAGCCTCACTGAGGCTGTTTCTATCAAAGAATGAGGAATGCAATCCTTCCCCCCCTGTCCTCAGGGGTCTCTCTGCATCTCTTTGGCAATATTTTGCCATGCAGAAGTGCTGTTGCTTTTCTGTTTCAGAGTGTAACCTCACCTTTCTCAACTCCCATCCAGCAGAGCCCCTGTCACTTTGGAAAATCTGCTTATGACAAATGGTACCAATAAATTTTCTTGCCACCCAGCCTGGTTTGTGCTGGTTCTGCTCCCAGGGATCACACAGGGTCAGTGCTGCTGTTTCAGGAACCTGTGATGCTGAGTTCAAGCCTCCAATTCCTTCCCTCCATGAGACAGAAACTGTTTCCAACCAACATTTCTGGCAGTCCCAGAGAACCCTCCTGCTCTGGTTTTGCTTGGTTTGTATCTATTACTGAGAAGAGAAAGCTGCACCCTCCAAAATACATGATTATGCATGTGCTCTCATCTCATATGCTTTAAGTATAATTCAGCTTGTGTGTGATATCTGGTGCTTTTTCAAATGTTGGAGTCCCTGTGGAGACCAGTGGTCCCAGGATAGACTCAAACCCCGTTCTGCAGTCCCTCTGCACTGTGAAGGTGTTTGCAGAGGGGGAGAACAGCAGCAGGATCTCCTCTGGCTCTGCTGTGGCGTTGGGCAGGAATAAAAATGCTGCAGGAGCCCTCCAGGGAACTGCAGCTCAGGATGGAGGGAGCAGCTCCTGGAGTCCTGCTTGTGAACCAGCATATTTTGTGTAATCACAAGGAAATCATTCTCTTTAAAATTCCTCCCTTCCATCCTTTGTGTTATGACTCTTTCCTGTGCACTACACAGAGTTTATCGCTGAGTTTAAAAGACAGTTGGAGAGGTCCCCTTTGGGCCATCTGGGTTTATGGGGACAGGACACACAGGGGCCCTGAACTGCCTCTTGCTGAGGAGCAGGAATGGGGCTCCAGGGACATGGATGAGCTCCATGGCCAATGGCAGCTGCATAAATTACAGTGTTGTGAGGGTAAAGCATCCCAAAACTTGAGCTCCAGCCTGGCTGTGCCTCTCTTGCTTTGCTTCTGATATATAACAATGTAAATTTGCATGCCAGGGAATTAAACCTGTGTCTGAGGTTGGGGTGAGAGTGAGGTTGGAGTATAAGCACATAAAAATTGCAATAAAATCTATAGAATTCCCTGCATTTGAACCACTCTGGATCTCAGCTTGGCACTTGTAACATGGCAGGATGTTTTATTATGGCCCGTTCCCACAAGGTGTATTAAAATAAGGATTAAAAAGCCCTTATAAATCAGATTTTATAGCTGCCTAAACCACCTGCAAACTGTTGGTACTTGTTTTCCAAATCTGCCATCATTCTGCTGTCACATTGATTTTGGTTTCATTAGCAGAGCTGGCATTGCCTGTGCTGGCAGAGTTTGCTGCCTGCATAAATTACCACGGGGGAATTGTAAGCAATGTCTTCATTTTGTCAACAGCATTCCAGAGTGCCAATGATCCCCTTTATATGCACTATTTTTAATTGTCTCGCCTGGATGATTTTTCAGCAAATTTTACCTCAATGAGAAATAAGAGGGAGAATTGTATGAGCCTGGAGTAGTTACTACAGGCAGGAAGATGCTGCCCAGGCAATGCAAGAAGAACATTTCCCAAAGGGACTCACTGGGATTTGTAAACACTTTATAATTCAAAGGGTAACTTTTGAAATCCTGAGGAGAAGTGAAGCAGCACAAGGATAGGATACCTATTATACATATATATATGCATCCTATTTACATATCCTATATAGATATAATATTTCTATTTACAGGAATCTTTTCTGGGCAGAGGCAGCAGAAAATACAAATGAAAGCTGACAGTATGAGCTTTGCTGGTTGGGGGGGATTTAAATAGTGTGATTTAAGTTGTGTGAGTGTCACAGGTGATGGGGACTCTCTGAATTGTGGAGGAAGAGCTTTTTTCCCCAGGGCTGTGCAGCCATTGTTCCATCAGCAGCTTGTTTGCTCAGATCAGTATTTGCAACCTGGCACAAAGTCTATAAAATCTGCCTGAGCCTCCAGCACATTCTAGGTGACCAAAATCAACAGCTGGGTTGTTGTGCTTCGCTTTTCCTTAAGTGTTGGCTGCCCTGAACATACAGGAGAAGATAATGGGCTGCAGGGTCTGTGTCAGTGCTGGGGCATTGTCTCAAAATCATTGTCTATAAATCTGTAATTAATGAACAGGAGAGGGGCCAACAGCCAACAATCAGCTGTGAGCACCGTAAATCCTTTTTAAAAGACTTTTTGCCTGTGCCACAACTGATTTTTACAGCTGAGGGTTTCACATCAAACACACTTTTTGTCTCCTCTGGGGGTGAGGAAATGTGGGCAGTGCAGGGAGATCCGTGTTGGGATGGAGGGGGTGTGTTTGCAGTGGGAATGTGGAGCTGAAGTTGTGCTGAGTCTGTGTGAGAGAACTCCTAGGAAGGGCATGGGTAGGTTTGTTCCCTCCCTCATTCCAAAGCAGTCGTTATTAGCAAGACTCTGAATATTCAGTGGGATAGGAAGGGAGCTGTTAAAAGTCAAAGGAAGAGTCCTACAGTTTCAATTGAAAACCTGTGGCAGATTTTACTTCTGTAGGTTTTAAAATTAGACATTTATTTCTCTGAAAACCCAAAGGGAGAGCCAGGGAATCTCTAAAGGCTCTCCAAGGCTCTGTGCTGTGCTCCAGCCTCTCCACCCTCTCTTCCTTTAAAACTCTGGTCTGAAGTGACCACGGCAGGAAGAGCTTTTCCCATCAGTTTTTGTAAATTAAGTAGGTTTAGTGAGATAAAGGTAGAAACAGCGTTTGTGTCCTGAGTGAACACCATCATCTGCACTCCAAGTGACGTCTGGTATTGAATTCCCAGTTGTGACAGTGGGCCAAGGTGTGGAAACCCTCTGGATTGAGTGAATAATCCCACCAAATTTCCTACAAGGAATCCTGGAATGAAGTGCCCACCAAGGTGATGGGAGTTCTCACACTCAGTGCTTTTCCATCCTGATAATTGATGTGCAACTGGAGAAGAAATGAATTGATAAGTTTGAGAAACGTTGAGTAAATGACTCATTATTGGCTGGCCTGTGATTTAGGATTGGGGTCCTGGCTCAGGGTTTTTCTGCAGTGTTACCACAGCAAGATAAATACTCCATGGAAATAAATATTTGGTCCTCCATCCCTTGAACTCAGCGGGACATTTTAGGTTGTCTTCCCAGAGACCAGCCTTCTATGAACATGTTTTATTCATTAACCTCAAAACCTTGTGAGGAAATAAGTGACACCAATTATTAAACATTTGCTGCATTTAATTTATTCCTCCGAAATTCTGCTGTGGCTTAAATAGCCGAGGAGAAAGTTTGCAAGGTGATGGAGCAAGGCTCCATCTGTTCAGACAGATTGAAGGAAAGGGAGGACAACTTTTAAAGGATGAATATTAAAGGTATTGTTATTGCTCCTGCTGAGCTTAATTACAGAGAATAGGGACCGATAAATATGTCTCCAGGACTTATTGATTGCTCTGGGAATGTACAAGTCTATTTAAAGGCAAAGTCAAAGATGTTTCAGCTGGATGTGACCCATCAAACCAAGCATAAAGCTGGAAGGTGAATATTGGCAAAGTGAAAGGGTGGCTTTGTTTCACATCCTGCTCTGAGGGGCTTCAAAAAGTCACTCAGGGCATTGTGTGTGTTCCCCACCCCAAGGCTGAGGAGCTCTGGGGGTAGTTGAGCTCAACCCCCTGCTCAAAGCAAGGTCTAGAACTAGAACAGGCTGCTCAGGACCCACATCCATTTGGGATTTGAAACTGGAGTCTCCACATCTTCTTCCCGTGTTTGAGCCCCTCCCAGTAAAGAAGCTCTTTGTGATGCTTAAATGGAATTTCTCTGTTGCCAGTTGCTCCCTGTGCTGTGTGTGGGCTCTGTCCTCTTCCCTCCCCATCAGGTGCTTGGGCACAAGGTGGGATCCCTCTTAAACCCAAAATGGTCCCACCTTTCTTCCCCTCTCCTCGTCTGACAGATGCTCCCATCATCTTGGTGGCTTTCCTTGGCTTCCTTTTCTAATCAATGGAAGTTTGGACTCGGAATATTTTAGATTCCATTCAAGGATTTAATTTCCCAGTTGTTTTTTTTTGTCTGGTGAAAGGAAAAAAAAATCCTAACAACTCTGTGGTAATTTACGAAAAATAAATGAATTGGGATTTCCAGATCAAGTGGAGAGAAGGGTGGAAAGTCTGAGCAATTTTGTGGGAAAATGAGATCTGAGAGGATCAGAGGAGGGACTTGAAACCTTGGTTGTAGAGCAAAGTCAGATTCCCAGGAATTTCAGCCTTTGAGGACCCTAAATTCATATCCAGGAAACCTGACACTTAGTGATTAAAATACTTCAAACTGCTTAAAAAACTGTCTTTGGTCATTCAGATAATTTGAAAATTTCTGCCATACTTGCAATAAACTCTCAGTTAACCTGTCATTGTTCTAAAGAGAAAATTTAGCAAAAATAACAAATAATTAGAGCTTGTGATGTTTTATAACCACCTTGAATAGGCCAATAAATATGTCTATTTAAATGGAGTCATTTCGCCCCTCCCATTAAAAAATACCCAACAAAAGGTTGTAATTGTGGGTTTTATTTTCCTCAAAGGTTTATCTGGGTTTTTCTCCCCTGTAGGAACAAATGCCCTGAGGACACACTGGGTTGCTTATCCAATTATGGCTGCTTTCCTAACTAATAATTTTTAGATATTCACTTTTAATGCTTTTTATGCCTCTTGAAAATGCCAGCAATATTGCTCATAAATCATTGTCCTTTTCTTTAGCTCTGCTTGGATTAATATAAATTCACTTTAATTACAATTCTAGTTGGAGCAACTGCCTTTAATCCTGCCTGGGTTTGGGGTGGGTGCAGCTCATTAAAGAGCAGTGGTTAAAGTTGGTGTCATGAGATGGGAAAGGAGATACTGGGGGAAGGGGATTTATGTGCTGCTGGGAATTGCAGCTTTCCTTGAGGAACAGGACTCTGTAGCTGGCCAACAGTTTTCTAGGGTTTCTTTTGATATTTTCTACTCAGCAGCACGTCAGTGTGTGTCAGCTTTGTACTCAGAGCTTGTAGATCTCGGATATAACTGTGTGTAAACTGCTGGTGGAGTAACTCCCACAGGCTGCTGCTCAGAGCTGGGGTGCCAGTGAACTTGTTAGATTCTAAATACATGGTTCTTTCATGTGGAGGTCAGTGGTTGGTGGTGGGAAGGAGGAGGATTGATGATGTTTGAGTCAGTGTGAGTGATTCTATGTGTTTTGGGCCAGCTGTGATCTATGGAGGGACACCAAGCCCCCCCTGAAGGGCTCCTCAGCCACCTTGGAGACCCACTGGAGCATAAATTCCATCCTTTTATCTCCGTGCTGTGCTAGAACAAACACAGGGCAAAAACATCAGCTGCAGCTAAGCTGTGCTGAATATGATAAAACTGCCTCTGCTCTGTATTCATGGGGAGTGAATCCAAATTGAGCTCAAAGGTACAAACAGGGGTGGAAAACCTCATGTAGCCCCTCGTTTCTTTAAGGAAACCTCTATTTCTTTTGCTAAATATCAATCCTGGAGGGGAAAAAAAAAAAGAATTGTGTGTGCCTTATTTTTCTTTGCTGATGTTTTGATGTGATTAAATTCATGGTGCTGCAAGGAAATCTTGCCAAGCAAAGCTCAGAGCCCAGGAAATAGTGTCGTGTTCTTCCAGAGGCAGCGGGGGCAGAATTAGAGAGAGCAGAGCTCCCTTCCACCTGTAAAACACTTTTCCCTGCATGGGGCACTTCTGTTAAATGCTGACTATCTCCTTTCCATCAACTGGCACAGCAACAGGAGAAAATATGTCCCCTGACATTTGGGGAGAGCCTTGGGGAGCCCGGAGCAGCCGTGTGTGGTTGTCGCAGGAGCTCTGCTTGCACACAATCATTTCATTTCCCTAAACATCTACTGATGAAGTCATAATTTAGGAGGCTGATGTGATATTTACAGTGATTTAAAAAAAAAAAAAATACTATTTTGGTGTCGTGCATTTCTTTGCACGTCTCAGTTTCCTCAGGAAATGTCGTTTCTGGAATTTGACTTTCTTCTCAATCCCATCACAGTGGAAAAATATTTTTGGGAAAGACCAGTCCTACTGGTTTGGGAAGATGGGTAGTGTTATGGCTGAAGTGTTTTCTAAGCTTCTGGCTTTATTTCTTTAACTCTTTTTTTCAGTTTTTCTGACACTTGGAATCACCAGAGGGAATTTCTGATCTGAAGGACAAAGAACCAATTCACACTTATTTTGAATTTGAACCCATCTCAAGGAGAAAACCACCTCCCCACCAGCCTCACTAATTTATCTCGAGCTGCCTGGTGATCTGGCTCCACTCTGTTCTCCTTTTCTCCTTTCTTTGAAGGTGATAGAAGTGATTCCTCCTTGTTCCCGTGGTGGCTGAGGAGCAGTCCCTGAGTACAGCCCCCAGTGGCTCCAGCACATCCCAGCCCCAACATCAGCTGCAAGTTCTTTTTGAAGCAGTTTTTGGCTTTCCATAAATATTTGAAACAGTAGATAGGATTGGTTATGGAATCCCAGGATGATTTGGGTTGGAAGGGACCCTAAAGCTCATCTTGTTCCATGGACAGGGATGCTTTCCACTTGACCAGGGTGTAATTGCATTCAAAGGCTTAGTTACTTTCAGGGTCACACAGTAACAAAATTAATAAGCTGGAAAGAGGATCCAAGAGCTCTGTTTCCCCATCTCATGCCCATAAACTCCCTGCATCCCATGGTCACCTTGGCAGGAATCTTTTGTGAGTGTATTCAGTTGCAGAGCAGGAATGCACAGGAAGATGAAGCAAAAATTGTGAAAGTCAAGAACAACACGTGGGTTTGTTGGTGTTGAGATGGTTCCTCTGCAACAAATCCCCAGTGGATTTCCCCAGAAATCTCCTCTCCCTTCACTTTTGCTCCTGGGCAGTTGAGTGTTTGTTTGGGACAACCTGTGCTTTGGGGGCCATGGAAGGCTGTGTTTTGAGCTCTCTCCTCTTGTGACATTGGAAGAAGTCACTAAGCCACTTAGTTTTTCAGTACATCACATAAAATGCAAAGTGTGTTTGATGAGGAGCCACTTACACAGTTCTTTACAGCAGGCAGACAGAGTTATGGGGTTGGCCAGCAGTTTCCTTGATGAAAGAATAAAGTAGGGTTTTTTTTTTCCTTCCGCCCTTGGAAATGGGCAGAATAAAAATTTTAATTACTTGTTTGTCTATAAATAATGCAGAGGCTCCATAGGTTGTGCTTCTACACCTGCCCACAAAAGTGAGATGCATCTCTAGTGCCAGAAAATTGCTTGAGCCTCTCACAGGTAGTAAATTTTCCATGTATTTATGGCCAATAGTAGAAGAGGGAATGGTATGTCAAGGTGACCAGCAAAGGGCAGCAGGAAAAGTCTTTTCTCTCCTCTGAAGGATCAGACCCTCTCCAGGTAGTTTTTCCTACAAAGAAGAAACATTAGATCATGGTCAGAAATAACAACTATAACCTCAAGAGCCTGGAGGGCTGCTCACAGGTCATCTCATCTTGTGCTCCTTGATCCCTCAGCCCACAGTTCCTCCTTTCCTGAAGGATTGTGATGTTTTTAGGGATACCCTGCACTCTGCATTTCTGTTTCTATACCTGTCTTTGGGGTCTGATGTGTTGGGAAGTCCTGGCACTTGTGGTGTGCAGGAGATGCTGGACCTTGCTTTGAGTACTGATGGATGTCCTTCTCCTCTCCCCAAATATTCCTGAATAATTTCAGTTTCCCTGGGAGTGTCCAAGGCCAGGTTGGAGCCACCTGGGATAGTGGGAGGTGTCCCGGCCCAGGGCAGGGGTGGGACTGGATGGCCTTGAAGGTCCTTTCCAACCCAACCCATTCCATTTTTATTTACAAGATAAAGTGGGAAGGAATTTGTAGATGAAAGCAGCTGATCCTTGGATGCATGAAGATGAATAATGGAACATTTGAGGGAGGAGGAGTTGTGATTGTCTCTAGAAAGCCCTGACTAGGAGCTGCCCATCAATATGGAATGTGTGTTGCTTTATTTCTTCGGGAAGAAATGAGATTGAGTGGTATATCAATTAACCTTAAGCCAGATAAGTAGCTGAGGATTAATTTACTAGATAATGTTGGAATCTGGGAGGATGTGGAGGATTTGGTGGAAACTATTTAAAGTATAATTAATACTGCTTTTAAATATATTTGTAGATAACAGAATGAGTTGAAACATCCTTTTATTAGGAAATGGAACATTTTCAAAGGAAAATAAGCATCACTTCCCAGCAGCTGGGTGAGGATGTGGGTTTGTGGAAGACAAAGGAGGTTTCCAGAGGTGGAGCAGGGTTTGCCCAGTGCTGGGATGCTCAGAACAGCTTTCTCTGGGCTCCTGAGCTGCTGCAGTTTCCACTGACTTTTCCTCTTTAAGGGATGAGATCCTGGAAGAATTTGTTATCAGTTCTGTTTCCCCTTTGGGCCAAAGTGCATCCTCCAAAAATGTAAATATTTCCATTGCTCATTTGCACCCCGGGTGTTCAGGGGGGCTCTTTCAAGTGCCTGATTAGTGCTCACAGCCTCCTAATTAGCTGAAATGTCATTTGCTTACATCCCTCTGCCTGACTTGCTGTGTGTAATCCCTGGGAAGGGAAGCACTGGGAAGGATTTGGTTGCTGAGCTGGGGGACAGCTTCTCTTTTAGCTTAGCAACCTCTGAAAATATAAAAAATAATAATAACAATTAAGTGCCACCCTTACTTCAGTTCTGACATCACAAATATGCCGTCTGGGCATCTAACTTCAGCGCCCTTGGAGGGTCTGAGAGGTCCTGACTCAGAACAACCCCCACAGAGAGATTTTCCCTTGTGCATTCACTGATTGGTTTGGGTTCTTTTTTTCCCCCTTTGATGCATTTTTCATTTGAAAGCCTTCAAATTCTTCTGGCAACTTATTCACCTGCAGCTCCAAAGAGTCCTGAGGTGATTTTTCTGTCTCTGGTTAATTCAGAAATCCAACACTTTGTGCTGAGAATCTAAAACAGTGTCAAGTGAACCTTACTCTGAGGGTTTGATCTGGTGTGTCTTCCTCTGGCACATTCAGCACCCAGGTTCTGCCCACTGAGGTATTTCAAGTACTTTGAGAAGATCTTTATGAGCAAAGATGATGTTTTTTAAAGGAATTAAAGGACTTACGGGAGGCAGCATTGGGGGATCTGCTGTCACTCCCTTGTGTCTGGGACACTTTTATTCCATCAGAGTTTTTATACCCCATTTTCTCCTGTATCAATATCACATTTAATGAATCCCTGGGCAGAAGATGCTGTAGAGAAATAAAACTTGAGCTCTTGAGCCAAAATTTCCCACCCTTTGCTTTTCTTTAGCACCACAACTGAGAGATTCTGTTCAGCTGGGGAAGCCAAATGATGAGAGGGTTTTTCTCATCACTGTTCCATCAGAAAGAGTGAGGTAGGACTTTTACCCATCAGGAGGAAGCACAAATGCTTCTTCTCTCGAGTTCCTGTAGAAATGGATTTCACACAACTCCATACACTGCACTTCAGTGATTGGAAATGTCACAGTGATCAGGGAAAGCTGCTTGGTGCAGGAGCTGGAGTGTGGCTGTGGCTGCACAGCCCTGGCAAGAAGCTTCAGGTTATCTTAAACTTCTAAAACAGAGTTTTTAACCCACAAATGTGAGGCTTGTTTCCCCTGTGTTGCAGATCATGGAGGAAAATGACCCTGCTCTCCTTGCCCTGCTTCAGTTCTGCCTTCACAGCAGCTCCTGGGAGAACCCCAGCCTAAGAGACTTATTTTGGGTGGGAATAATCTGCCTTTCAGTTCAGCATTTGCTTGGATCTGGGCCATGTGTTGAGATGATATTGATGATGGTTTCATTTGGCCACGAGGCTTCTGGACTGTGCAGCTCTCACAGCTCAAAAAACTGCTACTCTGAGCTTTGCAAGACTTGTTCCTTTAGGAACAGGTTGAGCAGAGCCTGGTTTGGTCAGGAATTGTCAGCACAGGCCAACCTGGGAGTGGCTGGAGGCCAAATTAAATCCCTGGGCTCCTGGATGTCACATCCCTGGACCTTTCAGGTGCTTTGGGAAGAGAGTGTTGGACATGAGGCTCCTTTTACAGACAATAAAAAATGTGACCCCAATCCCAACAGATGATCCACACTGTTACCCAAGTGCTTTTAAAAGAAAAGAAAATCTTTACTGACCCTTAGCTGAACATAAAGTAAAACAAGCAGCTTTACAGAAATCTAAGATATTACAAGTGTTTCTGGCATCCAGCTGGTGGTTTTATGATGCTTTCTCTGCACCAGTTAAAATAATTCTGGAGTAGCAAGTTCTTGGCCTTGCTGCTGCTCTTCTTTGGGGTTTTTTTTGCTTTTCAAATAAGGTTTACTAAGAAAAAAAGCTTCCTCTCATTACAGTTTCAGATAACTTGCCCTTTCTCACAGTACTTGTTTCAGGTTGGAGTCTTTGATAGCACAGCTAATGGAGGAAATCACTCAGGAAGGAGTTATCAATATAAAAAATATCCTTCTATCCTTTTATTTGTTAAAGAAAAACCTGCTTTATTTGCTAAAACTGGCCAGACCCTGCCCTGTTGCCAGGCTGCCTTGAGTGAGGATTTCGTGGGGTTTCTTCTTGCAAAGGAGCTTCTGAGATGAACTGAGTGAGAATGGAGGTGAAAACAGATACCTGAAGTCAGGTCCAGAAAGGTAAATGGGCTCTGGGCTGTGAAAGACCCCGTTCATGTTGAATTAAATGTATAATTAAAGTCTCTTGCTGCTGGAAAAATCTCTCCCCTTCCATTCCAGCTCTGCCTTTGCCCCAGCAGTGACTGAAACCTGCCTGAGGGGCAGAGCTGGGGAAGGAAGAGAGCTTGGGATGGATCATTACTGCTTAAATAAGCATAAAACATCATGTATTTCTCCCCAGTTCTGCTATGGGAAAATAAAAGCTGCCTGTTTCCCCTTATTTGCTGGAGTGGGCTCGTGGTAATCACTGCTTATGAAGTCACTCATAAGAAATAACAGCCTGAGTGGTGCTGGGGGATTCAAGCACATCTTTAAATGGCCCTGGCTGGGATCATTTGCACTGATCTGCAGCCCTGAGATGGCTTTGCATCCCATGATTGACCAAACATTGCTGCTTTATTGCCCATGATATGGATGTTAGTGTACTTCTCTTCCTGGCAAAGGAGTTTGTGTGGTGCTCTCGTGGAGCATTGGTGCAGTGCAGGGGCTGGAGCTTCCCAGTGGCCTTCCCTGGGTGATGGAAGGGCTGGAATTCACACCGGTGGCAGATCAATACCAGGTTTCCTTTGTGCCAAGTGGCTGCGTTTGCCAGCAGGGAGAGGGAGCTGGGAAGTGCTGAAGGTTAAGAACCTGGGAGGTGAGGAGCTGGAAAAGAGCCAATTGCCATTTTTCTCTTTAATGAACACGCAGGCCCAAATTCAGTGGCAACACTGAGCCAAGTCCTTGCAGCAGAAATCATGGTGACAGTTTATTTGCACCCTGGGAATGCAGGGAACTGACTCCTATAGCCCAGGGCCCTCTTGAATAAAAGCAGCACAAGATGAATTAAAGAATAATAAGACGGTTCCTCGGCCAGTTTATGAGGTGGTGATTGTGGCAATGTCAGCAGACAGGGTTGGTTTGGTACAGGAAGCAGCTCAGGACATACAGAGAGTCAGTTTTCTGTGTCAGAGCTCGTGGGGATATTTGTGTTGAGACTTTTAAGGAAGGTTTGGGCCAGATTTTGAAATATTTCACAAAGGCAGTGTTTGCATCAAGAGGAAGACACAAACACTCCTCCTTTCCCCTTAAACACCTTCTGAGCTGGTTTTTCAAGAGCTGTGGTCGTGCTTCAGTTGTGTGGATGAAGTGATATTGCAGGAGTTCAGCAGTTGAGGCTGGAGAGCTGCAGCTCCTGCACTCCCTGAGCTCTCCCTAAGAAAACTCCAGCCTCCAGGAGCACAGGAATAAACCCCTCATTATTAAATTGTTGCCATTGCTGCATTTAACCCACAGGGTGAATCTTCTTAATTCTAAGAATCTTATTCACAGCATAGATCTGAAGCAGCTTCCCCTGAGGGCCTTTGGAATATTTGGGAAAAGCCATTAATTAGGAGCAAGGATTGCAATTCTACTCATACAAGAGCTAAAGAGACTGTTTTGCTGCCTTGGTTTATTGGATGACCGAGCTAATTCATTATTTGTGTAGGAATCTTATTTTTCACCACAGGATATGGTCATGCAGGCAGGACTGGAAATATAATTACTTTGGAAACATGAGATCTGCAAGGCACTGTTTCTCTTTTGGTGTGAAAACAAGCAATAATTAACTTGCAAGAACTTTACTGCTTTGTAACCAACTTCTTGGCAGCCCTGGCACCCAGTGTGTGAAGTCCAGGGAGAGAATATGATGATTAAAAATGAATTCCTTCCCTTCTTGGATGGTACCAACATGTTTGTTAGGAGAGGGCATCTGTCTCCCTGCCTTATTAGATGAGGAGAAGGCAAACAGAAACACAAGGAAGAGCCAATGCAGCCCTTACAAGGCTTCCCCTTTGCCAAAAGCTGCTGTTCTGCCTGTGCCAGGGGCTGCTGCAGCTGTGGGAACATCTGTCACCTCCCTCCTGGGAAGGGTCCTCAGGAACAGCAAGCTGTCCCTGCAAAAATATTGACCAGTGGCTCCTTCCTGCTGTGGGTTTTAACCAGGGGAGGGTCCTCAGAAGGAAGAAGTGGGCAGAGGTGCTGAACAGGAGCTGTGCACTTGGTTCAGGGGGTGAGAAGAGGCAGGAGAGTGGAGGCAGTGGGAAAAGGAATGTCCTGGGAGCATTAAATATCTGCAGATGAATGGGTGTGATCACTTCATAGAGTCCCAGGATATGCTGAGTTGGAAGGGACCCATCAGGATCGTCCAGTCCCTGCACTGGACCCCCCAACAATCCCACCCTGTCCTTGGGAGCCTTGTTTTGTTGCTGGCAGCAGATTTATGCTGCCTTAAGGCAAAATAACCAAAAATTCCATGATTTTCCATCGATTCAGGCAGGATTCTTATTGTGGAACATTCTGGATGGAGGTCATGCCATGCCTCCAGGAGAGCTCAGGTGGGGAGGAGTGCCTGGAATGGCAGGAGGGTTGTGCCAAGACACGGTGGATGAAGTAGGAGAGAGGATGAGGTTGAGTTGCAGAGTGCTTCCAAGGGAAGGAGGAAAACGTGGAAAAGGCACGAGTTACAAAGGGCTCTTCTGAGACACAAAGCCTGGACAGAGCTGGGAAAATGTACTTGGCTCCTTTTGTCAGTAGGAGCTGCCTGGAAATCTGATTTCTTTGAATGAATTCCTGTGTTCCTGGTGTGGCAGTGGCTGTGTCCCAGGGCAGGGAAAATAGTCAGGAGCAAAGTGGGCACCCAAATGTTTCTCTGCTCCAGGAATCCCAATGTGTGCTGGGAACACCCAAGGAAGGCTGTATTTTGAGTGCTAAAACCACTTAAAGCTCTTGAGGAGAGATTAATTCCTGGGACCTGGACAGTGGCACTGATGTGGCAGTGGCTGCTCCCAGGCTGATACCAATAAAAACAGTGTTTAAATCACTTAGAGTGAAAATTCACCTCCTAAAATACATTTCAATGCATGTGAAGGCCCCATGAATGTTTTCTGTAGACCCTCATGAAACTTGGAATGAACCAACAAGAACAGAAGTTGAGCCTTTTTCAGCATTTTGATGCCAGAAATCCACAACAGGGACTTTTTTTGGGATCCCTGAGACTTGAAAATTAACATTAATAGAGTTTTCTAAGAGAACAACTCTAGGACAGTCATAGGTTCTGTTGCTCAGCTTTGATTAAAGCCTCTCACATTTATTTTTAAGAGAATCACAAGGCATTTGTGTGTCACTAAATATAAGTGGGATGACTCAAAGGGAATGAGGTCCAGATTTGGAGCAATGAATCAGTGAGATGCTTTAGGCTTTATTAAACCTCACTTCATATTTCCAAAGTTGCCAACAAATGTAAACAGCAGAAATGAAGGAAACATGTTGTTTTGGGCTGTATTTTTAGGATGGCATATGCTGAGTCTTGGAGAGCACCTCAAAGATAAGAGAGGTTTAATAATTCATATAAATGGGATTTTTCTCCCCCCAAATTTAGCTTCTGCTTTGTTTCTAAAGAACAGTGACTGATGATTCCATGGTAAATTGAACACTGCACTTTGCTTGGGCTTGGAGGCTTTTAAAGCATTTTATTTAATGTTAGAGCATTTCATTTAAGCATTTTATTTAATTTTTATTTAAGTATCCAAAGAAACACGTTGACATAAATTCAGGGAATCAAAGAATGGTTTGGGTTGGGAAGGGCAGGGACACCTTTGCTTTCCCAGGTTGTTCCAAGCCCTGGCCAGCCTGTCCTAAGTGGTTTTGGTGGGTTTTTTTGATGTTTGAGGTATTTTCTCCCATTTTTTCCACACTGATGTGGTTTTGAAAATCAAAAACCCCCATTTATTTCCACATTTATGCAGGTGGGCATCTCAGAAAGCTTGTCCACAGAGAACCTGCTACTTAGTACAGCAGGAAGAAAGATTTTAAAATCCAAACTAAAGCCCTCTCAGTCCTTTTTCTGGGGGAAAATAGGTATGGTAATGACTTACAGACAATTTCTATGAGTATTTATTCTAAATCTGAATTTTAAGCCCTGTTAATGCATCTCAGGTTGCATTTCAAAAGGTCCCTTCACATGCCAGGAGTATTTCAAGTCCAGATTGAAGGAGGGATCAGTGTGAGCATCCAGCTCCACTACAAATCCCTTTCTCCTTTGGAACTGGCTCAGAGTGGCTGAAATGCAGCTGCTCGGGCTTTAAACTATGATCATTTCTGTCTGTGATGGTGTGGGCCCAGAAATATTGATGCAGTTGGCCACAAGTGCTAAACAGAGAGGAAATCACTTCCAGAGTCAGAGCCTAAGGATCTCCTGAGGGGGGGGAATTCACAAGCTGCAGATGCCTAACTCAGGATGGATCCTTTCAAAAATGATCAACTTTGGAACTCAGAAGGAAAGAAATGATATGTTGACTTTTTTATTAGAAGTCTTTCTGTTAATTAAGGTGGTTTTTTATTTCATATTGTTCCACTACAAAGAAAAAAAAATCCCTTTACAAAGAGACTGTGGAATTAACACAAAGCTTATCCTGTGCAGAGGGAAGGACTCAGGATATTGAAGTAATGAGAATCATTGTTCTTTAGGCCTGAATTTCCCATTTATTGCCTATTTACAGCCTGTGATTCTCATTTTCCTACAGCCCTGACAGGCATGAGGAGCCTTTCTGCCTAAAAAGTGGATTTCTTTAATTTTGGAAGCGCTGTGTTTCTGCTTTTCCAATATTGGAGACTAAGACAATTCATATCAAATTTGAGAAGGGAACAGAGCGAATCCAAGTGCTTTATATCACATATGAAAACTCCTATTGACTCTGAAGTTGGAAATCCTAATCAACTAGAGTGCATTATCAAGTCTGATAAATCTCAGCAGACCTTTTAATCAATACAGCCTGGACTGAGTGCCAGAGCACGGAGCCAGCTGCACAATGTACGACTTTCGGGAAAGGCACACAATTCCTGCACTTTCTTTAGGAGAAGTACCTGAAATGTTGTGTTATTGCTTTAGGGAAGGACTTTAAGCTGACTCTGAGCTTGAATTATTGGGGTTTTCTTCCCAATTTTGACCTTTTGGCTGTCGGGTCAGAGGAAGGAGAGGGAGGTTTTTTTATGGGCTGTGCTGATGTTTAGATGTGGAGATTTTATTGTGCCCCGTTTCTCCTTTTTCCACTTGCTGTTTTTATCTCTTGGGAACCAGGGCCAGGACACAGGGAATGGCTGGAGTTGTGTCAGGGCAGGGGCAGGGGGGATCTCAGCCCAAGGGTCTCCTTTGCCCAGAGGGTGGGTGGGCAGTGCCCAGGCTCCCCAGGGCAGTGGGCACAGCCCCAAGGCTGCCAGAGCTGCAGGAGGGGTGGGATGAGCCCCTGGGCACATGGTTGGATTGTTGGGGGGGATGGGCTTGTGCAGGGATAAGGGTTGGACTCCAGGATCCTGGTGGACTCCTTCCAGCTCAGCCTATCCTGGGATTCTGTGAAATGATGGTCATGGTGTTGGTCCCCAGGGAAACCTGTAGGACAAAGAGTTCAGGGGGTTCATTCACACTCAGGTTCAGGTGGGAAGGACCGGGTGACTCCCCTGGGTCTGTGGGGGGTTTAACTCTGTGGATCATGTGGATTCTGTGATGGAAGGCCCCAGAAATGAGTCTGGGACACTTTGGTGGCCACATGGGCTCTTCCATAACCTGAGCAGTTGCTTCCTTTCTCACAATTTGCCACAGTGAGGATTTTTATCTGGATGTGATAACCAGGTCATGCCTCACCAGGCCTTCCCAAAATTCCTGTCCCAAATTCCTCCCTTTAGTTGCCACTGTGGTGGCTGATTTTGTGGCCTCCCCGGTGTCTGAGACAGGCAACTGTGCCCTTTGAGTCCTTACAACTCCACGTGGGAATATTCCTGAGGAGGCCAAGGTTCCCCCAGGGGCAGCAGGTGCTCTGTGGGTGTCCCAACGTGCTGTGGGTGTGATGGGTGTAACTCTCACTCAGCATCTCTGGAGCAGGACATTGAGTCATACCCTGAACGCAGGAAAAATTGCCTTTGCCTCTCTCCACTGTACAGTTATAAAATTTTCAGCTTGAAAAGCTCTCCCCCTGCCAGGATTGTTCTAAAGAAGAGAGAGAACCTTGGCAGGCTGCTGGATCATCACCATCCCTGGTTGTTTCCCTTGGCATGGGGAGGACAGGAGCTGTGCCCCCAGGCTGCTAAATCCTGCCTCTGATCGCTGCTTTATTACCACCAGGGCTTGGGACTGAGCACACACTGCACAGGAAGATATTTCAAACTCCTCTGCTGCCTTCAGTTGGGGAAATTACATTTTGCCATGTAGTTTTTAATCTGTCGGTCGAGACCATACAAAAATGACAAGTGAGCATGATTTAATTTTATGATAGCACTGCATTAGATGACCACTTTATGTTGCTGTAAAAGAGGGATTTGAAGTGCTGGAGTGCTCTGCTCTTCCCCGTTTGATATTCTTGTTTCTTGGAGTCTAACAAGAAAATCTTTGGAATGTTAAGAAGGGCTTTGGTGGTGAGGCCTGGTTATCCTCGTGGAGCTGAGTTTGGCAAAAATGGCACTGAGGGGGTTGTATCATTTTATCAGGACTTGTCTGAATGTTCTTCTCTCTGGTGACCACTGACAGGTCCGGAGGGAATGGTTGGAGCTGTGTCAGGGGAGCTTCGGGCTGGAAATCAGGAAAAGGTTCTTCCCCCAGACATGGGAATGGGGTGAAGTCATGGCCAGTCCTGCTGTCACTCCTGAGGCTGCACATCCCACATGTGGCACGAGCAGCCAAGTCCTGCTTGTTGGCTGAAATCTGTCATTTTTTTATTTATACGGCTACAAATTCAGTGCAAGCAGACACTGAATATCAGCATTGCAGGAGGGGAGGGAGCGGGAATTGTGTTGGCCACGTACTTACAAAGAAAAAACAAAGAAAATTGGGTTTTCTTTCTGACCCTTGAGTGGAAGAATAGATATTTTCTATAAATCAAGAGTAATGCAGTTGGTGTCACTGAATTTTTATCTTGCTAGAACCAAGATAGGGAAGAACTGGTACTGCTGTAGATGATTCTGTAAAACCTTGTCCAGAAAATAAGTCATAATTCCAAGCTCTCGTATTCAAAGATAAATGGAAACAGATGCAGAGCAGAGGTTTTAGGGTGATTGAGGAAATGATTAACAAGAGATCAGAAAATTCTTCCTTCGTTATCTTCCCAGAGAAAGCTGGGATATGCACCAGGAAAATGTGAAAATTAACTCTGAGGTAAGGTGGGCAAATCTGCATTTGACAAGTTTCCTTCTCATTAGTAAAAGCTCAATATTCATCTCAAACAGGTTCATAACAGAAAGGGCACAGGAAAAAATATCAATTTTTTGAGGGTGGTCATCTATTAAAATTAATTAAAAGTGAAAAACAACCTTCAAACACCAAATCCAATAACATCAGGATTATAATCTTACCATAAAGGTTCTGTTTTAATTAATGAGCAAATTGCTTTGGTCTCCTCCAGCTTTCTGACATTGGAACAGTTTAATCCATGTGAGAATCTAGTCCTGAAGTTTTGGAGGTGAATGAATCCATTTTATTTGCTGCATCATCACGGGGTGTTTGTGCACAAGGAGGTAGAGTTTAAATGCTGTTCCCAGCGTCCCAGCCAGTCAAAAATCCTGGGATTGTGGAGGGATCTGTAAACACTGGGCTCCTGTTCTGGGCACTGAGGGAGGAAATTTAAAGCAATGACAAATTCCCATCAGTGCTGTGTCACCATCAGCCTCTCTGTGCTCTTGAAGCATGGAAAGGAAATCAAATCCAAGTAAGAATCCACTTAACGGTTCCCGAAGGGTTCCTGGAGGATGTGCCAAATCCAATGTGTCTTCAGGTGCCCCAAAGTTCCTGCAGAGAAAACTCTCTGCTGCCAAAATTTATTAGAATGGGCTGGTAGTGGAGCTCTGAGGACAATTGCTCTGAAGGCACTTGTTTCATCCTTCTGGCTCTTAATTAGGGGAGTGAGGAAAGTCAACAAGGCTGATCTGATTTGTGGGAGCATTTGAGGTCAGTGTGTGCAGGGACAGGGAGAGGAAGGGAAGGAGCTTTGCCATTTAGTGCAAATGAGAGGGTAACTTGGATTTTCATAAGCAGAGAGCAAGATAGAGACAAGTGGAGTAAAATTCCCCCTAAAAATTTTGTGGGGCTTTGAAAATTTTAAGAACACAAACAGGAGGTGGGAGAAACCCCACAGATTTTGTATTTTGTGACACTTCCTAGGACATGAGGCAGAGAGGAAAAAATCAGCAGTATTGCACTTTAATTATTTCACATGTGCCATAATTAAAGAAATCTTAATTAATTAATGCAAACTATTATAGAGACACACACAAAAAAAGCCTCAAACCTCCTGGGAGTTGTGGTGTGGAGAATCCTTGGGAGAGACTTCACTGGAGGGAAGTGCCCTCCTCTAACCCTGGTACCCAACCTCATCCCCACTGCAAATGTCTCAGGGATGTTCCCTGATTTGGAGCTGAACTATGAAATCCTGTAGGAAAAGCAGATAAACCTGAATTCCTCATTCTGTTGGGATCCAGGGCTGGGTCTTCAGTCAGCCCAGGCTTTGTGGGGAATGCTCAGCCTTTCCCTTCTCTTCACCTCATTCTCCTCTCCAGGATGCAGCACTGGCCTTTCCAGCACAGCTCTGCACTCTTTTTAGATTAGTCTTTCCCACCCACTTCATTCCTCTCACATAAATGACACTCAATTCTTCTGCAGCTTCACATCTTAATTATTGAATCCAATTCTTTCCAGATAACACTGAGTCCTCGCTCGAGCAGATGAAGCCAATGATTTGAAAAACTGGGAATCAAGAGGGGACAGTTATTCCAAAGATTTTCTGCTTTGCTTGACTTTACAAATCAGAGATTAAACATCTCCAGCCTAGCTGATGTTTTCAACATTCTCCAACCTCAGGATGAGTTCAGATTATTCAATTGGGATTTGAGAGTTATTTCCCATTTAACAGCAGTAGGTCTGATACAAAGAAATTAAGAGGATGGATGATAAAATAATAATAATAAATGGAATAAATGACAGCCTGAGGCCCTCAGATGTGGTATTGCCATGAAGTACTGTCTGTTCAGTGCTGTGTGTCACACCCATGGGCCTTGTCAGCACATGGGATGAGCAAAACCTTCTCCAAAATAATTCATATTTACCTGTGCAGGAAAAAAACCCACCCTGGAGGCTAATTAGTGTGTGCTCCCATTGTAAGTAGTGCTGTAGGTGCTAATTGGGATAACACCTCAACATCTAAAGCAGTTACAGCTTCCAAAATTGCATTATTGACCTTGGGAAGGTGACCCTGCTCTGCCCTGAGCCCTCACCAGGGCTGAAGGTTTTCCTCAGGTGTGCAGGACTTGTAGCTTAAATTGCCTTTAGGGTTTTTTAACTCTCTGATAAAGATCTTTCTACAAGATATTTCTACTGCTGAGTGTGAAAAGAAAACATTTTTTCCCTTTCTTTAATTTTTTTAATAAACCCCTGAGACACGCTTTAGACACATTTGTAAAGGAAGGGGCATTTTTTTAAAACAAAGCAAATTAAAAGCTGCTTTGAATGCTGGTGGTTCCCTTTATCATCCACAGGTTGAGACCAGCAGCCTTCAAATACTTCCCTCCTGGGCCTAGTTTCCTCCCTTTAGGAGCAAGAGTGGCTGGTTAAGATGAAGTGAGATGCAGAAAGAGAGAGAGTCATCCTTCACGTGAAGGAGGAGCTGATGGTTTGTTAAGCAGGAGACTTTAGAGAGGTGCAGGACACTTCACTCCCAAGGCTTTGCTCAGTTCTGCTGGAACAGACCCACAGCAAGCAATTTATTCTTTTTTTTTGCTTTGTTACTCCCCCTTTTGGGGATCCAGTGATGTGCCCAACTTTACCAGAGCCTGAGATCACTTGATCCTGTGTGACACTGGTGGAATCCTGGTCTTCAACAGTGATGAAGAGCTCAGACCAAGGGAGGATTTAACCACCTGCAGAAACCAGGGAGCTTTGGGCCCTGCAGTTTTCAGGCTGGAAGGAGTGTCCTTCTCACAGGGAGTTGATCTAAATATCTCCAGATCTGAGAAGGAATTCAACTGATCGGCCAAACCTTGGAGCTGAGCCCTCCCAGGGGGAAGCTCTGCAGGAATCCTGACACAACAGGGACTGGGCTCGCACTGGGTTCAGTATTTCTGAGTAACTAAGTGCAAAGAAAGGAAGGCAATGCCTGTTCTGTCTCTCCCACCAGTCTGAGTGTTTCACTTCTTTCCTCCCTTTTCTGGAAAGCTGGTCTGTTTTTACAGCTTTTTTTATATGTCCTTCATTGAGGTTTAGAAATTAAATTCAATAACTTCATGATGAAACTCGAATTGCTTTTGGTCACTTTTACTCTCAGGGTTTTAATGGACCTCTTAGTAAATTTAATTACCACCTGTGCTTTGCTCCTCTGACAACTCTCTCCCTTCAGTGTGGGGTGGAGGAGTAAAAACACTCATGGTGCTTCATCACAGCACTGCTAAAATATGTTTGAATTTCTGCCTGGCTTTGAATGTAAATGTGCACTTGATCAGCCAACAAGGACACTTCTGTTCATCCAGAATTCATGAATGCATGTTAAAAAGAGCTATAAAAGGACACTTCTTGTCTTCAGCTAAATTGACAGCCCCTCTTTTAATACAAACTACTTGTGCTTGGAAAATCAAGACATATGATTGTCTCTTTTTTCAGCTAAGAAAGAAGATTTCTTTTTAATGTCTGGGTGAGTGAAAATCTGCTATTTGCTGTGATGTTTCCTTTCAAGAGGCACTGCTTTGTTTTGGTGTATAACTATTGCTTTTCCCTTTGCTTGTCTGCCTTAAAACACAAATTTCCGTGGGTTTACACAGCTGTGATGAGCCTCCCTTCCTTCCACTGTCACTCAGAGCCTGCTCAGCAAGGGCTTTGTTTAGAGTTTAAAAATCATGACGCTGAGAAGTTGCCTGAAGAAGAGATTTGTAGACAGTGAGCAGGATTCTTTTTTAATTTGGCTTTTCTCATTATGAATAATGTTGGTCCCTGTGTTCAGGCAGCAAAAAGAAGTTGATTCAGCTGGACAAAGGGAAGGAAAAGGAGGGAGGTGGGATAGGATGGTTTTCATTTCATTCTTCCACCTCAGCTGTCCACAGTCTGTAACTGGGGATTCCTTTGCTTTTCCCCAGCCTGTCCTGTGGTTCCACATCCTCCCTGCAGACCTTTGGGCAAGGAAACTTCCAGGCCAAGGGATGCTCTGCAGGGCAACAACATGTTCCCCAACGTGGCCCTTTGCAGACCAGATGTGTCTGCGTTGCCTGAGCAGCACAAGTGTTGAGATCAGTGGAAATACCGATTTAGGAAGCATTTATTACATCATTAGCAGGTTCCTCGTGCTGTTTTCTGCAGCTGGGAGACTCTTGAAATGAAGCACCACATTCTCACAGTTCAGCTACTTAGGCTTCAAGGCAAATATATTACCTTAGAATCATGACAAGGCTGGTGACAGGGGGAGCAGCAGCCCAACTCCTGGCAGGCTTTGGCAGGAGGGCTCTGGAGAAGCTGCAATGGTTTGGAATGTTTCAGGCTCAGCTTTGTCCCAAACAGGAGCCCCAGCAGAGACCAGTGTCTGCTCAGCCCCTCCCCAGGCCTGAACAGCCTTGTGGAAGCTGCTGGAAAAAGAGGGATAATGGCAAATACAACATTTGAGTGGCATCCTGAGGTCAGGGCAAGTTTCTAAAGCCCTCCAGCTTCCCAGGACAGGGCCTGCTGAGATGCAGAGTGTTCTCATCTGGGTTTCTGTTGTACCTGGTTGGGTTGAACGTTTTCAAGTGCCTCTCTTTGAAAGTAGTAATTCTTTCCAAATTCATGTTTGAGTTTTTGGAGAATTTCTTCCAGTGGTCTGTTGGAGTTGATGGAGATAATTCCATTCCCTAAGTGTTCCATGTGTTTAAATCTAGGACCTGGGTGATAAAATCAGGCTGCAGATCTGCCCCTAGAACATGAATCTTGGGGTGTTGCACCAGTTCAGACCAAACCTCTTCTTCAACATCCCCAGAGAAAAGAGTTCTCTGAGCAAACACAGTTTGGCAAAGCACATCATGGGTAGGTCACCTGCATAAGGAAGGACATTCCAAAGGAAAGCTGGAAAGACACTTTGATTTGCCTGTATAACACAAATATTTGTGTCTCTGGATTTTAAAAAAAATGTGTTGTAATACCTACATACCACAGGATGGAGTTACAGACTTAACTTTAGATTTTTGTGCCTTTTAACCAAACTGTTAATGTTTGTTTAAATGTTTTGGGGTGTTTTTAATACTCTGTACTTTTAACAGGTGTGTACAAGAGCGTTGGAGAAGACTCTTCCATATTGCAAAAGGCAGAACAAGGTTCCTCTGAGTACAAATCCTGTTGTGTCTGAGGGTTCAGCTGGACATGGAGCTTCTGCCATTACTTTGAGAGCTTGAATCTGCTGTGATTCAATATTCAGGAAAGACCCCTCTTTTTCAGAAGTCATGGAATCATTAAGGTTGGAAAACACCTCCAGGATGATCAAGTCCAACCTCCAGCCAATGTCCATAAAGCAGCTCAAAAGGTGCCACATCTGCTTGGAACAATTCCAGGGATGGTGACTCCAAATTTCCCTGGGAGTCTCTTCTAATGTTTAACCACCCAGCGAGAAATTTTCCCTCATATCCAACCTCAACCTCCCCTGGCACAACTTGAGGCTTCTTTTTTGTTGTCCCATTAAAGGGAGAGGCTGTGCTATAGAATTCTGTGTTCTTGAAATTCTCTCTCTGACAGGAGAACTGACGGAATGGAGCTGAAATTCAGGGATGCTGATACTGCACAACATCCAGGAGCTGCTGCAGGGCTGGGGAGAGGCATCCCCAGGGCTTTGTTTCCAGGCAGCCAAGCTAAAATTTAGCAGAATTAGTATTCTTTAGCTTCCCTGACTGTAGAAAGGTGATAGGATTTAATTGCAGACTAAAAACAATTATGAAACTGAATCTACTCATGTTTGCAAAACACTTGGAAACCTTCAGGTTGTGGGACTGGCAGAATTAATAATCACCAGCTACTCCAGCCTGCCAGTGTCTGCCTGCCCATGGAGGTACAGGAGTTCTGGCCCTGGGGAGATTTTGGGAGCCCAGCTGTTCCAGAAGAGGTGGGAGCCCATTTGGGAAGCCTGCAGAGCTGCCTTGGTGTGGAGGGATGTAAACTCACCTCAATTCCCATTTCCCAATTCCTCCACAAACATTATTGAAGCTTTACATTTGCCAAAAAAAGCTTGTCCTCAATTTTAAGTACTTAAAATGTAAAATTGTAGTCCAGGTTTTAATAAATGCACTTAATTAAAAGCTAATAAAAACCTTGTTTGGTGGTTTATTTTCTTTATATCCTCAAAGATTAATTTGAAAAAATGACTGTCTGTGTTCATGGTTCTGAAGGCAAGAGGTGTTGGGGCATTTGAGCTCTGCTTTCTCCTCTTGAAGTCTTTTTTTTTTCACTTCCTTAATAAAATCTTAAGTAAAATCTTGGATGCTAGGAGAGTTAACATGGCAACCTTGATTTTTTTTTAAGCTTCTGCATTTCTGTATCCTCATAAAACCATTGAGTGGAGGGATCTTTATTACTTGGGGCTGTTCTTCCTTGCTCTCTTGCCCTCAAAGCAAGGCAAAGGGTCAATACCTGGATGAGAGATGGGAAGGGAATTGTCCCTGGGGCTTCTAGTGCTGCTCTGAGTCAGGGCCTTGCAGCAGGGAAGGAACTGAATTATCACCCCCTGGCTGCCCCCAAGGACTAAGGTCTTGGAGAAGTGATCCAATACCCGAGGAGCTTGGAATGAAGAGGAGCACAGAGCCCTGACAACTTCAACAGCAGCTGTTGCATTCTTTTTGTCTAATTCACAATATTCCAAGTATTCTTCTCAAATGATTCTTTCTGTCACTTCTCACCAGGAGAGATCTCAATTCAATAGCAATAATGTAATGTCTGAAGCAATTTTCTTCAACTGATTTTATTTCTCACATCATCTGGTGTTACCCACATGTCACTTGGATATTTATTCTGTTAGTCCATGGACTTCAGATCATTTTCAAATATTGGCTCCTGTACATTGAGGTAAGAGCCTAAAACCCCTTTCATATTTCATAGTGCTGGGATGCTCAGTAATATCCTGAATTTAGGGATGTGGCCACAGGCTCAGTTAATCCTAAACCTTGTGGTAACTTCAATTTATAAATCCCATGTGTGCACTGGGCCCTAAGTGGAGATAAGACCTCAATTAGCTGTTCTGCTAATTGGAGTGTCCTCGTGATTTGTGTTGTCATCTGTCCCCATCCAATGATTTTCTGGCTTGTCCTACTGGTTTAGGAACTGCTTCCAGAAGAAATAAGTGGCAGCTCCTTGTTTTCAGGGGTTCCCTTTGCTCTGGGGCCCTTTCCAAGCCCTGCTGTCACACTGGTTGTCAGCTTGTCTCTCCCCACCTGCTGTCCTGTCCACTGGGCTTCTGGGGAGGTTGCAAGAATAGGATTGACATTTTAGCTCCCTTTTTGTGGCTGAAGAACATTTTCACAGCGTTTTTCCGTGCAGGAACATGAAGCTGATAGTGCTCCTGCAGTGAAAAGAATGTCATGGAAGGAATGAGGGAGTTAGGCTGGTGAGGAGTTGTACAAATAAGAGCAAAATCTCTCCATAAATAACATGATTATGTGGATTTTAGTGTTAGAATGTTATTTTGTTTCTGAGCCATACATACCCCAAATTATTCCAAACTTTGACTCCTCCCTGGAGTTGCAAATATTGAGTTTTCCAAGGGAAAAAAGATCTGACTGTGATCAGGATTTTTCTAGTTCCATGTAAAGAGCCTTTCCCCCCTGCCATTAGCAGGATATCTATAAAAAATCTCTTTCTGCTACAAGTACTTCTAGATCATCATCTGCTAATGGGTTTTATCCTCTTTATCCTCTTCCTGCAGCAGAGGACTGTAAAGCTGTCAACAATCATTTGGCTTTACAGCAGCAGAAATTAGACTAGATTTTTTTATTATTATATTTTGAATGTTATGTTAGTGGTATAGAAGAATAAATTAAGCTAAAGTCAGAATTACATCCCAGCCCCTCCCCACCCTCACCCTCAGTAAAGAATTCCCAATGTTATGCTGATTTCTAAATGCCACATGATAAAGAAATGTCTAAGAGTAATTCTTAATATAAAACCTTTAACAGACATGCTGAGGATTGACTTTATTAGCAGTAGTTTTGTCACCTGGTGTGTTGGTGTCACCTGAGAATTATTCCAAAGGCAAAATGAGAAGTTGCAAAAGCTATTTTCTGTTGATCAGCATTAACTCAGAATTAAGATAATCAAAGGATGTAATTGGAAATAACATGTGCTTGGATTTAAGGAGGTTTCAAAGAAACACAAACACAGGCTTGCCTTTAATGTCATACTTGTGAAAGGGCTGTTTTCCTGAATAAGCTGGGATATGGAATTGAAAATATCTTTGAAGCCAGGCCCTTAATAATGGAGAAAAATCAACACCAAATGAAATAAATGAAGTAGTGATATTTTCAGGAAGGCTTGTACAATGTGTGGCTGTTGTAGAGAATGAATATACAAGGCTGGGACATGACCCAGTAATGTGGTTGTGTCCTGCTTGGGCTAGAGGAGAAACCAGTGGAGCAACAAGATCCAAAGAAATAGGAGGATTCAGTGCTAAAGGCAGGATGATGATGTTTTCATTTCTCTGCTGAACCCTCAGTGTGTATTAACCCTGTGAATAACCCCCAGAAAGTGATACAATTTGTGTCACTGGATTTACTTAAAATGAGACTGGACAGAAACTTTACAGTGCAATCTCCTGAGCTCCTGTGATGTGACATGGTCTGGAAAGCTGAATATGTGTCTCAATTCTGTCCAAATGAGTGAAGTGAGGAAATTCCATGTGGTGCTTGATAGAAAAAACTCTCTAGGACATGCTCTCAAGTAAAGTGTGTCTGGAGAGGTTCGTGCACAGCTGGATGGCAGACAGGGTGACACATGTCCTTTCCTTGTTCTCCAACTGCTTTTGCCACAAGGAGAACTGGAGAGGATGTTTCCATTCAGTGGAATGCTCGGGTTTGATGTATTTTGCTCTCTTGGGTTACACACAGTGACTTGTGTCGTCCTACCATGAAACAGAAGCCCATAAATAGCACTGAATAAAAGGGCTGTTTGTGATCCATGCAGCAAACATCAAACCCCCCTCAACTTCTCACACCTGCCAATGCAAATCTCGTGTAGCTCAGTGTGCTGGAGCACTGAGGTGGGAAAATAGAGGGGTGTCACCCTGAAGGAATGTCTGAACCTCCTCAGCTGAGCAGGTGGTGAACTTGTGCTTGGCTGAGTTTGAGAGCACTTGTGTTCCATCCCTGGTGGCAATTAAATAAAATCTGTGCTCTGAGCCGAACTCTCCACTGGTGCAGATTGGTGGAGACACACCCCAAGCCACTGGTGCTGCACTGGCTCCAGTTAAGTGTGTCAGTGCCAGAGGATGGTGCCCAACTCTTCCCAGTGGTGCCCAGTGACAGGAAGGGGAGTAAAATGAAACCACAGCAAGTTCTACCTCAACATGAGGAGGAACTTCTTTCCATGAAGGGTCCAGAGCACTGGAACAGCTGCCCAGGGAGGGTGTGGAGTCTCCCTTTCTGGAGACATTCCAACCCCACCTGGATGTGTCCCTGTGTCACCTGCTCTGGGTGGGGAGTTGGACTGGCTGTTCTCCAGAGGTCACTCCCAACCTCAACTATTCCATGATCCTGGAAGGATCTGGCTTTCCATGGCAGGTGGAGAGTCACCAACCCATCTCCTGTTGTGACTCTGCCTTTGACAATCCCCATTTAACACTGAAAACCTCGGGAATGAGGATGGATGGGATACACAAACCAACAAGGCTTTATGAACAGCCAGCACTTCCTTTGGATCATTTCAATTAAACTCCCCTGTAACGAGTTCAATCCACTCCTGTAATGTTACTATAAAGCTGCCTTTGGGATGGCAGCAATATATGGTCTGATGTTACAGTCCTTTCATAACATTCCTGAGTAATTAGGACATAAAATTGAACTGAAACTTTAAACCACATTTCAGCTCTGTTCTATATGTATATATATTACTCTTCAGCAGGCAAGGGCAGTAATTTAATATTGACTTCTGGCTGCAAGATTACCATATAATCTAAATGCTAATAACAATTAAAGCACAGCGTGGTGATTAAAGTGTCTCTTGGAATATTGGAAATACAGGGAGGAAGGATGTGAAGCAAAGCTGGAGTTTAAGGATCTGTGCTAAGAAAAACAGGTTGGGCTGAAGCAGGTTTTTGTGCAGTCTGTGCTTCTTTCATTCATGCTGAGCTCTCAAACATAGTCTTGTTTGAAATTTTTTTATTCCAGGCTCTGTCATATGGAAACCAGACCTTTGAAGCCCAGCTCTGAACTCTTTCATTTCCTTCTCCCATTTCTATGAGCAATAGTTCATCTCAGGAGAGGTTAAAGCAATAGTTTCCTTTACAAAATGAGAGGAATATTTTCTTTTGCAAGTTCTTATTGTTGAAATACACACTTCAGAGTTTTCTAGGAGGCAGAAGAGCCATGAAAGGCAGCTAAAACAAGAAAGAAATGAAATGAAATGCATAAACCCTTTAAAAATACACAGCCATGTGTGAAAATGTATGAGATCCATTAAGCACGATGCAGGTCGTGATGAATGTGAGGCACAAAAGGTCTCTCAGCTCAGCTGTTGGTTCTTCCAAAACTGTGTTTGTGTTTTGTTTTGCTTGTAGCTCAAAGCAGGAGTTCTTGTTCCCCTGAATTTCATGGATTTTTAATGGGTTTATTCACAGGGAAAAAAAAAAAATAGTATGTAGCAGAGTGGAGCTGAAGGTGTTGGAGAAACCAAGGACCTGGTGACATGGATGGTGCCAGAGGATCCAGGATCTGTCCTGAGACCTGCAGTTAATCCATTTGCCTATGGAATAATATATTAGGGGGGGAAACTACTTCTGTGGCTTCTGACTTCAGGCTGCCAGATCCACTCTAGTGCCTTTGGAAACCCTTTGATGTTCATTGATGTGCCTGTGCAGGTTCATTGATGAACCTTGGCAGGTTCCAAAGCCTCTGGAGTTCTCTCAGTCAACAGACCCATTTCAACTTCTGACTCAATTCTCTTGTGAGAATTGAATTAATTATTTTCCAGTTATTAAAAAAAAAAAAAAAAAAAAAAAAAAAAAAAAGCTCTGCAAGATTGTTCATTTTTTTTCTCGGTCTCTAAATTTCTCCATCTGCTTCCACAGATGCAGAGTGACCCAGCAATGCATGAAAACAGTTGTCATAACCCACACAGTGACTGTCCAGGGATCCTTCCCCAGCCAGTGGCTTCTTGTGGGTTTTGGGGTTTTTTTTGCAGTCTGGTTTAATTTTCTGCTCCTGGAATTCACAAAGCAAAGAGGTTTATTTTGTTCTTTTCCCTTTTTTTTTTTCCTATGTATTGAAGGGGAAGGAAAGAGGCAAAGCAATGCTATAAAAATAAATCAATTACCAGCTCTTCCAAGAAACTGTTGCAGCTTGACTTGACTTTGTTCCCTTTTATGCTCAGAGAAAGGAAGAAGAGAAATAGTTGGAATTATTTTGGTTTACATTTCTTTGCTCCCTTTGCTGTTCAAATGTCTTGGAATTGTCAGGATTTATGTAGGTAGAGATGGTGATTTGGTTTTCTGTTCTTTCTCTTTTGCATTTCTCTTTTTTCAGTCCCATATTTCAGGACTTCCATAGTGGATCAAGATTCAGCACAAGAAATCAAAACATCATTGTTCCAAGAGTATTTCCTTATAAACATATTTTGGAAGAATCAGGTAAAAGACTCAATTCTTTGAAGGGACCCAGCAGGTTCAGTAACTGGTGGAGAGAAGCAATTTCTCCTCTGTGGGTTCTGTTTTACTGCTCTCTGTGACTTTGGGTTACCAAGACAAGCCACAGGTGATAAATCCTCACCAGACATGGGAGAAGATACTGAAAATATTCCTCAAATCAGCACCTTGAGGCAGAAGGTGTTGCTGTGATGGATTTACAGGGAAGAGAAATTATTTAAAAATATTAAATACACACTTATGCTTCTATAAAGTTAGAGCCTGAGTGGTCCCTGCTCATCTCTAACCCAAATATCTGAGCACCTGGAGAACTCCTTGGGGTTTGAATGCAGATCTTCTGCTTTGCTGGCCCTCTGAAAAGATAAATCAGATGTGAAGGAGAGGAGCCGTGGTTCCCCAGCTCTTTGGGATGTTACTTGCCCAGTGCAAGGAGACCCCATAAATGTGGGTTGATAACCCCAAACCCTGTGGGTTGATAAGGAGCTGACTCTGAAGATGGTTTGTTTCCTGCCTCCCAGGTTATTCCAGACAAACAGGGAGAGGAGAAAAGGAGTCCCACCATCACAGCACCCCATCCCATTTTTATTGTAGAATCATCATAGAATCATGGAATGGTTTGGGTTGAAAAGGATCTTAAACCTTCCAGTCATGCAGTCCCACCCTGCCCTGGGCAGGGACACGTCTCACTGTCCCAGGTGGCTCCAACCTGGCCTTGGACATTTCCAGGGATGGGGCAGCCACAGCTTCCCTGGGCCTCCCCACCCTCCCAGCCAGGAATTCCTGTCCAATATCCCATCTAAACCTCCCCTCTGGCAGTGGGAAGCCATTCCCTGTGTCCTGTCCCTCCAGGTCCTTGTAAACAGTCTCTCTCCATCTTTCTTGTTGCTGCTACAGGCCCTGGAAGACCACAATTAGGTCACCCCAGATGTTCCCTCCTCCAGGCTGGACAATCCCAGTTCTCCCAGCCTTTCCTCCCAGCAGAGCTGCTCCATCCCTCTGCTCTCCCTGGGGCCTCCTCTGGGCTCTCTCCGGCAGCTCCATGTCCCTCCTGGGCTGTTCCCCAGGGCTGGAGCAGCTCTGCAGGTGAGGTCTCACCTGAGAGGTCAGAGGGGCAGAATCCCTTTTCCTCCTTTTCCCTTTCTTTGGGAGGCCATTCCAGGGCAGACCCATCCAGAAGGAGCAGCAGAAAGGCTTCTCCACAGGCAGAGAATTAGAGTGGAGTCAATGGGTCATTCTGAGCCTCAGCTGATTGAAGAGGGACAAAGATCCCTTTATTCCTGTGACTCTGGAATGAAAGGCCCCGAGTTGTCTGTGTGAAATACTGTTTAAAGGGAATAAAGGGGAAAAATAAACTCAACACTCTGGTAACCACTTGAACAAGATGCAAATAAAATGGAAAAGGCTTTTGTGTCTGTTGGTGTGTTTGTGAGCTGGGATTTGCAGTGCACATACATTATTCTTGATGAAAACGTTTTGACTGCTTTTTGTCAAAGCCCTTCTGTGCTATAAGTGCTTCTCTTCATCATAATGGGTTTCCCTGATAGATATCCCTGCCATTGCCACCAAACCCCTTCCAAGCTTTATTTCTTTAGAATTTAAGAATGTGTTTTTTATGATAATGCTCTTACTGGGGATGCTGAGCAGTACCCAGAGGTTTGAAGCATTTGTTATTGTTAATAATACATGTTTAATAGATCCCCTTTCTTCTGGAGATGGCAAAGAACTTGATTAATTCTGCAAAGGGGGATTATTTCACCTGATAATGAAATACCCTCATCTCCTGGGCAAGAAGAGAAATAGGATGGGACAGAGCAGTTCAGCAGAAGAAATACTGAATGGTTTGTGCAGCTGAAGTACAAATAACCTTTGCTATTTTTGGGTACCTCTCTTCCATTTCAAGCAGCCAACAGGCAAAAAAAAAAAATTAAATGGGATGCAGATGAAGATGAAAGACATGGGGAGATGAGGAAGGGTCATTTTTCTGACACAACTGGACGTGTGCAAGCAGGAGGAACTCTGGTTTTAAATTGCCTGTCAAAAATACATTGGGCAGAGCCTCTTGGGCCCATGGAGAGAATCAAGGAGTGTGTGCTGAGGATCAGCTGTGAAGGATCACTCGGAGCTGGGTTTGATTTTTCACTGTGCTGTTTGAGAGGTGAGCTGTGTGACATTCCCCAGCCCAAGGGTAGGACACAGAGTTCATGGAGAGCCTCGGGCCATGGATGTTTGATAGGCTGTCTTTAGCTGGGAGTATGACTTGCATAAGACACAGATAAAGAATATTTGAGTCTCCTGGCAAGAAGGTTTTGTAAGACAGAATGGAAAATGCAGCTGATATTTTTTTATTCATATAAATATATGAATTACAGATGTTTTAGCAAAAGGAGCAGGGACTTTTAGGAGAAAACAGTCCCCAGAAATCCTCTGCCATGAAACTGCCTGAACCTGTAACTACAAGCTCCAGGGGGGATTCTTGCAAACATGGGGAGCAGTGGCTTGGACTCAACAGTCACAGGCAGTGGAGAGGTTGGGGCTCTTTGGTGGAAGCCAAAGCAGTTGGACATTGTCAGGCTCCAGGTTTTAACCTGTGCATTCCTTGTGTGGAGCTGTTCCCATGGACGTGGGAAGAGCAGAAATTGGCCTGTGGGCTCATCAATGAACTGGATCATATCTGAGGTCTAAGGCAAAGGATCAGTGGTTGTGTGTCTTCAGCTTTGCTGGGAGGTGCCTGTGGTCCCAAGGAAGGGCTGTGAGTTGTGCACATCCCCTCTGCCCCTGAGCATTGCTTATGGAAAGACTTCAAACACATGTTTTTTCTTTTAAATGTGTTTCCAGTCCAGCAGGTTTCAAGCTTCAGTGCTGCAGCTCTTTGTTCCCCTCGTGGGGTTTGTATCCATCTGACCTCGTGTGTGGGGAATCCTTCCAGAAAGGGATTATCAACTTGACTTGGCAAACTTTGGTGGTTGTTGGAGATGCTACAGGAAAGCTCATGGACTCCTCCTGGCCTGTGTCAGCTCCCACTTCATTTCCAACATTCTCTCAGAATAAAGAATTTTTACGTATGAGAAATGTTTACCAGGTTTGTCAAAAGCCATTGCTGATTGTTACTGTTGCATGAACTAATTGAAAATAATTTTTGCATCATTTAAGGTTAACAGTTCTGCATTTCTTTAAGTTAAAATCACCTGCGAGCTAATTTGGGCCCACGCAATTGTACCTGACAATTGGACCCATTCACCTCATTATGCCCATTAATTTACTTTGCATTACATTTCTTTTCAAAGGCTGAACCTGCCTGGCTTGACATCACTTTCCATTTTAAAGCATGTTTTTAGTATTTTATTTTCTAATTAGCACTTCATTTGTCATCTTTCCCAACCCTGTGCCACGATGCCACTCCTAAGAAAAGCGGCAGGATGGATTTTTCAGGTACTTAAGTTTGGAAAAGTCCAAAGTTTGCAACACCAGCAGCTCTACCTGTTCTTCAATGATTAGTTTTAATTGATTTTAAGAGCCTTTAGGACTCTCATCTTAGAAATTGATGCCTGTGAGTGGATTTATTTGTCCTCAACCTCACCCCTGGCTGTGAAACTCAGCAGGGAATGGCAGGACTAGGAAAGGTGGCCCTGAGCCTGCTGAGAGCACTTTACTCCAGGCTCCAACAATTCAATACTCAAACCAAAGGAATATTTTCAAACAACCTGAAAAGCAGCAGAGACTCTGCACTAAAGTACCAAAGGATTTCCCATTCAGCTGCTCCAGAAGGAAACCACAGAAGGGATTCAGCGACCTCAGAACATCACAGGAAATTCTGGATGAGTGAGGCTGATGGGAGAGGGAGAGGAGGCTTGGAAAAAAGGGGAAAAACATGTGTATTATTCAGTGATATCCATCAGCTTGTTCTCCCCCTGAGCTTCCTTGTCATTGCCCTGCAAAGGTTGAATCTTTCTGGTTGGAGCCAAACACTTCCCAGTAGAAATCTGCTGCTTTGGGAGCAGAGGAGAAATTTGCCTCTTTGGAGGATTAATGTGAGTGTCTTAGACACCATAATTAAAACTTACAAGAAATAAAACTTTTTAAAAACGAGCCTTTTGGTGCCTCTTTTTTTGATTCAGAATTCTGTAACTTGTGTTGGGTGGAAGGAGAGGAGCTCAAAGGTCCCTTCACACCCAAACCATTGTGGGATTGTGATTTTCTGCCCCATTTCCACTCTGAGATGAGTGGTTAAGATTGGGCTGTAGACAAGAACGTGGCTTGTTAGATCAGAATTACTGTGAACCATGTGAAGGGCTTTGATCATCAAAGGAAGCAGAAATTAAGCACCTGCAGCTTTGATTTCTCTCATACACTCACTACTTTTTTTTAAATAAAAGCAGTCAAAGGGCATCACTTGGAAGGGACCTGCAAACACGTGTCCCAGCGTGGATGTGCAGGATAAATGGACTGTTTCCTCTCCCAGATTTGGTCCATCACGCTGCTTGTAAAGGTTTTCTTTATCTGCTGGATGTGCTTTTATGAGAGTCACTCAGTATTTAATATGATTTCAGTCTGTTATTGGCATCTGCATATGAAATGCAGCTGAATGTCTCTGGCAGAGGCTGCTGTGACCTCGGGATGTGCTGCGTGATTGCAAATGATGGGGAATTTGTCTTCTGAATAAACTTTTATGACCCAACGTAGGACGATTTAAAAGCAGCACTGTTATATGTGGGCTTATTTAGAACTCACTCCCTGGAACATTCCTGGTAGGGAAAGCCAAAATGACCCACAAGTTACACACCAAATATATTTTTTTCCTGTTTAATTTGTAGCAACCAAAATAATTTCTAACACTGTCAAGGCAATAGTAATTCTAATCTCACTTTATTTGTGTTTAGCATTTGAATACTGCAGAGATCAAAGGCTCATTGCTGTCCTTGCAGGCTTATGGATTATGGTGAGATTTTTATGCTCAAGAAGCCTTAGAGGATGCAGATATCACAGAGTTAGTTCTTAAAATGATTAGTGACCAAATAGTTAAATTATAAAAAAATAAATACTGATGCTCTTTAACACGTTTTTGAAATAATCTTGATTATTGTCATTTTTAAGTGTGATGTGAAAGGAAATAACCTTTGCTGGCTGACTCTGTTTGCATCTGCAATGTCCAAGGTCTGGGGAAGATTTTGTGCACCTGAGCTCTGTGGTTTTGTGTTGTTCAGACTCCTGCCCAAGGTTAAAGACTCCCAGTAACAGTCATATTTTCATGCACGTGGGTTTTCAGTGGTCTCAGAGAAAACCTATTTGAATGCCTTTGCTTTGTGACAGAACTTCAGTATAACTTTAAATACAAAACCCCTTAACATGTCTTGTATTTTTTAATAAAAAGCACCTCCAAGTTTCTCCCACAACCCACAGGATGGGGCTCACTCTGGTGCTTCAATTGCCAGCCTAGACCCCTCTTTTTTTTTCCCCTTGGCCTCTCAGAGCACCAAAATATTGAATTGTAGAACTACCTGAGAACTGAGACCCAGGAGGCACCAAACAGCAGTGGCAAAATACAACCAAGGCAGGAACTACCAGAGCAGCTGCTTGGCAGCATGTGGGAAATCCTGAGGCTCCTTGCTTTGAAGCACAGGCAGAAGAATCCAACTTTATAATTTAATATGAAATAAAAACTTCCTTCTGTTAGGACTGGCTAAATATGGAGATTTGGGAACACTTCTGAGCTCAGGGGTCTTTTATCTTCACAGTCACCTTGTGCCTTTGGACTGGGATAACCAAACTCTGCCTTGTCTCCTATTTACCTTTGACTCTGTGGGGAATAAACTTGTGTTTGCAGTTGGATGAAGCTTCATTTCACACAGGTTTAAGTCCATGGAACTCACTGTGTTTCCATCTGATGTGATTTTAACGCTGACCTCGTAATTTCTAATTAAGCAAAGCACTTTAATAACTACATGTGGTGTGTCCCAAAAATATCTGCTCTTACTCTAATTCTTGCTCATTATTTCTGTCTCAAAAATTTTGGGGCTTGGAGTCCTGTAAGTAGATTTGTTACATATAATTTTCTAGTTTGTTCCTGTGGGGTAACACAGCATTTTAATTAATTGTGTGCTTTCAGACTGTGTGTTGCTGAGATAATGCTGTTTTCTGTGTTGCTCCCTGGCAGTGGATATAGTGGATAGTGGATAGTGAAGAGCTCTCAAACCAGCACAGTTGGTGTCAAAATGTATTTAATTTCAGAGTGATTTTACTGTGCCAAAACTCACTGCCCTTTGTCTTGGTGCTTAAATAAAATTATAATCTTCACGTGCATAAGACCTCTGTGGCTTGGAAACAGAGGTCATGATGTTTGGAATTCAAAAGCAAGATCAAACTGGCTGCTCAAGTACAGAAAAACTACTTTTTTTCATTTTAGAGAGACATGAATGACTGCAGAGGGTAGATTTCATTTAAAAAGGAGGCTGGGGAAAAGGCTTTCTCACCAGAGTCTGCATTTCTTGCAAACATGTCATTCCTCTGCTTATTTATCATCTACCCTTCATAAATGTCAAGTGTAATAACAAAAGGCTTTAATAAACTTGTCAGAATTGTTTCATGCCAGATTGTGTGAAAAGGTTATGGATAATAATAAAAACAAGACCTAAAACAAGACTGAATTCAGCTTCACGAGGAGCCTTGGTCTCTCTGTCTCTCCTGAGAACTTTGTGCTTCGCTGCTGCAGTGGCTGGAAAAAAAAAGAAATTCTCTTGTGCCATGCATTAAACCCGAGCCCAGAATCACAAACACAGTTCTGAGGAGAAAAAGGAGTATTTTAAGGCAGTCATTTCAGCGCTGATGACTCAATTTGAGGAGCTGATGACAAGCTCCCTTTCTGAGATATGTCAGATAACAAGAAATAGCCTGGCACCTGCGTGCTGCCTCCAAGTCTTATTTCTTTGAAGCCAAGCAGATGAGAATAGGTTTTTTGGACCCAGTTCAGGGGAGTACTCGCCTCGCCGCTCGACTTTAACTGCTTACGTGCAATTTGTTGCTATTTATTAAAAGCACAGAGTGCATCTTATCACTGAGTGAGCTGCTGTCCTCCCACGCTTCCTCCAGTGCATTTAATTCTCTCCTTTCCATCCTCTTGCATAATCATTCCATTACAATAGCTTGGGAAAGAAGTAAATTGGTTTCAAATGTTCCTGCTTGACCAATTTATATTTGAATACTCAGCTGGGGACCCTGTGTTCTCCACAGAGTGCTTGATGTTGTCTGTATTACTGATGGTTCCCTGAGTGCTCATCTTAAAGATTTCCTTCTCACCATGCTACTATTTTTTTTGCTTGACCTTGCACAGGCGTATTCAGAAGGAAATATTGTTGTTAAGATGTTCTGAGCTGAATGGCTGTAATAATGTGGCCAGACTGCCCAGCTTGGAGCAGCCATTAGCTCGTGTAATTACTGCTCTTGTCCATTTTACTGCTATTTAATGATTTGGATTATGCTCCTTCCCAGAAGTATAAAGTGAGTGGGCCCAAAAACTCTGAGTGTGCATCTTCACAGGCTCTGGGGAGGCGAGAGGCTCCTCTTAACTAAGCAGGTGAAAGAAACAGGCCAGAGGGGTTTATATATATATATATTTATAATATGAGCAGTGGCAGAGCTGAGAACAGCCAGCTTGTGATTTAAGATGGTGAGTTTTCCATTAGCAATAAAACATCACAGAATCGTTGAGGTTGGAAAAGACCCCCAAGGTGACTGAGTGCAACCCAACGCCACCATCCCAACCAGCCCAGAGCACTGAGGGACACATCCAGTCTTTCCTTGGACACCTCCAGGTTTGGGGACTCCAAACCTCCCTGGGCAGCCCCTTCCAAGGCCTGACCACCCTTGCCATGATAAAATATCTTTACCCTGCTGAGCCAACCATCCCCTGGCTTGGGAGCCTGTGTGTGATGGGCACAAACCTGTGCAGTGCCTACAAATGGGATATTTCTGAAAGGCTTTCCAGAAATACGAAGTTTCTGAGGTTTTTTTCATTGTTGAGAGATTTGTTGCTCTGGAGTCCCCTGCTCTCTGGTTAGAGATGAAGGTGCAGGTGAGACTCTCTAAATGAGGAGCAGCATCAGTTCTGTTCTATCCAAAATATATCCACCAGCTTCAACTGTGAGGTGTAAAACTTGAGTAGAAGGTTGAAATCTGGCTCTGGAACAGATGCAGCACAACAGCAAAATAAGAGGCTTTAATAATGACATGGGTTGGAAATGAAAGGATTAGTTGTTTTGAAACAAGAGGGAAGGGAAGGAAGGAGCATGAACAAAACAAAATAACTTCGGGAGTGGGGGGGGAAAAAAACTTAAAGCTGTTTGGAGAAGTGAGGTTCTGGAGTTCAGCAAGGTGAAGGTTAAGGTGGTGACTCAAATATTGTGAATTATGATGAGGGATAGAGAACTGATTCTGCCTTCATGTGCTGACTAAAAATAGGCATGAAAAAGAAGTGTGAAAATTAAATAAAACTAATAATGGAAATTAGACGGAATTAATGAGGAATGTTTCAGAAATTCTTTTGTCCTCCTTGTTTATCTCTGAGTATTTAGAGGGTCCCATGACAGTTCAGTGTTTTAGATCCCTCACACAAACTGTAAATGTTTTACCCACTGAAGTAACAATGTTAGGGGAGTTTAACTGGGGGCTTTGTCCCATCTGCTCAGGCTGTGCTGGCTCTTTCCATTGCTTAGGGAATCCTGGGATGGTTTGGGATGAGAAGGAAATTAAAGCTCATCCATTCCCACCCCTGCCCTGGGCAGGGACACCTCCCACTATCCCAGGTGGCTCCAGCCTGGCCTTGGACAATTCCAGGGATGGGGCAGCCACAGCTCCTCTGGGAATTCCATCCCAGCCCCTCCCCACCCTCACAGGGAGGAATTTCTTCCTAAATGTCAACAATGACTTTTTTAATTTACCAAGATTTTGCTGGGGTTGTTGTCACTGTCGTTTAACACACGATGAGGGACTTGTTGACCAGGTTAAACTCCAGTCTCCATCCTCCAGTTGTGGTGCCTTGTCCAGGCAGAGCCACGGTGGAAGTGGGATCTCTCTGGTTTTGAACTTTCCTCTTGTGTGAAGAGAAATAGCTGCAGAGTTTCTCAGTGATTTATGCTCAGACATTTTTCATTAGGGAACTCTTGGGAATTGTTTGAGTGCTATCACACCTTTCTGATTCATTTTTCTCTGGGAAGCCATTTCTGGAAGGCCAAATTACTGGGCAGAGATACCACGAAAAAGGGGGGGTTAGTGATGGGAGAAATAACAAATCCTGATAAGGATGGTTCTTTAGCTGTAATTCTTAGCGATAGAACAATCTCAGATTCTGGTATCTTCCAATTCTCCAGTGGATGAGGGTTCCAATTCTGTAAACCAGAACAAATCTCTGATATCTTTATAGGGTATTATTTAAGTTCCCCCTTGTTCTAAGACTCCAGTGAGCTGGAGTTTGAAGTTTTCCAGGAGGGTTTGCATCTGTTCTGTGCTCCTTTAAAATATGACAGAACAGATGCATTTGTGTGCCAAAAGATTAGTTGGTGGTTTAGACACAAGGCAGGAATTTTATTGCTGAAATTTGTTTTCTGGGATGTAGGTCCAGGAAAGGATTTTCTGGAGAGAGAAGGCACCATAACTATTCCATTTGTAGTCTGAGTGAAAATTACAAAACAAGCTGGGCCCTATTGAGTATTGAACTCATCTTGTTGGAGAAAGAACTCAAAAAAAGAAACAGACTTCTATAATGTAATTACTTCTGTTTGACTTGTGAGTTATGAAGCTCACTGACTTCATCCTTGTTTAATTTAGTTGTGGCAAAAAGAGATGGCACAGACCTGATACCCATTTTTATCAAGGCTGTTATTCTGGTGGGGAATCTGAGCGACTTTTTGTGAAGCTGAAATGGGATAAAGGAGCCTCAGCAGGAAAGGAATGTTAAAGCTTGGACAATGTGTGTGTCTGCTGTACACTGCAATGAAGAAATAAATTTTTTAGAGTTCCTTTTATTAGCAATAAAGGTTATACACAAGCAGTAGTTGAGTGGGAAACTGGAAACACAGATTTTAGACACAGCTATCTTAACACTCCTTGTAAACACTCGGACTGCAACAACCTTGTGTTGGCCTTTTTATGAGTGGAAATTAATTCTTTAAGATTTTATGAGTATTACAAGTCGTTGTAAGTGTTGGTAACTTGTACACAGTAAAAGCTAATGATTCTCAAATATTAAAATTTGGGTTATAAAGAGAAGACTTTCTTGCTGTGGGTTAAATTCTAGTCCAGGCCTTGGTCATTATTGGCCTGGAGGGTGACACTGGCGTTTGGTACTGAATTGTAGTTTGTCTTGGTGCCAGTTCTTTGCAAAATGTGGCTTCTCAGTCTGGATCTTCAATAGAAAACCCACTGAACATCCAGTAAAATCTGTTTTTAGCATTAACAGAAATGATACATTTATAACATGCTTTTAAAACTCCAATAAATCTTTAGCCTTTTCCTTTTGACCTCCTTGAAAAACTGATCAAAGGGTTCTATATAAATATTATTAGCTGATAATTTAAGGGAATATCGTGATTTTTTGAGGAGCTGCTGCTGCCAGTCCCTGGGACGATGATCAGATCAAGAGATATTTCCTTCTAGTGCTGATTTAGCTTTGACTGGAAAGGAAAGCAATTAAGCCAGGCCTGGAGGATTTGTAAGTGTGCACATGTATTCATGGAGATGGCAGTTGGATGACCCACTTTTCGTGGTAGTATTGAAATAGTAACATGTTTCAAGTAAACATCAAATGCCATCCAAACAGTTACCATAGTAATGATAAAAGAAATTTCAATTCAGTCAATCAAATGAATATTCAGTTGATCCAGTTAATTCCCACAAAGGTATTGTGCACTCGTTTCATACCAATATTTGATGACATCCAAGCAGGGATTGCTCTAGAGTTGGCCAACAATTTCTTCTTCTGTAAAACTTCCGTGGTGAAAATGCCATTGTTGAAGTTTGGCCAATTGCACTGGTACTTGAAGGGAGTGTTCAATATTTATTAGTTTTCCAAATCTTCGTGAGAATAGTGGTATAGTTAGTGGGAAGAGACCCCTCTAGGATCTTGAGAAGAGAAGAGTTGTAGCCTGACCTCTTTTCTTTGGAGAAAAGCAACAGCACAGGACTCAATTTGCAGCTGAGTATCCAAAATTGTCAACTCAACCAGCAAATCTCCACAGAAAACTGTCTGGAATGTATGTTTATTTCAGAAAGGAATAAAATAAAGGTGCTTCAAGGATATTTTTAACATAATTTGCCCAAACTTCTGGTGCTTCTTTATATTGGTTTCTTTTCTCCATTTCAAGAAGTGTCCTTGAAGACATAACAAGGGATTAAAAAATGTTGGTAAAAGAATCACTGAGTGTTCCCATTCCCTTTAAAAATTGTGGGTTTTCTTAATGGTTGCTGCTACTGATAAATATTTATTCCCACTTTGAAAAGGAATGCCATTGCCGCTGTCTTCAGGATGTCCTTGAGTACATTTTTAGTGTGACTTTAATCAAATGTCATTTTAACTCCAGTCCTATTCTGCAAATCTCTAGTGAAATTCTATTAATTTTCAATTAAACTTCAAGTAAACCAATTAGCATTTTCATTTCTATGGAGCAACAAAGGCAGAATGTGTAATGAGTCTATCCAGTTGCTCACAGAGGAATAAATGGTCTGGATAGATTTCTCCAGTGTATCTCTCCGTGAAACTTTGTCAAGTATATTACCTTTATCATTTCCTCCTCTGCTTTAGGCTCTAAATTGGATTTCTGGTAGTATACAAAACTGTATTCAGCTCCTTCTTTCCCTTAGCTGTGCTCCAGAGTTTTTTGTCTTCCCTGCAGATCTTTAACATTGCACGAGTGAGTTTTTATCAAAGTCAAAGTGGTGTCTGGCTGAGACAGACACGGTGAAACCCTTCTTGTCCTGAACAGCTCCAGGACCTCAGTTTGACAGAGGGCAGGAGAAGGAATTTTCCCTTTTCATTCTAAACATGTGAATAGAAGTGTCTGAATTATCACAGCTGGAAGCACACTCAGGCCCAGATCGTTTCTGTCTCTAAATCCAGTATTTCATCCTCTCTTTACTTTCTCCCAGTGCTTCCTGCTCCTCACAGACAGACGTGATCCCTGCCTTGAAGAGCTTCATTATAGAGAATATACAGTGCCTGAGAGGGAATCCTGGAGCTCTTCCAGGGTGGGTACAGTATCCTAAACTTTCATCATCCCTTCCAGCCTCTGGAGCTCTGCCTCTCCTTTCATGTGGGGCTGCTCCAATTTCTGGAAGCTCTGCTCCCTTGCCCTCACTCGTGGCAGCTCCAGCGCTTCCCTGACCCTGGGCAGAGCTGTCAGGGGTCAGCAGAAAGTTAATTGCTGCTTTTTGGGCTCTACGAAAAGGATCCACTTAAGCTGCCGTGGAAGTGCAGCTCAAATCCGCGCCGCAGCCAAGCCGGAGTTACGCTCATCTCTTCCAATATCCTTTAAACTTGAAAGCCTGAGAGAGACTCGCCCTGGCTGGGTTTCCTACTGAACACAAGCACTTGAGTGAGAAGCTGCTCTGTGAGGCTTGAGAGGGGCCTGTGCTGTCTGAGGGACCCTCAGTTCCCTTCAGGAACTTCCCACTGTGAAATCCTAATGACAGCGCTCGTTTCGCGGAGGGATGAGCATTTCCACAGAGCTTCCTGCCTCAAATAATGGAGTCCTTTCTGCCTGGAGCAGAGGGGATTTTACCTCACAGAATCACAGAGTTGCTGGGGTTGGAAAAGAATCATTTAGGATGGAAAAGATTTTCAGGATCATCCAGTCCCAGCTGTGCCCCATCCCCTCCTTGTGCCCCAGCCCAGAGCACTGGGGGACGCGTCCATCATTCCTTGGACACCTCCAGGGATGGAGACTCCAACCCTCCCTGGGCAGCCCCTTCTAATGCTTAAAAACCCTTTCAGTGAGGGCTTTTTGTCGAGAAAAACCCTTCTGTGAGGGTGTTTCTGTCTCTGCTTCTCAACACCACAGCCCGTAATTAGAAGGTGATGCTGATTGGCACTCAATTAAGTGAAATTCCCTGGCTTGAGACTTAGATCCAAATATTAGAGGGGGGGAGGGAAAAAAAAAGGAAAAAAAAATGACATTTCACTGTTTGCAGGAGCAAAGAGAATGTTTTCAGAAGCTCCTAAACAAGGCTCAGGGGGACGTGCAGGTCCTTGAGGCGCTGGGCTCATTAAGGTTTTATTTGTCTGTGCTCTCAGGAACCTCGATACTCCTAAAGAGGGACATGCTGGTGTGGCAGGAGGAGTCCTGGCTGTGTTTGGCTGAGCTGGAAGCTGTGGCACTTCCCTGACGTGCCCTGTCTCCCCTCAGCCCTTGCAAACAGCACAGGAGTTAAGTGGCCGTAACTTGTAGGAACAGGAGGAATCATGTTCAACTAAATAGAGCAAAGAATGGGTGTGTTTGGGCAAGAGGAGATTTTTTTGCTGTTTCAGGAGATGAAAGCAGGGAGGAGGAAACCCAGGCTTCTTAATATTCCTGATACAGTGGAAGATAAAATGCAGGAGATGATGTAACCCAGCCTGGAGGGCAGGGGGTGACCAGGTTGGTTGGAAGCTTGAAAAGAAAAACAGAAGAGCAGGGAAAACACTTAATTGAGTCTTTCTGGTGTCCAGGGCAAGAGGAGGCAGCAAAACCCAGAGCAGGGGGTGTGCTCTGGCTGTGGGAATGTGACTGATTGCTGAGGAACCAACAGGCACCTGCTCCAGGTGACAATCCCAATGTCATTCCAGTGGCAACAAGACAATTAGTGAGTTATTCTGGGCAAGTAATTCATGCTGAGCATCACAAAATGGAATCCACGGCTTGGAGGTTGTGTGATCACTCCATTCTTGTGCTTGTATTCCAGTTTTAAGGGCAAAGCACTTAAAAATTTCTTTTTACTCTTATCAAAACTATTCAGTAGCCTGAGGAGACAGAAGGTAGAACAGGCTGAGCTAAAGGTGAGGTTTTAAGGCACACATTTCTCTACATTTCATCTTACTTTTACCCACAGAACTCTGAGTTTAGTCCACTGGAGGGAAAGACTCGTGATTTACACCCCTGGGACTAAGATCAAAATCCTTCTTTAAGAAAGAAGTTCTATGCAAATCTTTTTTCATTTTCTTTTGACACTTTTTTTTTTTTTTTTTTTTGCAGCAGAAAGGCCTGATCAGGGTTATTAATGCTGGAGGTTTATTATTAAGGTTGAAGGATTGACCTTGGGTTAGACAAAAAGCCATTTTCAATTTTCAACCGAATGGATTTTTGAAAGTCTTAATATGAATAAGTTTCCATTATTTTAATAATAATATGTGATACTGCATTGTGTGATATGAAAATATGAGTGTCTTGTGCATTTTAGCAGCTGAGCCAACATCTTATGTTTGAAATTACCTATAAAGTGAAGCATTTTAACTAGAAAGTAAAACATTTTTACTATATAATGAAGCATTTTAAAATGCTGGCCTTGAGCAGAGTAAGAGCATTGCTGTGACCTCTGGTGTTTGAAATTATTATCATTATTATTATATTCATTAACATGATCAACAACGATAATAGTAATAACAACAACAATAATCATAATAATTTCAGACTAATTTTATGGTCCCCTGATGAAAGCAAATGTGTAATTAGAGAGCTGAATTAATTGCGCTGCCCTGAGATGCCAAAAGGCTAAAGGAGTCCCCCAGGGGTGGTGACAAATTGGTGACAGAGCTGAAAATAAAACAGAATTATCTTCACCTCCATGTCTTCCTTTCTCCTCAGGTTTTTCCCGTGTGTCCCAAAGAAAAGATGGTTTTCGGTGGAAAATGTGGCCAAAGAGCTGAAGAGCCCAGAGAGAGCCCCACGTGCAGATCGCTCAGGAAGGTAAGTTACACAAACACACTTCTGGAAAGCCAGTTAATTTCTATAATTGAGGAGACAAATTAGAGAAAACAAAGTGTTGTAATTATAGAAAATCAGCCAGTCCACTAATTGAAGCTACAATCCATCAAGAGAATTTCTGTGTTTGAACACCACACCAACAGTAATTACAAAGGGAAAGCCAGGGCCATGTTTTCCCTTTTACAAGGGCACAAAACATGTGACAGCCTGGACTGTTTTTCAGCTTTTGAAAGTCATGTAAAGGTTTTTTTGAGGTCATACTTTTCTTGTTGCTTAAAGCACTCAGAGCTCTTGGAATAGTGAGTGAGCAGTGAACCCTTGGAAAGGAATTTTTGTTTGGTTTGTGGTCCAGTGGAATTCTTGGTGTGAGCTTTAATAGCTTGTGACAAGTGTCTCATGTTGATTTACAGTGTTTTCCCCCAGATACACTTGAAATATAATTTTCTCAGCAGCACTAATAATAGTTAATTATTATTTAACTTGGTTATATATTAATTATTACTGTAATTGATCATTTTGAATAAATAAGCTCTCAATATGCATTCCTGCAAAATTTTTCTGCTTATTCTTACCACAAGCCAAAATGAGGGGGAGCAGAGGTAGCTCTGCTTAGCTGCAGTTATTTTTGACATGGTGTATAATTATGTCTCTAATTCCATTTAGTTCATGTGAATGCAGTAAATGAGAGAAGCACAAGCACAGCTTCCCCTGTAGGAGTGTCCCAACCTTCTGACTGGAATGCAGGGGATGGAATTTCCACTTTTCCAGGCTGTTCCCAACTCTACAATGACATTAAACCCATTTACACAATCGATGGGATTACTGGTTTCAATGGAAGGGCAGAAGTGAAGGACTTTGGGCAGCAGAGAAACTTCCCAGTGGGAATTCCAGGGAAGAAATACCTGCAGTGGGAACAGAAACTGTGCTGTTCCATGGAAACACTTGGCAAAAATCTGATGTCTAAATAAATAAAATAAATAAAATAATTTGAAAAAAGCTTGTGGGGACTTGCTCAGGTTCCCAGCAGCCAGGATTTTTATTTCCAACACAACCCAAGACTCTCAAAGACAATGCCAAGGCACAGGGGTTGGGGTAAAGGATTGACACACGTGGTTTTTTCCTTGGAAAGCAGCACAAAAGAGAGAGATTATGAACTTCAAAGAGCTGCCTTGGAGCTGGGAATATTTCTACTCATTTTTAAAGACTTCTGAAGGGGATTATTCCAGAGGTGTTGCTCACTCTTCTTCAGGAAATTAGTAAATAAAGGAAGGGCTCTTAAATTGGAGGGTGATGGGTGGAATCATAAAGGAGAGAATTCAGCAGGTGGCTGAGACCAGGGCAAGGTGGATCAGAGTCAAAGTGGAGGGAGAACTTCAGAATATTCTGTTGTTCAGCTCCACAATATATTGATATATTCTTAATATTTAAGGATTTTGGAGTCCTTAAAAAAAGAAAATAAACAAACAACAAAAAAAAGTTTAGGGGTTCTTTGGTGTGTTTTTCCCCCTTTCATTTTTATTAGTTTAGTTGTAGATTGAGAGTTTGTGACTGGATCAGTCCATTCTGGGGGCTTTCTCTTGCCATGGCATCTGACAAAAAGCAGGTTAAATACATTAAAAGCTCTGTTTGCTCAGCAGCTTTCAAAGATACACGGTTGGGAATTTTTGGGGAGGGAGGGAATGCTGGCAAAGGCTGAAGGAATGTTGGGTTTAGTCATTATTTCTGATTGGATGTGTAGAAAGAGTCAGTTTTAGGCAGGAGTTTTTTCTGTAATTCTGAAAACACTTGTGCAAAAAAACTCCCTTTTTTCTGTAATTCTGCAAACATTTGTGCAAAGCAAAAACTCTCAAAGTGCAAAGTCCTGAGGAACTAAAACCCCAAGAAAACCAGGCCATTTTTTGACTGACTTTTGCAATGGCAGCAGAATTAGGCCACTGCCCAACAGTTTTGCAGAGGATTTTATTGAAGCCTTCTGAGCTAATTTGAGTGACCTTATTCAGTATCTCATTTCACCACCACTTCCATTTAAATCAGCAGCAGAGAACATGCTTTTAAATTTCTTTTTTTCTGATGTATTTATTAGCCTTGAACCACATAAATCTCTTTGTCCTTGTATTTAGTCCATGCAAAGTTGGCATGAAAATATCCTGGACCTGTTGAGTGACTTTTTGCTGCACCACTTTCATTCCCTGGCACAATTTGGCTCCATCTCCTCTCTCTGGGAAGATTCATAGTTGGAAATTTTTTGTGGTCTCTGTGTTTCTTTTGCCCTCACTATTTTTGATGTATCTACAGAGAGAAATGGGCAAAATGTGCAGCCATTCAGTGAAGGCTGAATCTTATTTTAAGAAGAGTTATGCAAACACATTTCACTTTTTCCTGAATAAATGGATATTCAGATAGGGTTGAGTTACACTGACTCGTCCTGCAATGTGAGCAGGGGGGTAAAAGCAGGAGAATAAAAAAAGCAGGGATGATAAAAGTGCCATTTTTTTTCCTCTTAAAAACAAAGCTGTTTTACACTTGGCCACAAAGCCCTTTTTGGTAATATATATTTAAAGTGATTTAAGAGTCCTTTAGCTTTTTAGGGGTTTATTGCAGGATTTCTGGAGCAGTTTTTGTGGGGTTTGAAGAAATGAAAGATTGTCTGTGGTGTCTTCTCCACTCCTGAACTATCAGAGTCTTTAATGTTCTTACTCACAACAGCCCTGGGAGTTGGGAAACTCCCATTATTCTTTTCCCAATGAAGAACTAAGGAACAAAGAGGCTCAGAGTGAGATTTTCTCTTTAGGCTTCTTGCCTTGGTTGCGGGGGGGGGGGGAATTGTGTTATCCAAGAGTCTTCTCTGTTTGCATTTCAGCTCATTAGTGGTGAAATAGTAATTGGGGCGACATCTAAATTCCTTTTAAAAATAATTAGGAAGCTCAGTGAGTAAGGAAAGTTTTGGTTAGAGTCAATGAAAGTGGTTTTAATCCCTGGTCTGAACTCTTTTTGCAAAAGTTAAATGGAGTCTGAACTGCTTTTGAGAGGGAATCATTTGGATTTAGTGGGATTAAGTGCTATGATGCCTGGATAACACACCAATGCCTTTCCTTCAAAACCTGAAATAATTTAAACTGGGGTTTTTTTCCTCAATGTAGAAAGAGAAGACTGAAAAACTTGACAGTGGATGTCAATATTCCTTTGGGTCATTTCCTTCCAGGCTTGGAGGGGAACAAAACCTGCCCCTCCTCTGCTCCAAAACCAGGCTGTGCTGGACTTAAAGTGACTCAACTCTGCTCGGATTTGTTGGGCTGGGGAGGCAAAGCGAGTGTCCATTTGGGTGCTTGTTCCCAGGAAGCAGAACCTGCCTGGTTTGAGCTGCTGTCCTGTAAAAATGGCTTCTAAAGCTGCCAGGGTGTGGAACCACCACATTTACATCTCCCCCACTTAGAAAAATATGTATAATAAATAAAATAATATAAAACTCATTTTTCCCCTACCTTTCTCACCCCTATAATTTGATTTTACACCTCCAATGGAGCCCTGGTTTCAAGTGGGATTTCTTGTAACTAATAAACTCTATAACCAGCTTATGGTTTTCATTATATATGGCTTGAACTTTTCTGCATTTTTTTTCTGACCCAGAAACAAAAAAAGCTTTGGCTCTGCCTGGAGTCTGAGAGCACTGAATTACTTCAGAGTCCCAGGAAGACATTTTTTTCCCCAGGTCAGCAAATGCTTGTAGGTTTTGATAGATATTCTCAATTATGTCTCCAGAAATGAATTATGAGTTGTGGAAGGAGCAGAATATACACACTCAGAGTCCTTGGGACATCCAGCTGAGCAGCCCCAGGGCTGTTCCTGAAAGGAGAAAGGTCCAAGAATCAGGAAAATTTCAAAAAAGCCTCGTTGTTTGCACTGGCAGAGCTGGGGAGGTGCCTGTCGGGTGTTTTGGAGGTGTGTTCACCTTGGCTGGGACTGTGTTATCAACGTGTCTTTCTTAAAAAAAACTGATTTCCATCAAAATGTGACTTCCCAGGGGAAATGACTCCTTGTAAACATGCTTTGGTTTCCTTCAGTACAAACGAAAAACCCCTTTTTGCAGCAGACAGACCTGCAGCACCTTGTGGTGTCCCTGGCATGGGTGAGACTCCAGAACTGGGAATTCCTGTGCTGGGGCTCTCCTTCAACCTGTTGATCAAGTCAAAAAAAACTTAGTTTTATTTTCAATTTATGCAGTGGAAAAAAAAAATTAAATAAAATTTCTTATTGGCTTTCAGATCCACTAATAAATATTGGTTTGGGCTGATTACAAATGACCCATAATATACTGTTGCAGTTCATTATATACCTGTATGATAAACCCATAATATGCACATACCAGGTAATAAATGTCTGACTAATTACTTGTTAAGGCTGATTTTGTTTTCCAAGGGACTCTGAGAAAACTAAGAATCAAATTGCCATAAATTTTCTGTTCTGTTGAATGTTTTACCTTAAGAAACCTGTGGTTTTATGCACAAAATTTCCTTTTTTTTTTTTTTTGGAGATGTGTGGAAATGTCCCTTGCAGGTCAGTCAGACTGTGTGGCATGACTTCATTCTTTTTGCTGCTGTGACTGATGTTCAGCTGGGGAGCTGTGTGGTAACTAAATAATTTAATATCCTAGTGAGCACCCAGAGAGAGGTGCCAATATTGGGAGACTTTGGATTGATTTTGTGGGGCTTTCCTTGAATTTTAGCTCAAGCTAATGGTGAGAGGGAAGGGAAACCAAGCTGCTTCTGAGAAAGGAAAATGCTGAAATTGGCTGTTCTTTACAGTAGAGATGAGAGCATTGTCTTCATTAGCATTTGGTTGCTTTCTCTTTAATTTGCAGCCCCTTTCCAACCTTCTCCTTGGGAAAAAAACCCACAAACAGATCTTTTACACTGAGGTTGTAGTTCTGTTCTTGCTGCTTTCCTCTGGACTCTTGTCTTGATGTGCAGCATCTCTTGGTCTGTAGCCAAATTCTTCCTGGTGAGGGACAGAGTTGGGTGACTTCAGCTTTTGGGGTCAGGATATTCCAGCATGGAAGAACTTTAAACAGAAAAGTCCTTGATTTGTGAAACTTTGGACACTTGAAGTGAATCAGAGCTTCCAAGAGCCTTTATTCTTGTTAATATTTTGGCTTTATGAGCATTATTTTTATTTCTTCCTATGCTTCCAATGCAGCAGGAGGAAAAAAAATAAAATAAAATATGGTCCTTCGAAAGAAAATGGGAGCAATTGAAGTTACATTATTTGTGCAAGCCACAGCCTAAAGCACTATATTGGTTTTAAAGCAGGTAGTGCCTTATGCAAAGATTAAGAACACTTAAATGGAAGTAGAGCAGCACAGTTAAGGAACACAGTTTTAGCAGCAAAAGGTGGGTTTTATGAGGATTTATTTTACATTCCTAACACTTATTACACTGCTCAGCAGTGCAGATCGTTGGGGCACTTTGCAGTTCCATTAAAGGGACAGAATTTCAACAACAAGAGTGTGAGAGTGTGAGACAGGGCTGCTGTTAAATCCTGGGATATTGAACAGGGAGTTTGGAGCATGAGAAGAAAAGCTGCACTAAGTTCTCCCTGCTATTAAAGCTCTGCAGAGGTTTTTGCTCTGATCACTGGTGAGGTCTGAGGGAACTGAGCCTGTTTGGGAATTCAGCTGGAGCTTCCAAAATGAGGTTATTTCTGGGCTCTTCATGCTCCACGGAACAGTTGCCTCCTGAGGAGAAAATAAAACATCTCAGGGGTTTCAAGCAGCATCGTTGATGATGCTGTGGCCAAAAAGTCTCATAATTAGGTGGTTTACCTGAACAAGGAGGGAAGGAAATACCCACAGTCCAAGTCAATAGCACAGGCTGGGCCTGGGAGAAAATGAACCATATTTGGGCTCCAAGTGAAAAGGGGGAAATTTAGGTTAAAATACGGAAGGGATTCTTCCCTGTGAGCCTGGGGAGGGGCTGGGATGGAATTCCCAGAGAAGCTGTGGCTGCTCCATCCCTGGGAGTGTCCAAGGCCAGGCTGGAGCCAACTGGGACAGTGGGAGGTGTCCCTGCCCATGGATGGGGGGTGGGAATGGACGGGCTTTAAGGTCTCTTCCCACCCAACCCATTCCATGATTCCATGATCTTTTGGATCAGCTGCAGCTGTATTTCTGTTCATGGGATCACTCTCAAGAGCTGCAGACACTCGGTGCGGAGAAAGTTTTGGAAATCAGTGGGAAAAGCCACTGGTAACAAACCCAGTAAAGTGCCAACATGTTTCTTCTGTAGGAAACTTTCAGCCGAATAAACTGACTGCCAAAAATTCCTTTCATACAATAACCAACAGAACCAATAAACCCTCTTTTGCCCAAGTTTCGATTTGCAGCACTTAAAAGTTCCATGTTAATATCCTTGAAAGTGTATTTTGGGAATTTCTACTGACTATGGAAACATGGAAAAGCTTTCAAGCTCTGGGCATTCCTGGGTTTTGTCCTGGCAGTGCCATGTACAACTGCCTGTTTTAGCCACAGGAAAGGTTTTCTGTGGAGCTGCAGAGGAGTGAAATGAATTCCATGAATCCCCAGCCAGGATGCTGGTTATGCTAATCAGCTTAACCCCCTTAATGACAAGGAATGCTAATTGTTTTTAGGTGGGAGTAGGTGCTGTTTGAAGGAAGATTGAGACCACGGATTATTTTGGACATCTGCAAAGTTGTAGTGCTACAAGTCATCCTTTTCTTTCTGTTCAGTTGCTTGTCTGAGTGTGTCTAGATTTAAAAAAAGGAGGGAAAACCCTGCCCACCACTGAAGGCTTCAGTTAATCAGAACTTGATTACAATAAGAGCTCGGTAATCATCACACGGTGTTGTTAATTATTAGAAAGATGATGTTGTGTGTTGAAGTAATTGCAATAAACAGCCCAGCTGGAAAAAAAAAATAGTTCAGATTTTTCAGCCACTAAAGTGAAGACTTTGAGCTTGTTTCTGTCTTTGTGTGTTAATTGATTCATTGAGAATTAATTTCTTATTTTGAGGCTATGGAAACACCTGGATAAGTACATCAGTTTTAGACACATGAGAAAAGGATGTTCTAATTCCTCAGTCTCTGGGCTCCATTCATATAGTCAATAATATCCTGTGTTTCTCCTGGTTATTTAAGGTTTTTCCCCAGGTTTGTCCCTTTTCCAGGTGAAATCAGGTGATCCTGGTCACACTCTGGGTTCATGGCAGAGCCAACAAAAGTCTCAGGAGCTTTTGGAAAAAACTATTTCAGAAATCTTAGGACCTGGGCATTTTGCTTGTCCTTAAACTCTTATTTTTACACTTACCTTCGTTTCAGGACTCCTGGATAATTAAAAATTATTAATCATCTCTTTAGTCAGCAACAAGGTTCTCTGGTGGATTGGGCATTATTCCTGCCTCCTTTTCCTTGTGCCTCAGTGTCCAACCCTCAGATATTGAGGTGAAACTCTGCTTTTCAGGCTGATATTTTACACCCCTCCTAAATTTTGCCATAAACGTGGTCTACCAGGAGTGAGAAATAGATACAATTTTTTATTTTATATCTTCACAAATGGGTATTTTCATTTTAAGGGAGATCACTGGATAGAGCTGAAATGCTTTGGAAAAGAAGCTGCTTCACAGCAGCCGTGAGATGTGGGTTCAAGGCACAGCTTGGGGAAGGATCTCCTGATAAATCCTGATAAATAGGATTTTATAGGGGTAGAAATAGGATTTTTTTAGGAGTCTGGAAGTGTCTGTCCAGGTTTTAATCTGTGCTCTTGAAATGGGATTGGGTAATTAATAAAGCTCCTGTTCCTCTGCTCTTTGTATGGCAAATAAAAAGTCTGGATGGGGTGTGGGATGCTGGCAAAGAATTCCAGAGGTTTCATTCCTTAGGATTTACTCACATTTGAAGCAAAATGCTCAATGCTGGAAGTTGTGTTGGAAATATCTCCCTGAAATGTGGGATGTGGACATTTTAGCCTTGATATGATGGAATTCCTGATCTCAAAATTCCAGGAAAATGTCCTGGGAATGGGAACATCCAACAGCTGGGGCTTGAACAACAAAATTATGGCTGGGTGCCATCTGAAATCAGCTGTAAAACTTCTTCCTAAGTAGAAACATTCTGCTTTTCTTCTCACCATGATTCCAAACTCTCTTCGTGTTCACTGATAGATGGCAAAGTAAAATATTGAATCAGCTCATCTTTTATGACCTCAGCAATAATAAAAGAGCTCATCTCTGTCACATTAGAATGTTAAAATATATATTCAATATAGCTCATAAATTAAAAGATTTTTGCAGGTGTTGGGTTTCAGATTGAAAAAGTAGAGGGAAAAATTAATTGGCTTTTTTTTGAACCTTGAAATGTGATGGTCCAAGTAAATGTTAAACCCTTATGTGCAGATATAACTTGGATCAGTAATTTAGTTGGTCCATTTTTAATATCAAAAGGACACAGACAGTCTTTTTTAAAGAAATGGTATTGATTTACACAGTAAGCACAAAAAAAACCCCAAAACCCTGACAAATAATTCAAATTTGTTGGGTCTGTTTGAGCTGCCCTGAATGTGCCTCCTCTGGAATTACAAGGAATGGAAGTAGAACTGATTTTTGATGTCTTATTAGTCTTTACTGGCAAAACTAAAACTTTTTGCTTGGAGAAGAAATTGTTCTAAATAGTAAAATGTTTCTAAGAGTTGCAATGCACTGCACCAGCAAATTATTAATTGCATTTTGAGATTAAATGTTGCCTAACATTTTCAAGAAGCAATTAACCCATTTCATGAGAGGATTTAATGAAATCTTGAAAATCTTTCCAGAGTCATTCCCAAAGTGGCCCAAAATTCTGCATTTCTTGAGTAAAACTTTGAAAACTTCAGTCTTCCCTACAGTTATTTCTTAATTTATGACAATATACAAGTAAAAGTTTGAGGCCTTCAATTCTCCCATACAGGCATTTCTTAAGTTACAATCCTATTCTTTTATTACAAGAGGGGGTTTTGTGGGACAATTTCATCTCAGTTTAGAATTGACCAACAGAGAGCTCTGTATTTGACCTGAGTTTAAATCTGAGAGGAAAATTGGCCTTTTCAAATATTAAAACCAATATAAAATGACTTGAAATAGATGCTGTGGTGATGGGACTTTTTCTTTAATAATAAAGTAGATTTTTTTTTCATGAAGCTCAGGCATAGAAACAAAATACTCCAGCTTTTGGTTAATGAAATTGTAAAAGAGCCAAATGCATGTGGGGCAGTGTCTTTTATGGGATAAAACAGAAGGTTTTGCAACTACAGATCTGTGGCTATGGGAAGAAAAATCAAGGTTTGGAGGGGTTTATTATGCTGCTAATCCACCCAATTCCTGTCTTACCTCTCCATTTATGCTGCCCTTATCTCAAGGGCACTTCAGTTTTTATTGTAATCCACATACTTGGCCATATGGATAAATTATCAATTTTATTTGTTGTTTATTTTATTTATTTATTAATTTATTATTTTTTTAATTTATTGGTTCTGTTGGTTAATGCATTAATTGTTAAATTATCACCTTGCAGTGAGAAAAGAAAAATCCCCCTCGGTGTGGCAGGTCCTCGACATCAGGCCTGAACCTGAGTTTGGTTTTTGAGGGGGGAAAAAACCTTTATGAACAATATTCTGTTGCTCACTCTTGGTGAGGAGGGTGAAGACAGTCATATTTCACTTCCAGACACTTAAAAGCTGCACGAAATGACAACCAGGACTTTTAGAAATGGACGTTGCTGCTTTAATATGAGAAATGTTCTCAGGCTCTAAAGAAGTAATTCCAGTTCAGATTTTATCTGTGAAGGGCCTATTAGTTTTTGGGTTTTTTTTTTTTTTGGATTGCTGGGCCTGTAGTGGGATTACACAGCAAAGCAGAGAGATTGTATTTGTCAAAAATGACGGTTTTCCCAAGGAATCCGTAGAGCAGGAGCTGGGGAAGGATCAACTTGGCTTGCCATTATTGGAAAAACAGATTTATTAAGCGTTTAGAGGAGTGCTTACACTACAAGATAAGGCTGGGAAGGACAGGGCAATAGGCCAGAGTGAAAGGGAGCTGAAAATGCATCTTTTTGGGGGAAAAAGGGAACAAAAGTTGAGGAAGCAAGAGCTCCAGTGCTGTGGGAGGGAACATCAGCAGCCAAGACCAAGGTGTTTGTTCCAGTTAAATTCAGACTAAATCTTTCTAATGCCCAAGCAGTGCCCTAGGCCTGGTTTATAGCCTTGTGTTCCCTGAGAAAAATCAAGTTGAGCTGAATTATTTCAATAAAAAGCCTTTTCAAAGGGAAAATGGTGTAAAATCCAGGCTGGGTGACCTGTGTTTGCCCAACCCTCACCTCCTCTGTATCTTCTCATCACCTGGACAATAAGAAAGGCAATATATTCATACAGGAAATCTTGTGTATGGTTTTTTTACCCCCTTTTCTGAGGAAAGCAATAATTCCATGGTGAGGAGCATTGAGTGGAGGGAGCTGTGTCATAAATGCCAGTGCAATGCTCTGAGTTCTGCAGCCTGATTTCCATCAGCATTTCTGTTCCCCCCAGTCAAAAAAATCCTGGGATTTTCCCAATTATTGCACTGGCCAAGTGCATTGCAGACTCTCCCACCCTGTGGGGTGGGAAAATCATTCCCCTCATGTGACAGACCCAGAGTTGAGACTGGAGGGAATCAGAGCCAACATCTGCATTCCCTCAAAACACAAATGCCCTGGAACAGGGAGCAAACTGGAGCTTAATGGGATGCCAGTTAGAAATGGGCCCATCTGAAACTAAATACAGACAAACCCAGCATTTGTTTTAAAGGAAAATTAAAGGAGCTTCACGTCTCCATGAGGATCTGGTTGTTGATCTCCTGTAAATGGGACCATGTCCCTCTCTCTGCCCACCCTGCCTTTCCAGACCCTGCAAACCCCACCTGTGGGAATGAGCTGGGTTTCATTTTCCACCAATTATTCACTTGGCTGAAGCTGCTGTTGGCAGTTGGGTGTGCACAGATCAGCAATAATTCGGGGCAGATGTTTGCCTGCTCACCTGAGAGCAGATGGGGAAATTGCACGTGTGCTGGGTGATGTTTGATATTTGCCTTGCTTGTCTTTCTCAAGTACTGTGTCATAGCATGGATTTTGCTCTTCTGCTGGTGATTTTTGCTTGTATGTGAATCAAACAACCCTGGACATGAAACACTTTCCCTTTCTTTTAATATTGTGGGGGTTGATTGGATTTTTTTCCCCCCTTGGAAAATAAGCCTGTTTGCCACAGATTGTTTGGTTGTTGTTTGCACTCACTGTAGTGTCTACTTGAGGGAGGTGGGAAAACTGATTGTTAATGAAGAGTAAATTTAAAATAGTAAAAAAACAGTGCTGTGTTGAGCAGTTGTGGGTATCCATCCAGGGGCAGGTAGGGACAGGACAAGGGCAGTGGCTTGGAACTGACCCAGAGCAGGTTCAGATGGGATATTGGGAAGGATTCCTTCCCTGGGAGGGTGGGGAGGGGCTGGAATTCCCAGAGAAGCTGTGGCTGCCCCATCCCTGGGAGTGTCCAAGGCCAGGTTGGAGCCACCTGGGATAGTGGCAGGTCTTGGCTGGGCTTGTAGAGCTTCATAAAATGGATGATCCCCTCCCTCTGACCAGGGTTTTTAGGCACATTTATGCAGCACCTCACAGCTGCTTCTGCACAGACTGTTACAAGAGGAAATTCCAGAGCCTGGGGAATTAAAGCTCCCTGCGCTGGTTTGATGGATGGTCCTTTTATCAAGTGCTGTGTTGGTACTTGTGCACACAACATACAAAGTATCACACGCATTTTCCAATTGAATGCCTCTTCTCAGGGAAGAAAATCCATATTCTCTGCTCAACAACGTGGACCAAAAGTCTAATAAAGAGTAAAAAAAAGGAATGGAGTAGCCAGGGATTAGCAGACAGTGCATTATGTTGATTACCCACATTGTCTTCAGCTTAATAAATTCTATTTTGCTGTAAGTCAGTTCAATTGTGTGTGAAAATAGAGAAGGTGGAAAATGAGACTGAACAAGAGGGTTAAATGACAGTGTGCCATTCCAGAAGCAATTAAAAGCAAAAAAAACCCCAATCCTTGAGAAACAGAAAAAAGGAGGTTTTGAAGTGTAAAATAAAAGCCACAATTCTGTTTTAATGTGGGAAGTTAAAATGGTCTGTCCAATGCTCATCATTAAACCCACACAAAGGGAGTTGATGAAGAACTTGAGAATGTCTCTTGTGGCACTTGCAACAATGCAACATTGAGCAGCCACTGAGGATGGGAAAAGAGGGAATAGCAGGAATTCCAAGTCATGATTTTGGCATCAGAGAGCCCAGATTAAGATCCCTGAGACTTGCCCAGATTTGGTTCCTGCTCTGGCAGCTCTGTCTGAAGTGAATCCCCCTTGAATTTGTCTTGACTCCTCACAATAACCTTGAATCCAGTATTTCAAGAACTGTTTGGAAGGCTCAGTTAATATTCCCCCCTATTTATTGATCTGCTTGGATCTGCGTTGGGAATGATGGAATTTTCAGCAGACTGCAAGAAACCTGAAAATGCACCAAACATCTCAATGGAACACTCTGATGAGGGGAGGGAGGGAGGAGTCAGGAACAAAGGAAAGGAAAAGGCATGGAAGCAAAACCTTGCAGTGTAGCTGAGCTGTTTATCTTGTACCCTGTTAATCATTTTATTTCTCTGTTGGTGTCAGGAATTGACCCCAGAACTCTTGAGCATCCAGAACTCCAGCTGGAGCCAATGAAGTGCTCAGACACCTTGGAAAGGGGGGCTGGTACCTAAGCAAGGAGTGTCATCTAGTGGTTAAAGAGAAAGACCAGGAAAACAGGACTCCTGGGTTCTATTTTATCATTTACTACCTACTTGGTGGTTGATGAATTTACCTGAAAAACTCATTTCTCTGGAGGAAAGAAGGAGGCAGAGGAGGAGGATGACAACAACTTTTGGCCCAACCGACTTTTCACTTCCAAAAAAAACAAAAGGCTGAATGTGGAAGATGTAGTGTCACCATCAGGATGCTTTTGTGCAGAAAACTCAATCCTGTTCCAGTAGACATGGGGAGAATTCCTCTGGTCCATCTGTATTTAAATGTGACCAGAACAGTGTTGAATTTGGCAGCTTTCTGTCCCACAAAGTGCCAAATGCAGGCCCAGGCTGAGGAATGTTCTTGTCAGCCTGTGTGTGGCTGATGGAGCACAGCCAGAGCTGCTTTGTGGACATTTATTCACCAGCTTAAAAGCAGTTTCTGGGGGTTCAGGAGGAGTTTTGTTCATTGCTAACGATCATTCCCACTGTCAGCACTCAGTGGAGAACCTCCCAGCTGCACCTTTTGTTTCCATCAGCTCTGCTCAGTGTTATCTCCTGGCAGCACCAAACTGGGATGAAGGATCCTGTGGTAGAGCTGAATCCCCAAAAGCTTGAACAAGGAGCAGTTGGGAGAAGAGGAATATTGTCACGGATTTCTCCTTTCCATGACAGCCCTCTGAGAGGGATCTCAGCCCCTGCAGCACAGCTCCTTCAGGGCATTTTTTGGACACCTGGTGTTGTTGTGCACCTTGTCCTGTGGGCTGCTTGAAGGAAGGCAGGACAAGACCAGCACCATGTGTAGCTCAGAGTCATCACCAGCCTTTCTCCCTGCATTTGAAGGTTCCCACTGGACAATTATGGCCCAGCTGAGCTGCTGACAACTGGTGGCACCAAGGAATGAGCTCTGTCCCTGCATTCCAATCTCCACTGCCACTGGGATGGCTCTATCTGGGGCAGGTACTCTGTGTTTCCAGGCTTTGCTGACTCCCTGTGCTGGGAATATTTCACTGGCTCAGAGGTTCCATTAATAAACAGCCTCTGCAAAGAAATGGTACCTGTTGGGGACACCTTTGTATCTTAGTCCTCAGGTGCCACATATGGGACTTCTCAAGCTGATAAATCTCCACAGCTCTGAATCTGGGAATTACTCCTCTCATGTTGCTCAGTGACCTCTTGCAACCTCAGAATCATGGAATTCTTAAGGTTGGAAAAGACCTCTAAGATCAAGTCCAACCATTGTGGTCATCACTGGACCACCTCCTCACCTTGTTTGGACACTTCCAGGGATGGCAACTCCCCCAGTTCCTTGGGCAGCCTGTTCCAAGGCTTTACAACCCTTCCCATGAAAAGATATTTGTCCCAATATCTCACCTAAACCTCCCCTGGCACAACTTGAGGCCATTCCCCCTCATCCTGTCCATGGCCAAGAGCACATGAGGATTGCCAGGGGAAGGCTCCAACAATTCCAGGATGTGTTTCTCCACCTCCTGCTCTGCAGGAGCTTTCCTTGCCTGCCTGATCCCTGTGTTCCAGGGCAGCAAAGACATTTTTTTCCTGGTTGCTAAGCCAGCATTTGGCTGTGGAACACGGGGAGCAGCACAAAGGGCAGCTCCTGCCAGGCTGGTGTTAACATTCTGCTCAGCTCAGCCTTACATCCACCATTATAATTCTCTGTTAATTACATAGTGTTGATTATAGAACTACTTAGCAGTTCCTCCTCTTTTAATGAGCACAGCTGTTTTCTGTCCAGCTTCAGCAGGGAAAATTTCCCCTCTCTAATTTAAAAGTAATGCACTCAAAGAAAACTCCAGAGGCCTCTTTGGCTCGTGCTGGTTAATGGGTTTGAACATCCGTGGAGCCCCCAGGCTTCCTTCAGCCTGGAGAGCACTTGTGGCCCTTCCCTCTTTAATGAATCTTTATAATTAATGGCCTTTATTAATAGTGTTACAAAACTCAAAGCCCCCCTTGTAAAGAAAACCCTTTTATTAAGGCAGACTGGTGGAGTCTGGGCTAAACTGGATCCACACACTCTGGTCACTCTTTGACCCAATGCCTTCTACAAAAAAAGCTCCAAAAGAGTTGTTGGTTTTTGTTTTTTTCTGCCCAAAACTCTGCAAGGAGTGAGTGGCAGAAAGATGGATTTGGTTGTGCCGAGGTTGGTGTGAGTTACAGCTCTCCAGGAGACAGGAGAGTTCCCATGGGCTGGAGAGCAGAGAGGACGAAGAGCTGGAGCATCAAAGCACAGGAGCAACACCAAGATATTGAACAAAGACCTGCAGGTCATCCCTTGCCCTCAGGGTCGTGCCAGACAAGCTGCAGCAGTGACAGAAACACCTTCAAGAGCTTGCTGAGAGCTCAGCCTGGTTTAACGAGCTGCCAAGGCACCGCAAACCTTTGGGGCAAGGCCAGTCTTCCTTTGGAAAACATGTGTTTTGTCAGAATCAAAACATTTCCCGGGAAGATGCAGGCTCAGATAGAGTTCTAGGTGGAAGAGTTGTCAAAACAAATCATTTCAACTTTCTGCTTTGTTTTTCACAAGCCCAAGTTCATTCCACTGAGATTTTTTTTTACCTGTTAATTTTTCAGGGCTGTGACAAGAGGCTGGGGTGCTTTGATGCTGCTACAATACAGCCACTGTGGCCTGAAGAGGATGCTCAACAAGTTAAATTTTTATTTATTACTCTTATTTTGGGTCTACCAGCAGATTGGAAGATGTGACAGGTGGGAGGAAAGGCTGAGGCAGGAGCTGAGCAGCAAGAATTGAGCTTTATTTCCTGACCAGAGGCCCATTAGCTCTGCTTTTTGGTCCTCTCTTCTAATCTCCAGATCTGGGCCCTTCTCAACCTGTTAATTCGACCCTACTGACAATAGTTTAAAAATTCAATAGGTGAGAAATACTTGGACAAAAGATTGAATAATCTCCGAGGGCTGCAAGTTGTTTGTCACCACCTGAAGGAGTTTTTGTTGTGCTTTTAAAACACTCCTGTCGTCCCAACATGTATTAATTATTTATTAGCCTTTGGACCCTCCAGAGGTGCAGCCTGAACACAAACTGTTTGATCTGCTATTGAGAGCAAGAGTCTTTTCCTCGAAAAAAACGATGATTTATTTAGTTGCTCTCCATTTTTAAGCCCTGCACAGATAAATGTCTCTTTAGCTCAAGTGTCCTTTTGTCTCCTTACAATGTTTGATTATAAACACACCTCGAGCTGTTCCCTCAGGGGGTCTTGTTCAATGAATCCTGAGTGATATTGTGGTAATAATGTTCATTCTTTGCATTAATAATTGCACTGAATGTCTCCTGATCAGCAAAACATTGCATTTTTTGGTGGTTTCCTTGCTGTGCTGTGTGTTTTATGCTGACACTGCTGGTTTTCTGTTCTCCCTCTGATTTATTTTATTTTTCCAGCACTTGTGCCTCTGGGTAGTAACAGCTCTTGGGTTAAAGGGATTTTTAGGATCAGCTCCTCCATCAGACAGGGAAAGACACACTGAGCATTGGTATTGACTCCCTGCAGTTCCAGGGCACTTCTACAAAACCAGGAATTTCCAGAGGCAGTTGCTTCAGGCAACAAATTATAAAGACTCTGAGGTAAAACGGTTGGGAAAGAGAGAGTTTCTAGGATTAAACATCTGTTAGACCTATTTAAAACCAACCCCTGTCACTGTGGCAGTTGGGTGAAGGTGATTTAGTGTTGGGTTTTGTTTTATTTAATAACTATTTACATAATTCCATTGGCTTTGCTGGTTCACAGATTGATTCTGGCTCACTGATTTAACTAAATTGATTTGTAATATTCAATATTTGCATTCACTAATGCTCAGCCAAACAGGGATTCCTGAGTTTCAGGTGGAACAACTTTCTGTCCCTGCTTTTTTTGGGTCTGATTGAGCAAGAATTTTTTGGTCCTGCGAGTTGTTCCCATTTTGAGAGCAAACAGAGAAGAGTCAGGTATTTTTTCTGTAATCTTTTTGGATTACAAAGGATGTTCCAGCATCCCTAAGGAAAACTGCAGTCAAACATTAAAACATTTATTATTAACACTTCACAACCTCTTTTTTTTTTTTGAGTCAGCAGTAACCAAAAAGTTCTTTTAAGCTTTTCTCATTTCGAGTTTGCAGTCTGCTTATGTTGTGTCACTTGTGTCCTGTGAACCAGTGAGGATGGGGGAATTTCTATTTCATTTTCATTGAAACAACCAAAATTACTGAATTTAGGGTGGGTTTAAACCCCAAACCAGAATGACTGAAGTTAAGATGGGTTTAAGCCTCAAGATATAAAATTCTGATGTGTCCTGAACATTTACAGCCTCTGGGAATGAGAGGGAAGAGATTATCCAGGTGTTAATTTGCCCCAAAATCAGACTGGATTTTGTTCCAGTTCTATGAAATTAAGACATTTTTTTGATTTCTAATCCAATGCCTTTACCATGAATTATTCTTTCTTTGCTTTTAGAGGTGATTGTTCATGTGGATTTTGTATTCCTGAGCAGTTTGAATTCCTCCAGTGCTCTCCTGGTATTTTACAAATGAAGGGAGGGGCGTCTCCATATTTCTCCTGGTGCTTTACAATTGTGGGGGTGGCATCTCCCTGCTGTAAGTGAGGAAGATGAATCACAATAATCCCACAGATTCTTTTTTGTTATTTATTTTTATAGGTGAGGAAAGTAAATCACAGTAATCTCACATGGGGGTTTTATTATTTTTTACTTATTACTGGTCCTTTACATTCACTACAAAACTTCATGGAGATTCTTTTTGTTGTATTGACAGGAGAATTAATTTAGGTGTTGGTTCATTTATTTCATATATTGCTGACTACCACCACTACCTTCTAGTTTGTGTGTTCAAAATTCATGTTTATTGACTTGTATTTGACCAAGAGAACCAAGAAAAGGTGAAAAAATTCCCACTGAGCATCCTCCTCCCAGGAGGAAACCACAGTGACACAAACCACAGCCCTGCAGCTGCAAAGAAGGTCAGGAGCAGCTTTTACAGAACCTGCTACATGGATTTCCTGGGCAAAAAACACGTCTGTGGCTGAAAATCACTTCTTAACCTGGTCAGCTTCGAAATAGAGCTGGAAATTGGGTTGTGTAGCCCTTGAATGGGGCAACTTCCAGTTTGTTGGTTGACTTGGAAGCCAGAAAGGGAAAGAAAGACCAGGGTGTGTGTTCTCCTGGACGAGCTGAGGGTGCAGGATTGCTCTGGACACTGGAAGGAGTGGGGAGGGACAAAAATATGGTCCCAGGTGAGAGCCCTGGCTCAAAAACCCAGAGCCTTTGTGGGAAGCTGTGGAGCCCTTCAGCTCTGAAGCAGCCAGAGCAAGAAAAGGTCCTTTGGATCTTTCTGTGCCTTCTCCAAGCCTTTGTCTCTCCCTCTTCCCTTCAAAGCAGCAATTTTTCTTTGTGCCTTTTTACTTTTTTCCCCTTCTCTCAGTTCTGCTCAGCAAAGGCTCCCTGGGGAGCCCGTGCAGGGTTGAACTTGGCTCACACAGCCAGGAAGAGCCTGAGCTCCGTGTCTGTACAAATGTCCAGGATAAACTGCTGTATTAATATTTCAAATGACTTCCTAATACAGTGTGCACTGTGGCAGGGAGCCAGGCAACCAGGTTTTCCTGGTGAAATCTGCCTTCTCCTTGGAATATGCAGCAAAAACCTGGTTATTTTTAAAACTCTGATGTGGAAAGAGCAATGTTTTCTTTCATGGAAAGCCCCGACACTCTTCTTTTGGCCTTACACCAGTTTTGTTCCTACTTCTGGGGAACGATGCCCACAGTTTTTGGGTGGAATGCTGGAGAATTGTTGGAGAAATCATTGGAGAAAATGTTGTTTGGGGAGAGACTCCTTCAGAGTCCTCATTGACGTGTTTCCATCAAAGTGGGAGCAAAGGGAACACGAACAAGGCACTGAAACTGCTCAGATGATATTTTTTTCTCCCCACAGGGACATGGGAGGTACTTGGCCAGTGTTGGGCAAGAGGGGACTGTTCCAGGGGAGTAAAACCCTTGGTTGCAGCACAACTGGATCTAGAAGCCTTCCCTCTTGGAAACAAGTTGAAGCTGACAGAGATGCATTTGAACAGTGGTTGCCCATCTTGTAAATGGAAATTCTCATTCAGAAGTTCAGGGTGTGACTAACAAATGCATTGGCTGCAGTGGCCTCTGATTTTCCAGCCACATTCCCAGAGCCAGAGGGATTTTGACCCAACCCAGAGTTCCCCAATCCCTCTTGGATGTTTTTGTAGGTCTCTGTCACAATTCCCCAATCCCTGTTGATAGTCTCAAGCTGCGTCAAGGGAGGTGTAGGTTAGATATTAGGAAGAAGTTTCTTACAGAAAGAGTAATAAAGTTTTGGAATGGACTGCCCAGGGAGGTGGTGGAGTCACCATCCCTGGATGTGTTTCAGAAAAGGCTGGACGTGGCACTTGGTGACATAGTCCAGTCTAGTTGAGGTTCTAGGGTAAGGGTTGGACTAGATGATCTTGGAGGTCTCTTCCAACCTAGTGATTCCGTGATTCTGTAAACCTCTGTCACAATTTGCCACCTTTCAGACGGGGTTTGGAATGAAATGTGGGCCTGGAGATCTGTGGTGTGTGTTTTTTCATGTTGGGAAGCAGGAATTGCCATTTCCCCCCAGGCAGAGACACAGCCCAGGGGCTAAAGCTGAGCTCAGGCCTAAACCCCTCCACCTTGGGCTGTTCTAAGGAGAGGTTTGGCTTTATTTCCCTACCTGGGAAAGGAGCAGGGGTGGAAAAAACAAGCCCCAGGTTTTTCAGGGCTGTTGGGGAGAACAACAACCCCCTCGTGGATGAGCTCCCAGAGTTCTCATGGAGATGCTTTTGGAGTGGGGAGAGATCATTTCACATTCAGCCCGTTCCACAGCACATGCAAAGGGTGTAATTTTTCCTCTAATACAGATTCTGGGTATTAATAGCAAAGAAGGCAACACACAAAAACTAATCCATCATCTTCTGCAAAATTGCCTGTACAGACAGAACCCCCCCCACTGCTCCCTGTGCTGCTTTTTTATTTCTGTTTGATTGTTTCTATTTAATGAACTGGCAAATAAATTACAAAAATCTGTTTTATAAGCCAGTTACTTATTAATTCCATATTTGCTGCAACAGGTTTTTCCATTAATGAATCAAGGAGATGGAAAAGCCTGGTAATTTAATTACACAATTACTATTGCTGTAACATTTACTTTAAGGATGTGACACATTTAATGGATGCTTTATTTATTTATTTAAAATGATCTTAAAGTTAATATTTGCATTTTTAAAAAAATTTATGCCTATTGATATTTTCTCTCCCTGGCTTCTTTTAAATTATTATTATTATACCTCATGTGTTTAAGCAAAAAGGAGATGGATTATTTCTCCATATATTATTTCTGTATTTCTATATCATCCTGTTACCTAAAAACATTTAACACTTCATCCATTTCATACCTGTTTGAAGGTTCCCTAATGAAAGAAATTATTAAAATGGGGCTTTAAGTAACTTTCCTGTTGAAAAACTATTCACCAAGAAAGGCAACATCTCCCATTAATCTTGGGACTGTAGGAGATATTATTGTTATTAATTCCAGTAATTAGGAGGAAAACATAACAAATTACTCTTAATAAGCTTTTCAGACAGGATTTTCTTTTAATCTACAGGCTCATTTATAACTATTTTTTTTATTTTATTATTCCCTGCACACTCTGAAATGACCTTTATTTGTTTGCTGGCAGATCCAACAAAAAGCTTCAAATCAAAGTGATTTGGGTTGAATTTATTTTAACGGTCAGGACAAAATATGGGGAGAAAGATTTCCCCTCTCCCCACACATTTCTTCCTTACTTCTCTTAATATGGGAATATTTGTGGTAAAAGACCTTGTGCCAGTGTTGAAGGGATGTCTGTACTTTATTTATTTATACATAAATCCTAAATCAGTTGCTGGGACTTGGAAAACAAGTCTATTTTTCCTTCTGTAACATCAAATCCTTGAATTCATGGACAGAACAGGGGAGTTGTTCCTCAAGGCTCTAAAGCATCAACAATTCCAGCAATAAACCATTTACCAGAACTATCAACCCCCCAAAATAAGGTTATTATTTCCTTTCCCTCTCATTTAGTCAATTTAGATGAATGTCCACGTTTTCTTAATCAAATTTTAAGGCATTTTCCAGGTTGGTTTTTTTTTTTCAGATTAACCTTTGGGCCAAACAAACAGTTGTTGACATAGAAAGAGGCACCAAATTTTTATTCCAGCATTTCAAGAAATAAAACTCCTGCAAATAAAGCCTTGGTAATGTTTTAAATTTGGATTCTTTACCAAATCAGTCATTTTTGAATGACCCATTTCTTAATTATTTATCAGGCAGGATTGAATTTTGTCTGTTGTTCCACTTTCCTCTTTGTGTTCCACCAAATCTCTCCTGGACTCTGAGGTTTCTTTCAGGATTTGCAGCTCCCTCATTCTTTTATTCCTTTGTGCATCACCTGAGCACCTCAGACTTTATTTTCTAATATCTGGGAAGAGGAATTTCTGTGGTTAGAAAATATCTGAGGTGTTCAGGGGAACCTGGAGGGGTTAAATGTGCCCCCACAGATGCCAACCCAGCCCATCTGCTTGGTTCAAAGTTGATAAGTATCACTGCTTTTAAATTAATAAGTCCTCTGTTAGGAGAGTAATTGGAAGTTGCATAAAATATGGATTTGGGACTGTGGGTATAAATACTAGAGCATATATTTGATAAGAGCTTTAAAATAGTTCTATAAAAAGTTCCACTTTTGTGATTACTGCTGTATTAAAAGATGTAATGTTTGTCATATAATCCCATCTGATGATTAGGATTAGTGGAATGGCATTATTTCCTAAACCTCCATGTCCAAGTTTCCCTTTTATTAAACACTCTGGGGGAGATTTGTCCTTCAGCAGTGGAGTTCCAAGCCCTGGGAAATGCAGGTTACCTTACATTTGTTTTCCTGTTGTCCACAGCTTTAGAAAGGATTGCCCTAATTCCACCCTGGGCAGTCAGGAAATGAGCAGTGGGATAAAAAGGCACAAGCAGAGCTGTGCCTGTTCTACCTCAGGTCAGTCAGGAATATTGAAATTATTGCTGTTTATCCCCCTCCAGACATGGAGCTGCTCAAAGCAAAATGGTTTGGGCTGCAGCAAAAGTGCTGGAAGGGGATTCAGGGCTGCTGGGGAAGCTCAGGGCTGGGGGTTATCCCTTGGGGCAGGGGGAAGGTCAGACTCGTGTTCCTGTTTGGCCCCAGTGAGATCAAACCTTTGTTTCCCCAGCTTTGGGTCTGTTGTTTAATGGGATGTGTCAGGCAGTGGTTCCTTGGGTTGGGGCACAATGGTTTTTCCGTTTGTCAGGGGGTGAATCCGTGTCCCACAAACAAGTTTTTTCTCTCCCTGAATTCCCCACTGTGAACTTTAGAGCAGCTCCAGCTCCAGTCAGGAGCTTTGCCAAGGAATAAAGGTGTGCTGGGGGTTATTCCTTTTGGGATGTAGCACAGAGAGATGTTACAGAGCATTAAAGAACTCGGTTTAAAGTCCTTGCAAGTTCTTCATGGCTCATGATCAGAGGCTTTAACTTCTTAGCAGCACTTTGCAGCATTTCTGGGCAGGAATAGAGGGGAAACAACTCTGTTGTTGCCTCCTTTGCAGCCATTGAACTCAACACACAAAAAGAAATTACCAGCCTTTGTTAATTGATACTGAATTTTGATCTAAGTCAATTTGTTTGGAATTTAACACGAAATTAATTTACATAACTTTTGACAGAACACTCTTTTGCAAGGCTTTTCCCTTGTAAGTTCCCCACCAAAGTAAATCACTTACATTGAATTATTTACGAGACAATTTCATAGGGAGAGCTTCAAAAACCCTCCAGGCAATAATAAAATGATCTTCACTGTTACAGTCACAATTTGTTCTGGATAATTGGCTGCCTTTCCTCCTTGGGGAGCAGTGTGGGTTTCTGAGCTGGAAAGGTGCCTGTCCCTGTCCCTGCCAAAGGACAAAGGTGCCAATCCTGCCACTGGGGCGGTGGCTGAGATGTCATTTCAAAAGAGAAACAACCAAAATTGTTGGTTTATACCCCCAAAACTTCATGCAGGTTTGCAGGGCTCCACAGAAACAAACTTCCCTGCTTTGTTTGTTGGTTTGCCTTCAGTTATTTCCCCTCCTTACTGATAAAGGAGCTCCTGGTGTTCTCCCACCTGGCTGTTTAAATGGGTTTGCAAGTGGCTGTTTACAAAAAACAGTTCCTGGGGAAAGGAAAACCCCCAAATTAATGCTGATTTCCTAATTCCATGGAAATATCTGGGGGAGCTGAGGCAGATCATGCTCAGTCCTGCCCCTGTCATCTCTTGCAAGGCACTGAGGAAACACAGCAATGGGAAAAGGGTTGGAAATCATTGGGTTCTCTGATGATCTTTGCTCCCTCTGAGACTGAGAAGTTTCACCTTAGAGAAGGAAAAAACAAAGGAAGGAATATGACCACACAGAGTCAAGATCTCTGGATTTTTGTACCTAAACATTCTGCTTTTCTAGTGAAAAAATGTATTTTTCTAGAGTGAACAGGCTTGTGCTACTGAAAAGTCAAACATAAAAATGATAAGAAATAATTCCTATTGATTAATTAAAAAAACCCAACAACAAATGCCACCACCTGTAAAAACCCCAGAGCTTCTAAAATTTGAGCAGCCTCTCGTTGAAGCAGAGAGGAAAAGCCTGAGGAATAATCAGACTGTACTTTTTCATTGCTGTTCCAAGTGTCATAATTCTCTTGTCCTGCAGTTCTTCCTTAAAAGCCTCTTATTCTTTTCAGAACCACTCCTGGTACCTGCAGGAATGTTAATTTAGCCTGTCTTTCCTGACAGTCACAATGTTTCACAGATGACAGTAACAATGAAAAATGAATAAAATACCTGTTCTCTGACAGCTCATGAAAAGTCCTGCAGAAGATGATTTATTTAGTCTGGGCTTTTCAGCACATCCTGTGGACTGAGTGCCTTGTTCTCCTCAACCATTGAGTGAATCCTGCTCTTCTTTCAGCAACTCAACACAAACTTTTGCTCCCAAACAGCCAAAACTCTGCTTGTAAACATTAAACTTAATATTTCACATAATATTTTGCATTAATTTGATTAAACTCCCTGGCAGTGCTGTAAATGGAAGCAGAATCCATCTTCTGTAGGGATTTCTCATAGCAATTTATCATTATTTAATGAAAGCTTAAAACAAAGTGGCCAAACTCTTGTCATATCCCCTTCAATGCCTTGAATATTTTATCTGCCCTGAGTGAGCTGCACAGGAATCTGAGCACAGCCTTTAGAGAGGTATCAGAGCCTCCTCATCTTCTATTTCTGCCAGGGTTTGCTGCCTTCTGCCTCTGACCAGACCTGAGAACATAAGGAAAAGTGTTTCATTCAATCCAGTGTCAGGGTGGAGAACACAAAATATGCGTGTTTATAAGCAGCTCATCAAGGACAGTCTTGATTATTGAGGCTTGTTGAGCAACAATTCCAGTTTTCAGAGCAGGTGAGTGGATGTGTTTGCTTTCCTTCCAGGGTTCAGCTGACTTTATTTCTTTTCTGGGCAGTGGGAGAGTAAGGAAGACCCAGATGGTGCTTCCCCCATAATTTGGGACACAGAATCTCTCCTGCTGGGTTTGATTGCTTTGGTTGTTCTTGAAGTGTCCAAGGCCAGGTTGGAGCCACCTGGGATAGTGGGAGGTGTCCCTGCCCATGGCAGAGCATGGACAGGATGAGTTTTAAGGTCTCTTCCAACCCAACCCACTCCACGATTCCTGGTAAATACACTGGGAGCTGACCCTTCCAGGGGAGGTTTGGGCTGTTAAACTGGAGCCTGAGACTCCAGGCTCTGTCAGAAATCCTTGCAATAGTTTGTAGCCTGCTGGCCATTCTCTATTTTGACATCTAAGTTACCTCAGATGAATTTTCTGTTCCCCATGTGTTGCTTCTCAGGAGGCACCTGCAGCTCCCTAAACGTGAGTGTTCATTTTCCAACACCTCCTTGTGCCCAGAAATGTGGAAACCTGGGTTTGTGTGTAATTCTGCCTTCAGGAAAATACACCTGCTCTTCTGGGATCTCTTTTGCATTCAGGGGCTTGTCTGAAACAAATTGTGGGTGTGTGTCTGTTGGGTTTCCTTTTGGTTCAGGTACTGTCAGCTTTTGGGTTAACCTGTGGTAGAGCAATTAGTGTTTGTTGGTTTAACTCATTAGAGAAATGACTGCTGGAGCTTTGAGGTCAAGCCCCATCCATCCCTGAAGATGATTTTCTTCACCCCCGTGGGACACAATAGAATTGTTTTTATGAATTTTTAGACCCATCGGCAGGGATGGGTGTTTTCAAGGTGAATACCAATCATGCAAATGCCCATGTTTTGTTTTTCCTGAATTCCCCTCAAGAAAGGCAGAGAATTGACTGCCAGGAGCAGAGGAACAACTCGTTTAAGAATACTAATAGCACCTCAAAAAACTTTTCAAAGGAAGCCAAGAGTGTTTCCTATAAAACATGCATACAGTAAATAAATAAAACAGTGAGAAAAGGAAGGGAAAATGACCTTCCCTTAGGCCACCCAACAAATAACTTCCCAGCCTGGGAGAAGAACTCCTGTCACTCAAGCTCCTTGCCAGAGATAGAAGATTGGAAATGGCAGGATTTGGAAGAGGAGCCTCAGTCCTGCAGTTGATTCAGCAACAAACACGGAGGTCTTGTGTCCAAGAGAGGAAATAAAAACATGCTGTGAGATATAATCTAAATATTAATGATCATTTTTTTCCTAAACTCTGAATTAATGGGTTTGGCAGAGCTGTTTGAAGGTTTGGGAGGTGTGTTGGGAGCATCCTGCACTGTTAGACATGGGTAAATAAATTCCTCATTTCCTGGGAAGTGAACCTGAAGAAGAGTTATGTGCCAGGGAAGGCTGGGCAAGGGAACTGAGAGAAGGAGCACCCCAGGGAGAATATTGAGATGACCTTTCTTACTCTGAGTTCCTCTATTAATGAAGGCAAAGTCTCTTTTAAAGAGCAGCGAGTCTGAACTCCTGTGGATGGGGTTTGCCAGGCTGGGAATTGGTCTGTGCCTCCTGTTCCATGAGCCTCGCTGGGAATTGTAACCTTTAAATATTAAATACACCTCAGGTCAGGAGAGCCCCGTTTATGAGGTGCAGGCAGAGAACAGTAAATACCTGCATTTTACGAGTGTCATTTCAATCCCCATCCCAGCTTTGCTACTCCCGCCAAAGGTGTCCATAAAATCCCTATAACAATCCAAACATGGATCAAGGCTCATAAAGCAAACTGGAATGTTAATGAAGTTTCTTTCAAGGGTTTGTAGCCACGAACAAATCAGTGTCGTTGGCATTTTCACAGCCTGGAGGGCAGAGCAGGAGCTGCTGCCAGGCTGAGCTTTGTAAGGTGAGGCTTTGAGCTCTGGAAGCCCTGCCCTGTTCATTGGAACAGCTTCCCTGGGCATTTCCCCCCGTTCTTACTATAATAATATGATGATATTTTCCCCATATTTTGGGAATATTCCCACGTGGTCAGGCAGTGGGGTTGGGACTGGATCATCCTGGGCTGAAGGTTGTTGGAGGCTCAGCCAGCTCTGCCCTCCCAGGTCTCTGCTGCTGGGAGAGGAGGGGAATTTGTAATGCCTCTTTTCTTTGCTCTCAGTCCCAGGGATGTTCCAGGCACATCCTCGGGATAAATTAAAAAAATCCTCCTGAGATTTCTGGGGGACATGGAAATATTCTGAGCATCTCTTCAGAGCCTGGCTGAGTGCATCCCAAAGAGATTATATGGGGGTTTTCCAGAATTCCCAGTGGACTGAGGAAGGGGAAATCTCCCAGCTGAGATTCCACTCTGTTGCTTCCAACTTGATGATGATCTTTTAGTGGTAATGGTTCTCAGGTAGAATCCTGTCCTGAACAGAGAGTTTTTATTCAAATAAAGTCCTATTTTATTGCAGAGCTGCTGAGCTGGTGTTTGGTCAATAATATCCAGCCCCTCTTTTGTCAGTGGTGGCAAATGAAGCTCATAATGAAAAAGCCTCTTGAACTGTGGTTCAACAAATGCTACTTCAGTGTTGCTTTGCTTAATAACAACTATTCATGGACCTCATGGAAAAATACAGCTGGAGCTTTGGTTTACTGAAAACCTTTAATGTGATGCTGATTTTTCACAGTTTAACGCTTATGGGAAAATTTGGGCTTCTGTGTGTGTATAAAATAACCCAAAACAAAGCAGCACAAGGGCAATTGTGGGTTTTTTCTCCTTCACTAAAGTGTAAATTGCATTTGATTCCAGAATTCTTTCCTGGGTGGGTGATGGAAATGTGGAGTTTCAAGTTGATGCTTTAGTTCCCTCATCACCATGTGGTGTTTAATCAAGGGATCATGGAATGGTTTGGGTTGGAAAGGACCTTAAAACCATCCTGTTGCACCCCAGCCATGGGCAGGGACACCTTCCCCTGCCCCAGGTTGCTCCAAGCCCTGTCCAACGTGGCCTTGTCACTGCAGCCACAGCCCAAAATCCTCATTGTGTGCTTTCCTTTTCATTCAGGGTCTTCAATGACACAACACACGTAACAATCGATCATTATTTGCTCATTTGCGGTGACTTTGTGCACACACCTGAACGAGAGAAAATTAAATACATGGATTTTAAATCCTCTTTTTACTTTTGTAAGTATTTCTATTTAATATAAATAAGCCTGACTCTGTGTGACGTGTCCAGAGTGACGAGTCTGTGGGACAAAGCTCAGGAAAAGGGTCCTGGAGTCCCAACTCCTCTGTTTCATCCTTTGTGTGGTTTCAGGTTGGATTTTATAACATGGTGATGGGCTCATGTTTCAGAAACAATGCTGTCAGTGCCAGGAAAAAGAGCCTGTTTGATCCAGGCTGAACTGGGATTGGAGACATTCCACTGGGAATCTCATCTCCTTCAAGTTTTCTGGACCTGATCCTTTAATTCCTTTTAACCCTCCCAGAATCAAAGGGGAGAAGGGTGGAAATGGTCTTATTGCAGCTTCAGAAAGTGGCTTTGTGACTGGGGAGTAAGAACCTCAATGAAGTGGGAATGAGTCAATAAATTGCACTTCCATGTTTCTAAAGGCCTTTATTTTCATTAAACATCCACAGGCACCGTTTCAGTTCCTTAAATCAACATGATGACCCACTTTAAAAAGATCAGTTGGAAGAAAATACACCTTTAATTATATTCAGTGATGGCTTTATAAACTTTATAGAGCACGTAAATGTCTTAAAGTGCATGTAAGGCTCCCCCATCAGCAGGATGGGGAGGGGTGTCTGTGAATCCTCTTGGCTTAAAGCACTCAAATTACACTTCAGGGAAAACAAGAGTCCCTTCATCATTAATTAACTTCCCAGTGATCTGTAATTAGGAACACTGTGTGTTATAAAACATAGATTTTGGGGAAATCATGTCCCCATTGAAGCTGATGATACAATTTTACTTTTGGTGGGACCAAGACTTCATAACAGGATAAAATTTTCATGGAAATTTCAATGTCTGAAATTTTAGACACTGTTCTGGCTCAGAGAAAATTCCAGCTGAAAGTTCAGTACCTGGAGTATCTTAGCAGTCACTGAGAATAATCCATCCAGTATTTTTTTCCCTGGAAAAGACTGAGCAGTGTATTTGTAATGTAGAAATGTATTTGGGTCAGGTAATCAACTTAAAGTGTGTGAATACCGTGGTTTAATTCCTTCAGAGAACCCAAATATCCTTTCCTTGCTCCCATCCTTTCCCTGAGGATGCAGAATGGGAATCTATTGAATCACTTCTCATTTCTGGGGACACTGAACCAGTCACTTCACTAAAGACAAGACCCAAACAAATGCACAAGCAAACAGGTAACCACTAATTCAATTTGTCCCATGACGAGAAGGTGAATGAGCTCAGTTCTGTCTTAATATCTTCAATGTGAAGCTCCCAAATTGTCTAGAGCACAATCTCCCTTTCAGTTTTGTTTTATTTTGGCTTCCAGGCAGCCTGATTTCATTATGACAACTGCTGTTCCAGCCAAGTATTAAGAATCCGTGTTTCCTATGTGACAACATCAATTTTATCAGTCAGTAACAAGCCCCATAAAACCAGTTTGTAGTAATTCCTCCTTGGCAGCTTGATAATCCACACTGCACAAATAAGTTGTTCTCTGGGGCTCCTTTTCAGAGCTAATGTAGTGCATGTAGTGCTTTTATTTTTAGTGGCTCTTAGAATCAGGCAAAGATATTATTTGGTATTGCAGAGCTCGAGTGCTCCTTGGTCAGCTCTGCTCCCCTTCCTAAGGCATCCTCACACCCTGTGCAAGAAATGTTCAAAGCAAATGAAGAAAATCCAGATGACCAGAGCTGAACTTCCATTGGCACCTCAGTTTGGTTTTCTGGTTTAGGTGCTTTGCATTCAGGACAAAAAGCCCATCCCAAAATTCCAATTCTGTTGGCTGCAGCTCCACATCAGCCCCTGTCACCTGTGTTTTCTCCTGCAAAGTTTGTTGTCATTCCATGCCAGGTCCAAATTCAGTTCGTGGAGGTTTAGTTCTCAACACACCTCAACTTTCAGCACAAAAATTTGCAGTTTTATGGCTTAAAAGTCCTCAAGTGAGTGATTTGCTGGTTGCAGTGAGGAGAAGGCTGCTGGGGGGTGACTCTCATTTGGGCTTTGGAAGTTTTTAGTGGCAGCATTTGCTTCCAAATATTAAATATAAAATAAAACACTATTAAATATAAAAATAACCTCAATCTTTTCAGAATTCTAATCTGTTTTCACCTGGCAATTTGCTTCATATACATGATTTTGCCCAGTGAATGCCACAACGTTCCTCAAATTATCCCAACTGTATTTCAAGGGGCCCAGGAGTGGAAAGATGAGCCCCAGGGTCTGCTGAAGATCATCAAACTGAGCCTTAATTATTGTATTTATTTCTAAATAATCATGGCAGTGGTTCCATGGAATGCAACAAAGGGTCACTGGGTGGGCCAGGAGCTCCACAGCCATCAAGTTGGTTCAGTGAAGGCAACATTTGCCTTCAGTTTAAGGTAATTTAAGCCTCAGTTTAAGGTATTTTAAGCCTTACCTGAGGCTCAGTTCCAAGAGAACTCTGTGTTTAGCCTGAAGTGAGAGGAGATCTTACCAGAGACTGCAGCTGAGCAGTGCAAGCCTTGAAATGAGCCTCTTGTTCACATTATTAGTGGGGATTTAATCCAAATTTCCTTTGCAGAAACAGTTCTCTCTCTTTAGTGACCTGTTCCTCAGGCAGAGCAAGGCTGTGCAGAGCTGGAACGGAGGGGGAATTTTGGAATGCAGGAGTGTTTTGTGGAATGCAGGGGTATTTTTGGGAAGCAGGGGTATTTTTGGAAATCAGGAGTATTTTGCAGTGCTGGACACACTCCTATGGGAAGGAATGATGTCACTCCAGCACCAGCTGCTCAAATTTGACCTCACACTGGGGACACCAATGTTTTTCTGGTCAGGTTTGGGCTGCACTCGGGTGTAAACTATGGTTTAGTTGACAAGATGATGTCCAGTGACAGGTTGGGCTCATTTTGGAGGATCTTTTCCAACCTTAATGATTCTGTGACTGCCTGATCTTGAGCTGTAACACGAGCAGCTGAAAATAAGGGGGAAAATGCCTGAAATGAGAAGAAAACTGTCCTGACACGAAGGTTTGGATGAAGGAAACAAGCTGGGTTGCCCTGCCCTGCCAGTTTTTCACAGGCTCATATTTGGCTGCTCCTTATACACCACAAAACTGTTTTGCTCTCATGTGGTCGCTCACAATCGATGCAACAAAAAAGACTTTGCCACTTTCCCGTGCTGTTAATTTTGAGACTGTTCATTACAGGCTTTCAGTGCTGCCTAATATCCATCTTTTCATCCTCATTCAAGTGGCTTTTCTTCTTAAAACACAGAAATGAGAGACACCTCTATATCTTGATTAAAATCTCCACTTTTTTTACTTTTTAACTACCACTCGGCTTTTAATAATCCTGGCTCTGAAGCATTGATTCCTTAATATTGGAAAAATGTGCTTCAGAAAGGACTGCTTCATCATTCCCCTTGTTCTAGGGGAGAAAATCATCTCGTGCACCCGACAAGGGCTCTGTCAGAGGTGTAATTTCACTGAATGACCCTCGTGTGGAGGGGGAATTTGCTGTAATAGCCTCCCCTGCAATAATACCTTTATCCAGCCCCTGCTGGGCCTTGGTGTGAAGGGCTGTTGTTGCACAAGGTGTTGTTAACTGGGGTCTCTGGTGGGTCACGGTGTGGGGGGGACGTTGTAAAGGGGGAGAGCAGGAGTGATGGCTCGATGAGGTGGTTGGGGAGGTTATAAGTGTTATTTTCAGCAGTCACTCCTACAATTGGCTCTAACAGGCTGTGGAGCCCTTCCATTAGGGCTGGGCAGCCAAGGCAGAGGGGATGACAAGCTCAGCAGTGGCGTTACTGCTTCCCAGGAACACAGGAATCAGGGAATGGTTTGGTTGGAAGGGACCTTGAAGACCATCTCATTCCACCCCCCTCCATGAGCAGGGACACTCCCCCTCTCCCAGATTGCTCCAAGCCCTTGGACACTTCCAGGGATGGGGCATCCAGCTCATCTTTTGGGAAAACAGGCCGTGTCCTCCTGTGTATTTGGGTGCAAAGCAAAGGTTTTGCTTTAACTCACAGCGGGACGAGCTCCAGCTGAACTTCCAAGTGCAGGAGGAACACAAGTTGAAAGGAGGGACATCACACAGGGAAAATCAAAGGCACTGAACAAAAGGCCACTCAGGGAGGTGGGTTGTTGTCAACTTTCTGTCACTGCAGCTGGAATGTTGTGTGGGAAGGAGGGAAGTTGGGGGACAGAGGGAGGAAAAGAAGATTTAAGAGCATTTTAGGGCAAGTGCAGTGAGCTGTTTGCTCTGTCAGCCTGTGCTCGGTGCTCAGGCCTGGGAGTGCCTGCTCTGAACCCCATGGCACTGCACAAAACTGGCAGGAACTCAACTTCTGACATCTCAGGGAAGTTTGTGAGCCTGGGAGATTTGCTTTGTGTTGTTTACAGGCTCTGTTTTCCTCCCTTTCATTACTCACATTCTAATTCTGCAAAGATAATGTGCCTCAAAGTCAAACACAAAAGGAGGCTGGTGATAGACAAGCTGCTTTTTATCATCTTCAGGGAATTACTGTCATTTGCTAAATGTGTGACCCGCTCTCTTTTGCTCTCTTTGCATCTTGGAGATGAATATTTAGTGCAGCTGGGAATCCAAGAAGTTGCCTTGACAAAAACAAGCTGGTGCAGAGCTGCAAACTCTGAGATTGTCCAACTCCATTCTTCCACCCAAACCTCAACTTGGGCCTTGGAGGACTTTGGGAATGTGGGACAACAGCCACTAAGTGTTTGTGATGTGTTGGGTGTCCAATAGTTTAAAAACATCTTGGGATAAGGCTGTGTCCTGCTGATTTTTATCAGTCAAGGATCTGGCATTTGTGATTTCTTTCTTTTCTTAACTTTAAACATGAAGAACTTTGGTTTTGCCATTGCACTGCTGTTATTTTCTGGTCCTGCAGTGAAGTTTGATGCTGGCAGAGTCCTTCCTGGTGGAAGTCCCTCCTTATACTTCTCAGCTGTCCTTTTCCTAAGCAGGAGCTCATTTCAGTCATCTGACTAAAGAGAGTCGAATTTATTGTCCAAATACCTTGAGAGGATTCTTTCCCCTTTCACAGGTCACATGCCAAAGTGACTCTGCTCCAGCCCTTGTAGCCTGGGAATTACTGAACTTCCTCCTCTTGCCAAAATAGCAAATGAATGTCATTTTTCTCAGCCTTATTTACAGTAAGCTCCCTTTATCCAACACCCAGGCAGGAAGGGATTCTTAAAGTGGGCATAGATCACATTTATGTTCACTTAATTCCCCTTTCCACTGCCAGAATGATGTAAATCACCCTCAGAATAGACCACAATCAGACACTCTCTATCAATGGTCCTGCAGTGGGAACTGCAGCAAAGCTCATTCATTTAACAATCCTTAATAGGAGGTCACTCATTATTTACACAGTTTACAAGTCATTTGAAGTGATGGTTTATTAGCAGCAGGGACAGAAAGATGATGCCAGGAGGAACATTTCTGGCTATTTAGATGTGGCCCAGTTTACTCAAGGCAATACTTAGAGGCTTCATTTTCACCACCTGTACCTGCTGTGCCTGAGCCAAATTCCTGGGCTGGGAGAGGCCTTAGGAAGTTATTGCAGATGATCTGGATGAGGGAGCTTTGAGACATCTGTGTGAACAATATTCCTCCTGCATTCACTGAACTGCTGGGCCTTGAGCAGAGAAGCTGCCCAGGCACATCATGGATTCAGGTCCCATTTATTCCTTCTCAAGCAATAAATTCCTTCTCAAGCACAGCCATTGCTCTCAAGCAAACCCATTGGTTTGGGGTTTTTTGTTTCCTATTTAAATTCCCGGGGAGTGTTTGAGGGTGAAAATCTCTCAGAAGCTGCTGCTCCAGAAGGAATTTGTAAGACACAGGGAATAAAGCAGCAAAGAGTGGTGGCTGAGACAGCTGACCTGAAATGTCCCTCGGGTGTGACAGCGACAAGAATTTTAATATTTGCTCCAACTACATGGTGGCACAACAACACTGTTGCATTAGGCAGAGTGAGAACTCAGTGGAGAAGGAGCAGTTCAGAACAAGAGCTGCTGATGTTTTCTCATCCCTCAGCCCTGGTTCCTCCAGCATCCTGTGAAATGAAGGGGATTCTCTTCTTTAAGATTTCCTGTGGTATTAGTTGCCAACATTTCAAGCCCCTGAATAGCTCAGTCCAAGTACAAATGGTCCTGCTGTGCAATTGCAGGGCAGCAAAGGAAGGGAAAATGGGCAAAGACAAAGCACGTGGCTCTCAGCTGGATGTGCAGTGTCCCTTTCCTTGGCTGTCAGTTCTGGAAAGGAAGGAATCACTAACCAGACTTTCATCCCAAACTTGTCCTGTTAACAATTCCATTAATACCAAGCACACTCCTATTATTAATCCCAATTAATTAAGTAATTCCATTCCTTAAAAAAATCATCCAACATCTACTCAGGAGGCACCTTCCTGACAGAACATCTTTTTGGGGAGGAGTATTGTTCAATCATGACTTAAAATCTTGGCTTCCTAAACTTAACAAAGGATTAATGAGTTGTGTTTCTCCGTGGTACAAAACCTGCTCCCAAATTCACTGTTCCTCCTGTTCTCTGCCTGGAGAACTTCTCAGGACATGCTCAAGCTTCCCACCAGTTGCTCTCCTTTTCCTTCAGGAGTAGCAAGATTATGTAAGACAAGGCAGCAATTATTCACATAATGGGAACAATTAGTGCAGTTAATTGAAGTGCACTCATGTCTTTTTCGAAGGTCTTTGTCATATCTTGATTTATCTTCTGGTTGTTATAATGCTCTGCTTTCTCTGAGAGAGAGAAAGCCAAGTGAAAGCACTCAGGCACACAAGGATTTGGGGGGAAAATATGGGATAAACCCTGCCTTGTAGCTTTGATACCTGGCAAGGCTCAGTTACAGAGCTCATTGATGATTTTTCCTTGAATCCCTTCAGAAAGGAGAATTATTTATTATTATTATTATT